>OX438899.1:19973396-20573396 GCA_949316265.1 Diarsia mendica
CGATCAAAAGATACTCCCGTTTATGCCGCAAATTTTCGACACTCGCAAGGGAATCAAAACCTACAGGGTACTTCCCGTGAACTCAGAATCTTGAAATTTGGTACGAAGCAACGTCTTATAGCATAGATAAAGGAATAATTACGAAAACCATAAATTTTTAGTTACATCAAGATACTCCCGTTTATGCCGCAAATTTTCGACACTCGCAAGGGAATCAAAACCTACAGGGTACTTCCCGTGAACTCAGAATCTTGAAATTTGGTACGAAGCAACGTCTTATAGCATAGATAAAGGAATAATTACGAAAACCATAAATTTTTAGTTACATCACATAATATATTTTTTTTACGGAACCCTCGGTGCGCGAGTCCGACTCGCACTTGGCCGGTTTTTTTTTTCTACTTCCCCAGAATGTTTTGTGTAGGTGATACCGCGGGCTTAGTTAATAAAATACGCGAGACAGCGTGGCGTCCTTTTATTGCACTGACTTGTAATGGCGGGGACTGAAATCTATACTGAAGTGTGCATTATTCTGATTATTTTTCTTATGTGTTATGTTCAGGATTTATGTTTCTTTGTTCATCGTAAAATGTTCATGGTAAAGCTAGTTTCTTTTGAGGCCTGCTTGTTTGAAAAGATGTAGTGGGTGGACACCCATCTACGGACTAACCGCGGCTTAACCTGAAGATTGACCCGAGCAGGTCTTATTCTGCAGTCAGTAGACGTCTGACACTCCCTACCACTCCGCCCAGGGCGGGGGGAGGCATTAGATGACTTCACACACGCCAAAAAAAGAGCCTAAGTCGTGCCTAAGTTCTCTTGCCCGGGGTTGTGAACCCGCGCGGCATCGAAGTGAAGGTCGTAGCCCGCATGTTACTAATTGGATAAGTCCGAGGCGTGGCAACATACAAACAATTTAATACACTGAACATGTGTTGTTATTTTGTTCAGCGATTTAATAGCGGTGTTTTTTTGTAAAATGAACGCTAGCATATAATTTATCTACAGGAAGATTTGAACAAGTAATCAACATGTCATAGTTAGTTCACTGTTTAAGTTGATACAGACACAGTTTAGCTAGTGAAGGTACAACACTGATATCTAGTTTTAGGTAATATTTAAAGCCACTTTTATTTTTGTATTCTGTTCGACTATTGGCTGGGAAAAGAACGGGAGGTCTTTTCCCAGCCAATAGTCGACACTCCTTTCCAACTCTCTCGGTTTTTACCGTATCTGGTCAATCAGTAAGAAATGAGTCCAAATCGTCACGCCAGCGTTTCTTGGGCCTGCCTCGTAGACCAAGGCCGTCTTTAGGCACCCACTGTGTGACGATTTAGTTACCTTTATATCTTCCAAAATAATATAACAACTACTAACAAGCAAACTTCGGAAGGGATATTTCTCATAATTACAAACAACCCAAAGGGCAATGGAGAGGGCTATGCTCGGAGTTTCCTTGCGTGATCGAATCAGAAATGAGGACATCCGCATGAGAACCAAGGTTACCGACGTAGCCCGAAGAATCGCCAGACTTAAGTGGCAATGGGCAGGGCACATTGCTCGCAGAACGGATGGCCGATGGGGCCGAAAAGTTCTCGAATGGCGACCGCGAACCGGAAGACGTTGCGTTGGAAGGCCTCCCACTAGGTGGACCGATGACCTGGTCAAGGTTGCAGGAACCCGCTGGATGAGAGACGCACGGGACCGGTCAATGTGGCGACGCCTGGGGGAGGCCTATGTTCAGCAGTGGACGTCTTTTGGCTGAAATGATGAATGATGACAAACAACTTTCACTACTCTGAATTCACGAAAAGAAAACGCACGCTACGTTTATATTCGCAAACTTCGACAAAATGCATAGTAGGGCAAACAGTACACCACAAAGAACCCAGATATCTCTTTTTCAACAAAGCAAGTAATCCGGCTCTCAGTTTTAGTTTTTTCATCCTGCCATGTTCTGTGTCGAATAGGGATTCTGTGAAAATAGTTTTATAGCTTTTATTCGCTAGTGTGAAGCGCTGATTGAAAATGTCGACTCGCTAGCGTTGCCGCGCTGTAGCGCTTTGTAAAACATTTTCGGTGTGGATGATGAGATTAAAGAATTAACTGTGATTGTATACTTTATTTTGTCTAATATTCATAGGAGATAAGGTCTAGATAATATCAGTCGCACAGATTAATCTCATCATCATCATCATCATTTCAGCCGAAAGACGTCCACTGCTGGACATAGGCCTCCCCTCAGTGCCGCCACATTGACCGGTCTCATGCGTCTCGCATCCAGCGGATCCTCGCAACTTTCACCAGGTCATGTCCACCTAGTGGGAGGCCTTCCAACGCAACGTCTTCCGGTTCGCGGTCGCCACTCTAGAACTTTCCGGCCCCATCGTCCATCCGTTCTGCGAGCAATGTGCCCTGCCCACTGCCACTTGCCCAGTTTGGCAATTCTTCGGGCTATGTCGGTCACCTTGGTTCTCTATGCGGATGTCCTCATTTCTGATTCGATCACGCAAGGAAACTCCGAACATAGCTCTCTCCATTGCCCTGGAGGTAAGCCTTCTGCATGAATCCCATTGTGAGCGACCACGTTTCGGTCCCGTATGTAATCACTGGCAACACACACTGGTCATTCAGATCAGATTAATCTCACTCCATGTCAAAAACAGGTATTCATCTGAACCTCTGGACTAGAAGTCATCACAACGTGTTAGGCAGATGATGATTCATAGCTTCTTCTTTAAAGATGTATAATTTCTTACCGTACTTAATATTAGTATAGGCAAATATCTATGACCAAGGTCAATGCATAAAGACAGCGAAATCAATATGAACGGAACCATTTGGAACTTAGTTTTCAAAGTAGTCAATAAATACAATTTAATATTGAGGATGGTGTTATGCTTAAATATACGCAAAATGATTTTCAAACAAATAATAAAATAATTAAGGAATCAACCATAAACTAGTACATCACACTTCACACTAAAATTATAAAGGCGAAAGATTGTGAGTGTGTTTGTTTGTTACTCTTTGACGCAAAAACTACAAAACGGATTTGGATATTTTTTTTACACAGATAGCTTATAACCTGGATTAACACATAGGATAGTTTTTATCCCGATTTTATCTTCCTGTGGGATAATTTTAGAATTGTAGCGGGCTTAGCCGCTGACAACAGAGTTTCATAAATATGTTTGACAGCCTCGTTGCAAGTGAGACTGCTCAGCATGATGTCCCGTTTTCAATCTACGGGTTTATTGTGTTTTCCATCATGACATGTATTTATCAGTATTATCCAATGTTGCTTGCAATGGGCTCGCATCTTATGAATGGAAGCCATGTCCGACCAGGAAATCGAATCGACCTGATATTCTGAAGGAGCGCTTGCGACCACTATGCTGACGAGTGGTGAAATTAAAAACACCTCTTCCTAACCCTTTGAGGACTACGGTCATCAATCACCATCATCATCACATCATCCCGGAATCACCCACTGCTGGGTATAGGCCTCCCCTTTTTTCCGCCACATGTCCCGATCCTGTGCGTCGTGCACTTCCCGCGACTTTGACGATGTAGTCAACCCAACAAGCTTTAGGATGCCCCTATAAGTTTCTATGGCCCAACCTTAATGTTTACTTCATCATCAGCCTATAATGTTCTCACTGCAGCTGCAGTGAAGACATGCTGATGATAAAGTAAACATTAAGTTCCATCCATCCCCTAGAGAGGAGGCCTGAGTGTCTGCACTCAGGCCTCCTCTATATGAGATGGATGGGCTATATATAATCCACCACTCGTGCCCAGTGCGGGTTGGTAGGATGTCACATGTCCTCGAACTTTTTGGTAAGATATGCCGGTTTCCTCACGATGTTTTCCTTCACCGTTTTGAGAGCTGTGGTGATGAAATTAATTACCCTAACTGGGTTCGAACCCACGTCTAACTGTTCGTAAGTCGGGGCTGCAACCACTGGACCACCACTGCTCACCAATGTTTACTTACTTAAATATTATTACTTAGACTCCATACCTCTAGCATGCACCTCTCCTTATCGATTGAGGTGCACACAATTCGTGCGTTCCATCGATTTTGTTGTTAGTAGTAATAATTGATGTAGTTCAGTCGGTTCACGGTGTATGTTTTAGATCTGTCAGGGTTATCTTCACGCTTTAATTAAACGATGGAGGTAAGCAGATTTTGTAGGTTTTAATTTAAATCATCGTGAGGAAACCGGCATGTCCTAGAACCAAAAAATTCGAAGACATGTGACATCTACGAACCCGCACTCGCCCGCGTGCTGGATGATAGCCCATTCCCTCGTATAGAGAGGAGGCCTATGTTCCAGCAGTAGGAACATAGTAGGAGCAGTAGGCTGATGATGATGAATTTATTATTTAAGCAAGCGTGCGTGTATACGTACCTGATGGTGTTCTGTTGTTTCTGTGCACCCCCTTGCGATAAAGGCGTGAATTTACGTATGGATTTATTTTTTAGGAAAAATAACAAGGGTTCTGTTTTTTGCCATTCGGCTACGGAACCCTAAAAAATACCTTTTACCTTGACCAGAGGGTTAGCGTGCCCATGCGACGTTAGTCTCTTGGGGACAATAGGTACTAGATGACAGCGTTGAGGAAGAATTTTTAGACGCCTTTTTGAATTTATTGTTAAGTTAGCCATATTGCCCGTCGGGGCCGCGGATTTTTGTACTAGATGACGTGGCCTCGGCGCAAGGGCAAAGAAGGAACATGGGTTCGGTTTTTAGTCAGTAGAAGTCTGACACTCCCCTTCGCTCTGCCCAAGAGCGGGGGGGGGGAGGGGGGTCATTTGATAATTTTCCACCCACCAAAAAAAAAAAAAAAAGTTAGTCATACTAGGCTATTTTATTTAATTTATGTTTTCCATAAATAAATAATTACTTATTTATTTTGTTGTTGGACCCACTTGAAGTTGCTTAAAAACAAGTGCCACGACCCTGTTTGATCCTCTCCTTATTTAAGGTCCTTGGCTACCCCCACCGGAGTGTTCCCACGTTGTCGTCGTGGTGGGGCTTGTGTGTCTCAATGACCCTTGGGGCTCTGCCGGTAGATATACTCATGCCGGAAAGGTCCAAGGCGAGAGACCAGACAAAGAGGGACACGCGGGGGGCGCACCGCCCGGGGCCGTGAACAGTGTTCGGGTTCGCGGGCGGTGTGCCTGTCGCAGGAGGAAACCCTACTCGCTGCTCTCTGGTTCGCGTCTGCTCATCAGACGTGACTGTGAGGGCAGCGAGTAGGCGGAGGGAGAGACGTAGTAGGTGGAGACAGGGACCGCACCCTCTAAAAGGAAAATTATGGAAGGAACAAATGAAAGAGAACTACCCCAGGGCGGTACCAGCTGCACAGCAGTTGGAGAATCCGCCACGTCTCCTTTGGAGGCGTCAAGCCCCTCGTATTCTGGGGGGGGCAACATCTGTTCACCACCGTTTGCCAGTGGCAACACTGGCAACATGAGCCGAGGAGGCTCCCGATCTCCATCTGAGGATGATGCGATCGGTAGTAGTTTTAATAGGCCTGACAAGGTGTCGGGCGAGTGCCGGGAGAAGGCTCCTGGCAAACTCTGGCGGGGGTGCTCGCTCAAGGGGAGTCGCTTGAGCGACTCGGGGTCGGACTCTGACTCCGGGTCGGGCGCTAACTTGGCGGGCTCCGGACGCGAGGTTTCGGGGGCTGCTACGGAAAACGCAGAGCGTTTCCTTAAGCGGCCCAGAGCCGGAGCCAGAGCCGAGGAGTCGTCGTCCGGCGGATCGGACCGACTGACCTCGGCCCGAAAAATCCCTCGGGGAAAGCGTGCCGCTTCCCTGGAGGCTGCCCGGCGAGCCAAGGGGGACGCCGGAGAAGGGCTCCATCTTGGCCGAAAGGTCATCTCGTCGTCGTCTTCTGGCGGCGAGACGGAGACTGGTGGAGAGCGCGGTGAGCCTGGTGGGCCGGAGACCGGAGTTGAGGCAAACACTGGTGGAGACCAGGTCACCGGCGGCGGCTCCGTTGGTGAGCGCCTGGCCGGGTTTGCGGAGTTCGTGGGGGCCGCTATACATGGCGTCTCTCTAAAGAGGACCCATGACTCAAAGAAGGCCGCGATCGCCGCGGCCTCGGCCTCCATTGTGGCGGCAGCGGAGGCGCTGGGTGGTGGACCTCCGTCGGACGAGGTGTCCGTTCTGCGGGCGGAGGTCACCCGCCAGGCGGTCGCCATAGAGCGTCTCCAGAAGGAGAACGCGAGGCTCCAGGCGAACCTGGCCAAGCTCCGAGGAGCCTGCCCTGAGGAGGTGCCTCAAGACGGGCGCGGGCAAAGCCGGCCCCTGGCTGCCGGGGATCGGGACCTGAACCTGGTCCTGCAGAGGCTGGCTGACCTCGAGAGGGGGCACTCCCTCTTGGAGGGCATTGTTCTTCGGCCCTCCCTGGGGGCGAAGACCTATGCGGACGCGGCGGCCGGTGACCCTGGGGCGGGGCCGTCCAGCCAGCCTGAAGGCGGGGCCCAGCCAGGTGGGAAGCCGGCCCCAGCGCCACCGCGTAAAACGGCTGCCCCTCAGAAGGGCAAGGCGGGACCCCCCCCTCCGAAGGGCAAGGCCCAGGCGAAGGGTAAGGCGCCCGAACCGGAGAAGGGCAAGGCGCCTGCCCCTCCGAAGGACAAGGAGCCTACCCCTCCAAAGAGCAGGGCGCCTCCCCAGAAGGGGGGTAAGGCGCCTGCCCAGAAGAAGAAGGGCAAGGCACCCCCTCCACCCCCTGAGCCTTCCGAGGGCGAGTCAGGTTGGGAGGTGGCCGGGGAAAAGCGGCGGGAGCAAAAGGCTGCCCAAAAAGCCAGGCGGAGAGAACGCAAGCGCCGGCAGAAAAAGCGGAGCGCTGCGGCGCGGCTCCGTGCCCCGAAAAACGCGGCTGTAGTGGTAACGCTGCAGCCAAACGCGGTTAGTAAGGGCATGGAGTACGGAGGCGTTATAGATGGGCTGAAGAAAAAGGTGAACCTCGAAGAGCTCGGGATCATCGGGGGCCTCCGAGTTCGACCCACCGCTACAGGGGCTCGATTGTTGGAGCTCCCCGAGGGTTCGAGCGCCTCGTCGGCGGACGCTCTGGCTGAAAAGTTCAGGGCGTACCTAAATGCAGACGAGGTCCGGGTGTCCAGGCCCATCAAGTGCGCAAGCCTGCGCATCGTGGGTCTGGACGACTCGGTCTCCGAGGAGGAGGTGTTGGCTGCCGTCACCGCGGCTGGAGGGTGCTCTGCCGAGCAGGTCAAGGCGGGCACCCTGCGCCCGGACCGCGAAGGCATGCTGACTGTAACGGTCAGCTGCCCTGTGACGGTAGCGAAGACGATTGCGGAGGGTCGCACCCTCAAGGTGGGCTGGTCGAGGGCGCAGGTCAAGCTCCTGGAGCCCAGACCTCTGAGGTGCTTTCGCTGCCACGTGGGGCAGCACGTAGGGTGCCGATGCACCTCGGAGGTGGACCGCAGCGAACTATGCTTCCGCTGCGGTCAGCCCGGTCACTGGGCTGCGGCTTGCCTGGCCACGCCGCACTGCGACGCATGTGCGGCGGCTGGGAAGCCGGCCGAGCACCGGGCAGGGAGCAAGGCCTGCGCTCCACCCGCCAAGGCCAGGGGAAAAGGGAGGCCCTCCGCCACCACCCCCACCGTCGCCAACGCCGAGGCCGCTGCCGCTGCCGCCGCCGCCGCTGCCGCCGCCGCCGCTGCTGCCGCGGCCGCCGCTGCCGCCAAAGCCGCTGCCGCCAAAGCCGCTGCCGCTAAAGCCGCTGCTGCCAAAGCCGCTGCCGCCAAGCCTGAGGAGGCCCTGCAGGGGGCTGAAATGGACTGCCATTAATTAATGGCCCCATTAAGCCTCCTCCAGGCGAATATCAACCACTGCGCCTGCGCTCAGGATCTGTTGCTCCAGAGCATGGCGCAGTGGTCGATCAACATCGCCGTGGTCGCTGAGCCCTATTTCGTCCCGCCCAGGCCAGACTGGGTGGAGGACCTCAGTGGCTCAGTGACCATCATTGCGTCGGCCGCCGCCGGCACCCCGGCCCTTGAGATGGTCAGGAAGGGTCAGGGGTGCGTAGCAGCACGGTTCGGGGAGATAGTAGTGGCGGGAGTCTACTTCTCTCCGAGCCGAACTCTCGCCGAGTTCCAAAACTCCCTCAGGGAGTTGAGTGTCGTCATCGGAGGCTATTCCCTTCCCGTACTTGTGCTCGGGGACTTCAATGCCAAGAACTTGGCTTGGGGTTCTCGTTACACGGATGTGCGGGGTAGGATGGTCGAGTGCTGGGCTCTGGAAACAGGCCTGGACATCCTGAACCGGGGTTCTGTGGCCACGTGTGTGCGGATGCGGGGCGAGTCGGTGGTGGACATCTCGTTCGCCAGCCCCGCTCTGTCGCAGCGTGTCGCTGACTGGCGCGTCATGGGGGGGGTGGAGACCTACTCCGACCACCGGTATATCCGGTTTGAGGTCTCTGCCCAGTCCCCAAGCGCGTCGGTCCCGCAGACCCCGAGTGGTCCGCGTTGGGCGCTGAAGCAGCTGGACCGGAAGCTTCTCCTGGAGGCCGCAATCGTGTGGTCCTGGGGGTCATCCCCAGCCAGGCCCGCCGACGTCAACACCGAGGCGGCTTGGTTCCAGGAGGCCATGTCCGAGATATGCGACATGGCAATGCCCCGAGTCCGGCCAGGAAGCGCCCGGCGTCATGTGTACTGGTGGTCGCAAGAGCTGTCGCACCTGCGTCAGCAGTGTGTGGTGGCGCGGCGCCGGTACACCAGGCATCGCAGGCGCCGCATTCGTCCTCCGAATGCGGAAGCCGTGGAGGCGGAGCTGTATGAAGGGTACAGAGCGGCGAAGACCGCCCTCTCCGAGGCTCGTCGGCGGGCCAAGGATCAGGCCCGCGAGGAGATGCTGGAGACTCTCAACAGAGATCCGTGGGGGCGCCCTTATAAGGTGGTGCGGAATCAACTCCGCACCCGGGGCCCCCCGCTGACGCAGAGTCTCCGGCCTGAGCTCGTGGAGGACGTGGTGAGCGTTCTGTTCCCTTCGCGAGGGGAGCATCGTCCCCCGCCAATGGCTCCGCCACCTGCGGTGCCGGAAGCGGACCAATCAGGATCTGATGACGACATTCCGGAGGTGACTGGGGTAGACCTGAGAGTGGCGGTACGGAGGCTTAAGGCCAAAAATACCGCCCCGGGGCCCGATGGCTTGCCTGGCAAAGCCTGGGCCCTGGCCTCAGAGGCTCTTGGGCCCCGACTGGAGGGGTTCTTCAGCGCGTGCATGGAGAGAGGCCAGTTCCCGCGTCGTTGGAAGACGGGGAAGCTGGTCCTCATTCAGAAGCCCGGGCGCCCTGCGGACTCGCCGTCCGCATACCGGCCCATTGTGCTGCTCGACGAGGTGGGCAAGCTCTTTGAAAGAGTAATTGCAAACCGCCTCGCCGAGCACCTTGAGGGAATGGTTCCGGATCTTGCGGAACACCAGTTCGGTTTCCGCAAGAGGCGCTCGACGGTGGACGCCATCATGCGCGTGAGAGCCCTCACGACGGGGGATGCGGTCTCTCGGGGCGGTGTGGTCCTGGCGGTGTCTCTCGACATCGCCAACGCCTTCAACACCATGCCCTGGAGCTGCATCAGGGAGGCACTCCGGTATCACCGGGTGCCGGCCTACCTTCGTCGTGTAGTCGGGGACTATCTGACAGACAGGGCTGTCATCTACCCTGGTCAAGACGGACAGTGGAACCGGCGAGAGATGTCGTGCGGTGTTCCGCAGGGTTCGGTTCTGGGGCCGCCCCTGTGGAACATCGGTTACGACTGGGTGCTGCGTGCCGACCTCCCTGACGGCGTCAGCGTCGTCTGCTACGCGGACGATACGCTGGTGCTGGCACGGGGGGAGTCGCACGAGGCGGCGGCCGCGAACATGACACGCGGGGTTGCGATAGTCGTTGAGAGGATCCGGCAGCTGGGTCTCGAGGTGGCACTTCACAAGTCGGAGGCCATGGGCTTCCATGGACGTGGGAATGTGCTACCGTCGGGATCCCAGCTAATGGTGGGAGGGGTTCCCATCGGCGTCGAGTGTACTTTGAAGTACCTAGGACTCGTCCTCGACAGCCGGTGGAACTTCGTGGAGCATTTCCGACGTTTGGCTCCCAGACTGGAGCGGGCTGCGGCTGCCTTTAGGTGGCTCTTGCCCAATCTGGGGGGGCCAAACGCCTCCTGCCGTAGGCTGTATGCGGGGATCGTGCGGTCCATGGCCCTTTACGGGGCCCCGGTGTGGGCGCGTGCCGTGAGGAAGCGGGCCGTCCACTACCTGAACGCGCCCCAAAAGGTCATGGCCGTAAGGCTTGTCCGCGGGTACCGCACGATCTCCCGCGAGGCGGCGATTCTCCTTGCCGGATTGCCGCCGTGGGATCTGGAGGCGATAGTCCTCGCGCGCCTACATGAGTGGCGCGCGGAGGCGCTACACCGGGGGGTCACTCTGCTGCCGCGGCACATTGCTGCGCAGCGGACAGACCTCCGGTGCGATCTCATGGCGGCATGGAGACAGCGACTGTCGCAACCCAGCGCAGGGCACGCCACGATAGTGGCGGTAAGTCCCCTCTTTGAGGAGTGGCTGGAGAGGCGCCACGGCGCCCTCACCTACCGTCTGACGCAGGTCCTCACCGGACACGGGTGTTTCGGGAGGTACCTGCACCGAATCAGGCGGGAGGAAACGCCCGGATGCTTCCACTGCGAGGATCGACCGGAGGACACGGTGGAGCACACTGTGGAGGTGTGCCCTGCTTGGGCGGAGCCCCGCCGTGTTCTCGTAGCGGCGATCGGCGGCGGTGACCTCTCGCGTCCGGCCCTGGTGCAAGCCATGGTCCGGAGCGAGGAGGAATGGGACGCCGTCGCCTCCTTCTGCGAAGCAGTGATGCTAGCGAAGGAGGTGGCGGAACGAGAGAGGGAGAGAACCTCTCAACGTCCCAGCCGCCGCGGAAGGCGCTCCGGGCGTCGGGGGTCACGCGATGACCTCCGGCCACCGTAGACGCGGGCCTGTGGACGGTGAGTAACGGGCTAGCTCGCCGTCCGGCCGTCGTCATGACGGCAACAGACCGTGTCGGCGGCGCGTACGTGTTCCACGCGCGCCTCAAAGAGATGACAGCAAGGAGGGGCCCGCAAGGGCCAACGCCCGTCGGGGCTGCGGATATCGAAAAGTTACCGCGGCTCCGACACAAGGGCGAGGAAGAAGGAACATGGGTTGGTTTTTAGTCAGTAGAAGTCTGACACTCCCCTTCGCTCTGCCCAAGAGCGGGGGGGGTTATTCGATGATTTTCCACCCACCAAAAAAAAAAAAAAAAAAAAGGTCCTTGGCTACGTCCGTACTTAAGAGTACTGCGTAAAACTTGACCTTTTTTAAAGAACTTATTTATAACTTCAAAATAAAATACATTTTCTTCGCGTTTCGACTTATTTTGAGACTTTTCTATGAAAACAGTGTATTCAAGTAGTCCTAACCCTCAACTACTTTATTTATTTAGAGGGTGGAAAATCATTAAATGACACCTCTCACTCTGGGCATAGTGGTAGGGAGCGTCAGACTTCTACTGACTATAAACTATGTTCCTAGCCATTTGTGTCGAGGCCGCGGTATCTGTTTCGAACAACACAAAAAAATCACTAAAATCATTCCAAAATCCACATTTAAGTCAAAAGCGATAGACCGAACCGTGAATAAACACAATAATTTAAACCTAAACAGCCCTTAATATTGCATAACTTTATCATCCCACAACACACTGAAAATCCAACTCTGAAAGCAAAAAGATAAGGCGTTATTTCCTTTTGTTGGGTTTCTGCGAGTACGAGTAGTTTGATGCGACAAGGGCACTTGTCGTGAAGAGTCTTAGCGACGTTGTCACAGTAGACGTGTGAGTTAACATTACAGTGTTTTAACTCAGAACGAAAGGTCTAACTCGAATCACAAACCAAAATTCTAAGCATGGTTCAGGTAACAATTATTGTTGATTTTGACGTTTAATGTGGTCAAAATCAACAATTATGAGATCAATGATTGACCATTCTGAAACTATTGAATAGCAGACTCGGGGCCCAGGTTACTCGCAAGAGTTATTACAACGAGACAAAGGGTTACGTTTTGTGTGCAGTGCTACGGAATGAAAAGTTTTGTTGTTAACCCTAATAGCCGCATTTTATCTTACCCTGCCCTTTAGCGGCTTATCCCAATGTACAGATTATTTAGGGTTCGCGCAATGTGCCGTTTTCTTCATTACTTCTCTAAATTAATACTTACCATTTTTAAAGACAGTCTATTCATCTTTTTACACCACCTGGACACGAGTTGCTATGGCTGACCTGGAAGTCTCTAAACAGACTCCGGACACAGGTTAGGCCGAAGCAAGGAAAACCTGTTTAGGTGGAGATTCATAGATGACTGGAGTGTAAATGTGGTCTTGTTCCACAAGCAAGATATATAGATATCGTGTCCAGCCTGTCCTGTTACTTGCACATCACAGGAACTGATGGAGGCTACTGAAAGTGCCGAACTCGTCGCCAAATTTTGGGCCGACTCAATTTGAATTGTCATCGACACGCTAAGAAGAAGAAGATCTTTTTACAGCCATACTCAAATAATTCCTCACGACATTTTCCTCATGGGCAAAAAAAAACTGATTGGTTCACTGGTTATATTTATACTGTGACGATGTTACACTACTGAATGCGGAGTTACATGAAGTTATATCTCATGTGTAAGGGTATTCATAACACAATTGATGTTCAGCTTCTGAGCATCTGAAACATGTTTTTTTGTTGTTTTATGCCATTTTTAGAGGGTACTGAGAGAACAATTTCTGTTGTTCGGTATGAAAAATGTTTGTAATTGAAATGTGCAGCTGACAATGTGCTTTATTCAGATGTATTGAATAAACTTAAATGTTTTCAATAATAATAATAATAGATCAAGGGCTTGATACAGAGAGCGGTACTCCTGGACACGGGCACGGCTCGTATTGTTAGGAGGTTCCTTTCTTTGGAACCCTGACCACCGCTTGGACCATGTTCCCGACGCCGGTGGGCTACAATTTTTGATATTTTTTTCTTTTCTTTTTGTAATGTTTTTTTTGTAAGAAATATTTAAAAAAATGTTAAAAAATAAATAAAGCGAATCATAATAAATAATGTTTTACTGCAAGGACTCAGGCCTCCTCTCTAGGAGAGGGATGGGCTATATAATCAACCACGCGGGTCCAGTGCGGGTTGTTAGGTCACATGTCTTCGAATTTTGTGGTTCTGTGACATGCCGGTTTCCTCACGATGTTGTCCTTCATCGTTTTGAGAGCGTGGTGATGAAATAAATAACACGAAGTAAAGGGCCTGCCTCGGTTCGAACTCACGACTTACTCTTCGTAAGTCGGAGCCGCCACCACTCGACCACCGCTGCTCTCTTCTTACATACCCATCTTAAATTTCCAGCTTACTATTCGTAAAAAAGGTTCTTAGAAAGTTAATAAGCCATTTAACAATAGAGAGATCAAACGTATACTCTCATACAATTCCTCCTATTTATTGAACAATGCCTCGAGAGTCTTTGTTAAAGACCGCCTTTTTGACTGCCTCTTATTGGAAAAAAGTCTAGACATTTAGACAATCTAGGTAACTTTATCTTTGAGCAAAAGGTATGATTTATTTATATATGATTTTTTGGAGTATTATAATTATTATGCCGTTAAGTTGCGGACTGTACCTTGTGTAATAGTGAAGAAAGACGGATGTATTATGTTTTACAATAACTTAAAATCAAACAACATACAAACATAACGTAACCGAACTTAGAACAACAACATACAACACAATTTTCCCACATAAATACAGTGGCGAGCCTAGGAGCCAACAATACGGCAAGCTCTAAAGGCTAGCAGACTGTTCAGAAACACTTTTTTTTCACTTGTGGGATGGGAAATCATCAAAACACCCCTTCCGCTCTTGGGCAGAGCGAAAGGGAGTGTCAGACTTCTACTGGCTAAAAACTACCCATGTTCCTTCTTAGGCCCTTTGTGTCCGGGGTCGCGGTATCTCTTTAGAACAACCCGCAGCCCCCTGTTCAGAAGCTCTAACATGATGAAAAGTAGTATTATGTTTGAGGCTTGCATGAAGATACTGCCAGTAACACACACAAACTACATGGAACATGGCGAATATTCGACAAAAATATCCTGCATTCTCACATAATCGAAATATTCTCGACATCAATAACTAAGGAACCACAATTTTTCATTTATACAGTTTAAGAGTAATCTTCAATTAAATAAATCAATTATAGTGTTAAATAATTCGTTAAAACATAATAAAACAAAAACTGTGTCGTTGAAAAAAACAACGAAAAAGGCAATAAGTGTTCGTTATTCCTCGTTATTTAAATGTGTGTGTAAGTTTAAAAAAATCGATATTCAAATAAAATATCGACCTAATTAGTGATAGTGATTAAAAAAAGAAATTCGAAAGCAATTAAATTCGTCAATTTAAAATTATAAGTCTGTGATTCAGTTCTATTAAACCTCAAAATAAAAGTGATAAATTCTAAGTGTTGGGGGGTTGCTATAGTATTGGGGACTTACTAACATTTTTGGGGGTCACGTAAAAAACTATTGGAAGCTCCTAAATCATTGGGTGCTGTATAAGTGTTAGTGAAACCTAAAGTGAAAAGGCTAAGGCTAAACTTCAAAATGGCGTTCGCTGCAGCTCGTATGATCCTGAAAGACAAGCGGCGGAAGACATCCAAGGAAGACTTCAGGGACCCAAGAAACAGAAGCAAGGTATTTTAAAACTTATTTTTATAACAATAATAATAATATTCAGTTTTGGGATGGCAAATAATTAAAGAGTAAACATGCTTTTATAATCGAAAAAAATCTAGAAGAGATTTTTTTAAAGGCACTTTTTCTACCAGCGTAGTTGTTAAAAGAAACTATTTCAAAAGAAATTAGTAAGGCTACTTTTGCAAGACTAAATTTTGACTGAAAGGCTGAGTAAATTCTTATTGTTTTGACTTTTTTACGCTCAGAAGCTAAAATTGCAATTACTGCATTGCAATAATATTTAGTTTAGGCGATGTCTACTGTCAATAGGATCGGGAATTTTTAGTCACTTCCGTATATAAGGTGTAAAGATATTCTTAACGAAGCCGTGGGGCACTCGTTTTGCCAGTCATTGCGATAATTTATTTGGTTCTTGACCATACCTTTTAGCTACGGAGATACTGAAAGTCAAAGTTCCGTTCCGTTTTGCCCACGTTTTTGTTATAACTTTACTCGACTTGAGTATTCAATTGCATCAGCACAATTTTTTGAGTGCATTGGTTTTACAGACTATAAATAGAGGTGCAATAATTTATGCGTACTTATTTAATACTAGCTTTTGCCAGCGGCTACGCCCGCGTGAAAATTACGATTTTCCGTACAAACTTTCATCACCTATTTAACTCCCATAGGGGTTGAATTTCGAAAAATCCTTTCTTATTCCTTGTCTACATTATAAAAGGAACGTCTGTGCAAAATTTCAGCTTTCTAGGTCTAAGGGTTTGGGCTGGGCGTTGATGAGTCAGTCAGTCAGGACTTCTCTTTTTATATAGATGATTTACAGAATGCGTGACGGCTTCGTATAGTTTCCATTTTACACCTTGTATTTAAAGTCCTTAGTACAAAAAAGTAATCTCAAAAAGCAATTCCCAAAGTGACATTTCCAAAGCTTCCCTTCACATACAGAAACAGTTCCTAGCGCTAACGTAAGTAGATTTATTGCCTAATTAGTAGGCAGCAGGTGCGTTTGCCGGCAGTTTATCCAATCAGGTGGCAGGTAAATAATTAATGGCCCACAGTATAGACAGAGCCAGTAGCTAGTGGTAGTATGCACTTCAGATTTATGAGATTTACGGTACAAATTAGTGCAGGCGAGTAGACTGAACTAGACTGATAATTAGGTATATGTTGTGTTTGTATTTCAGGTTTAGGTTGATATGTACGGATGAAGGTTCAATGGTAATATTTTGACAGATGTATAACTTGACATTATATGAGAAAAATATTTTAGAGTTTATAGTTTATAGGTTTGTTTTAACGCTAAAAGTAATGCTTCACTTCAAGTAATAATATTAATATACTTTTATTTCAGACCACGTTTGTCCATAACTGTTAGTAACAAATTTCTTAAAACTACGTTAGTAATAAAAATAAACTTAGTTTCATCATCAACTGCCGAACTTTTTCATAACCATTTTGGAGTCGGCCTTTATTATTCTTACCGGATGCTGCTGAATACCAATATTTACATAGAGTGACTGCTTATACGACCTCTACAAAACTGGGCAATAAGAGTATTTTTTCTACTGGACCTACTCAAACTGGACCCACGACTTCAGTCGAACAAATTACATTTTAAATATTGTTTATTTCATAGTTTTATTGTGGGTTCAGTTGCAAGCGGGTCCTGCAGTTGACCAAAGACTCATAATCAAAACTTATTTAGACTACTCATCTACATTTACAAAAGTCTTCATAATTCGTTCAAAAACCCATTACAGCCTGAAATTCAGGCTCTACTGGATTTACCAACTCATGCTATAACGATTATTTATGTGCCAAAATCTACCTACACAAAAATATATCAAAGTTAAAACATTTATTCATATTTATATCAGTGGTATTATAAAACAATGGGACTTTTATAATACCATTGACGTCGTTATTTTTTTATTTTCACTCAGTGGGTGTTTTGAATTAAATATAAACTTAAAAAGTAATTCAATGACTTGCTGAAACGTAAAAGTATTGGGGGCCTTCGAAAATTCATACTTATTACTACTAAAGTGAATAAAGGCATTAGAAAAGAAGAGGCTAAGAGCAGGGCAGCCCCGATTTAGTCTATAGTTCGACCCCAAGTAAGCGCATACGTTTGTATAATTTATTTCATCACAATTGCTCTCAAAACAGTGAAGGAAAACATGGAACATACAAAACTGACATGTCCTAGATCCGAAAATTCGGAGACATGTGACATCTTCCAACCCGCAATGGGCACGCGTGGGGAAGAGCGAGTATAGCCCATTCCCTCTCATAGAGAGGAGGCCTGTGTCCCAGCATGGGGAACTCTAAAGGCTAAAAAAATAGGCCCGTATAGCAAATAATGGGTGTTTTGAATGAAATATAAAGAAAAAAAAGGAGGTTAAAAAATAGAGGCTTGCAGTGTATAATTTCAGACAGGTTCATTAGTACGGTTCGTTCGGAAATTGCTCATTAACTCACGTCGAACTTCACGGATAAATAGGGCGGCAATCACACCGCTCTGTAACGATTCCTGAAAATGAAATAATGAAGAGGGAATAAAAAGATCTGAATGATAACATGGACAAAGTTTTGGTTAAAAAACTTGTGTTTTTCCTTAAAAGGCCACGCCCAAGATTGGAAATGAAAGGCCTGATCTTAATAAAATAAAGCAACGAATTGCGATGTTGCAAAATAAGCTTTTTTCCAACTTAGTAACTATCTACTATGTAAGACAAAAGCTACTACGTACCTACAGTGTAGCTTTTTTTTTACCTCGCCTTTTTCTATGAAAATCCTTTTTCTGACATCCTTAAAGTTCGTGGCAATTGCTTCACTCGATTGATTCGTCAATTTTGATTCATTCTACGTTCACGTTTGATTCATTAAATACAAAAGTGAACGTATAATTTGGGTCCAGTTACACAACGGTGTGACACGCGGCTAAGTGCCGCTAACTCGCTTGTTCCCAATCTCTGCATGGAAGAGGAAATCATTATAAACTTTAGTGAGTTTTCACTTTTAATGGTTTTCTCTTGTAACAAAAACTGAGCTATTTGATAGTCTTTATATGGCACTTGAGTTTGGGTCAGCTAAGTTACGTAGACCGTGAATAAAGAACACTAAAATTGGTGTGAAAGAACCCATTACGAAGCTGAAAGGCATTTGTTCTCATTGCTTTATTTGCATTTTTATTGTTCTAGACCATTTCTAGACTCTACCTGGGAACCTTCTAGTTACGAACATATTGGGGACAAAATTTCATCTTTTTCTTCCAGTTTTTTTTTTAAATTATACCTTCCATCGGCTGCTAAAATTCTTCAAGAATCATTGGAAATAAGTATGTTGTGGTCGGCTTCCAGTCTTACCGGAGCGACTGCCTATCTGACCTCCACAACCCATTGCAGTTAATACTGGGTAATACAGTACCCTTTAGTAAGACTGGTTGTCAGACTTTCAGGTCACTGACTAATATGGCAGCCGGGACCAACACCTTAACATGCTTTCCGAGGTACGGAGGAAACTCTGTATTTAATGGGTGTTCACCTATCCACAGACCAACCTGACCAATATGACGGCACGGTTGGCGCAGTGGCTGAGCGATTGGACTGCTGCGCTGCGTGTCGCGGGTTCGATCCCCGCACGGAACAAGTATTTGTATGGCCTACAGATAGTTGTTTCGGGTCTGGGCGTGTTTGTGTATGTGAGTTTCAATGTTTGTAAACGCACCCACGATACAGGAGAAATTCCAAGGGTGGGGCAACGTTTTAAAAAAAAAAATAATGACTAAACAATCCGAATCAACACTTACCTTTACCAAATCCATCGCGATAGTACGAAATCCCTATTCAAATCAGTACCTACTTCGGCAAGAATGAATACATTTACGAACTTAAAGTCTTCAGGGAATCAAAAAGTCGACCGGATGGATCGCAACTGAACCGGATAAACGGTGAATTGCCGGACCGACGCTTCGGACCTGCCGAGCGCCCGGTGGTTAGGCCAGTAGTATCGATTGCGGCTAGAGGGAAAAGATTGGAAGCTGTACTTTGAGTACTTTAAAAGTTTTATGGAAGTTTTACTTTTGTGTTTTTACCTAGATGGTAGTTTTGTTTTCTTTGTTGGTTTGAGAGTCTGGCAAAATTGGATTTAGTTAACTAAAGACTAAGATGTCATTCATGATTGATGACTAATGACTAAATAATTTAAATCGGTTCATGTGTTTATAGTATAAGTGCCATGAAATATAACCGAAGTCCTGGTGAAGACGGCATCACCACGGAATCACTTCGAGTTGGAGAACCAACCCTACTACCTCACATCTGCAACCTTTTCAACACTATTATCAAAACAGGCATCTTCCCTACTGACTTCTGTCATTCGAACATAATCCTGTTACACAAAAAAGGCGATAAATCTGATATTGGGAATTATCGCCCCATCAGTTTAGTCTCACATCTCTACAAAATTTTCATCAAAACCCTCGAAAACCGCATATCGGGATCACTAGACCTCCATCAACCTCCAGAGCAAGCTGGATTCCGCCGTGGCCTTTCTACTGCTGACCACCTACAATCTTTAAACCAGATCATCGAAAAACACCAAGAATTTAATCTACCGTTATACCTCGCGTTCGTCGACTACTCAAAGGCTTTCGATAGTTTAACACATAGCGCAATATTTTCTGCACTCCGCAAACAAAACATAGAGCCTACATATATACATTTATTGCAAAAAGTCTACCACAACAGCACAGCAGCCATTCGCTTAACTACCACCGGACCATCTTTTCCCATTCAGAGAGGAGTCAAGCAAGGTGACCCGCTATCTCCCAAACTCTTCACAGCTACGCTGGAAGAAGTTTTTCAAGAAATAAACCCACATTGGCAGGATAAAGGTGTTGTCGTCGGCGGAAAGAGATTAACTAATCTTCGTTTCGCCGACGACATTGTCCTTTTTTCTTCATCAGCAGCTGAGCTAGGCCTAATGCTCGAACAACTGAGCCATGCCAGTCTCCAAGTCGGGCTTTCAATGAATATGACGAAGACAAAATTGATGACGAACAGCACAGAGCGTAACATAGAAATTGGGGGTGTGGTGATTGAATATGTCCATGAATATATATACCTCGGCCAGATAGTCTCTTTCCAGGCAAGACAAGATAAAGAAGTTGCTCGACGCACCCAAAATGCCTGGAAGAGCTACTGGTCGATGAAGCATTTAATGAAGGGACCACTCCCTCTTTCTCTTAAACGAAAGCTCATGGACATGTGCGTTCTCCCCACCCTCACCTATGGAGCGCAAACATGGTCGCTTACAAAACGTCAGAAGTCCGCACTTGGGGTCTGCCAACGAGCTATGGAGCGAAGTATACTGGGTGTCAAACTCACGGACCGCATCAGAAACACTATACTTCGCTCGAAAACCCAAATAGCCGATGCTGGCAATACAGCTGCTGGGTTGAAATGGAACTGGGCTGGTCACATCTGCCGCATGTCGGAGGAGCAATGGGCAAAAATTACCACTCAGTGGACACCAACCAGCAGGAAACGACAACGCGGCAGGCCCAGAAGGAGATGGCGGGATGAGCTGGATTCCTTCTCAAAGGATTGGCCTACCATCGCACTAGATCGCGAAAAGTGGAAGGAGGGAAGGGAGGCCTTTGCCCTGCAGTGGGACAGTACAGGCTAATAATAATAATAATGTGTTTATGATTGACTCACGATGTTAATCAAAAATCATGATAGATTTTTCACGGTTGAAGCTTATACTAAGTGTTGAATAATAGTAGATTATTGCATCGAGCACAAAGTAATTTATTATTGCACCGAGTGCCTGATTTAGAGCCTGAGCGTTAGCGAGGGCTCTAATCTAACAGGCACGAGGGCAATATAAATTACTTAAGGCGAGGTGCATAATCTACTTTTCTTTCAACTATTAGAAAGAAAGAAAGAAAGAAAAAATATTTATTTGTCGCCACAATACAATTACAAACAAAATTAAATCCAGTAAACATCAACTAATTTAACTAAAATTAAAAAAAAAGAATAGTTACAAAAAAGAAAAACAACAGTAAGTTTATGTTTAGGTACAGACGCCAGCATGTCAAGCCACCCGAAACTGTCAAATTTTCCCAACGAACCTTAAACCTAATGCTCTAGAAATAAAGTCGAAAATCTATCAAAGAAATCTGACAGATTGTAGTAGCTTGATGTGCTGGCGTCTGTACATAAAAAATGGAACACAAAAAAAAAAAAACATGTTTACAGATTATATAATTACATAAGTCATGAATGCGACAAAGGGGTTACCCACTCAGCATGGTGCTGTGCTATGGATCGTCTATGTAGACCCACAGCACAGCGCTGGTTTTCAGTGGTCGATTACATAAAGGAATAGTAGATAAAAGAAACTCATATCAAACAGTTAAAAGATTTTCTATACTTAACACTGTCGTCTTCATTTAGAATGTTTTCCGGAGTTAATGTGTCGCTAAATGATTCCATTTTAATTCGAAGCCGAAGCACTCAAAATCAGATAGTATCACACTTTATCGTTTCCAAAAATATTGTCAAGCAAAATTAACAAAGTTCCCCAAAAGTTCCCGCCAAATTACTTTTTTAAATTTCTTTCATTTTATAGTAACTAGTTAGCAACAATCATTTTTTAAATTTGGAACAAGTAGTAGGATAGAAACGAATAATACTTATGTAAAAAAAAAAGTATTGATATCGGCTGGCTGAATAGAGCTAATCCATTGAGATTGGCATCGGTGCGATTAAAAAAAATAAACTGTGCAATAATGAAATTTCATACATTTTTATTGCTCTAGAGCACTAAAGACTCGCTTTGTGCTGAGTTTTTAGTGTGATTATGATGAAATTAAAGCATAGTTGGAAGAAAAAGATTATATTGTGCACTTCAGCTGTCTCATATTTCACCAAATTAATCAAAGTAATAGGTACGTAATGTATATGCATCTATTCTATTCTATGGTCACACACATTTTTACCGTTGATTTTTTACATAATTGTTAACCCAGTAATTACGAAAAATGTTAAATCTGCCTATGCAAGGATTGTAGGTACTTTTATTCCTGACAAATTGGATGCAGCTGAATTCCAGTATTTTACATGGAGAAACTGTGTATCTTACAACCATAACCTAGTTACTGGTATAGTGACCTTTGAGTGCCTACTTATAAGTAAGTTACCTCGAGGGTAATATAATTGCTGGTTGGTTAGAGGTTATTCAATAGTGCATCAAACTCATGACCTCACGATCGGTTCTAAAGTAAGATCCCAGGGCCGCCAGACGTCACGTATTTTCTGACGAAGGAAATGTGTATGATTGAGTGGTGTTAGTATGAACTAAGAACACACTACTACCAGCTAGCTTGCTTGGACGGCCAATTTTCAGGTATCAGGTCATCAAGGTAGGTACACAAAAAAATTACTTACTTCACGTAAGTATTTTCTCCAAGTTGATTTTTACGTATACTGTAGGCAATATCCTTAAAAATAAGTTGCCAATACTCCCAGACACTTCCTAGCGGCCGTTTTGCTTAACAGACGCTTTCTTGAATACTAAACTCCTTATGATTTAATATTTAAAGCTAATTGATCGGGATATTGCCATGCTATTATATTGGGCAGATTATTATTATTATTAAATTAACTTCGTTTTTTTTTTAATCGTTGCCCCACTCTGGGAATATCTTCTGTATCATGGGTGCGTTTACAAACATTTAAACTCACACAAACACATCCAGACCCGAAACAACTATCAGTCTGTAGCTGTAGGCCACATTTGTTCCGTGCGGGGACCGAACCCGCGACATGCAGCGCAGCAGTTCAATCGCTCAGCCATTGCGCCAACTGTGAAATTTATTATGTTACCTTTACACGTGCTGTTGTTATTATAATACAACCCTCAACTGGTCTCTATTTTAATATAATGTAGATCTTAAGTAATTATATAAATGGTCGGTCCCTCAGTTTTCAGAAAGTCCAACTGAATCATGAATAAATTCTGCCATCATTATTAATGGCAATTTAGCCTAGTTCTTAGAAACCAAACAAGCGAACTGAAATAATAAGCAGTCTGTTGTTTTGAAATCCTTGCGAAACTATTGTGGATTCTGTTGTTATTAGTTACAGATTAAACAAAAAAGGAATTGATTACACACGCTAAAATAATCAATTCATAAATGATGTTTGTTTTGCAAATAGGAGGAAAATGACATGGTTATTAGAGGAAGACCAAAGAAACAATGAATGGACTGAGTTAAGAATTTTGGAAAAAAGTTCACGGTGGAACCATTCAAAACGTAATTAAGGTCTTTGCGGACCCGTTGGGGCAACCCCCAGGTTGTTCGAAAGAGATACCGTGGCCTCGGCACAAAGAGCTAAACAGGAACATGGGTGGTTTTTAGTCTTCTACTGACTAAGAACCACCCACCTGACACTCTCTACCGCGAGGAGTAATTTGATGATTTCCCAGTTTCTCACACTCCAGAAAACAAAAAAAAATCTTCGAGGAGAAGACCGGGGTGTGTGGGAATTTCACCTCACTAAAGCCACTCCAATGGTCACTGTTTATTCTCTAAAAGACTACCGGGCGATGTTAGGTACCTACTTATAAACTTGTTTTGACATAACACAAAACGGTTTTACTCTGCACACCGTCTGAGCCATTGCCAACTCACAGTTTGCTATTCTCCTAGCAATTTCCTCACATGCATTGACATAGTGGGATAATATTTTATTTGTACCGATCACGGAAGCGACCTACTTGCGAACAAGATGGCTATATTGACAATACCATGTCTGTTACAAGTATTTATTGTTGTTCACGACTTATATTGTGTAACAATAGATTGAGTTTTGTTTACTCAGTTTTTTTTTTTTTAAGGTTGTCATTGTTTTGACAAACGAATAAGTAGGGGATTGTTTCTCGAAACGTCTCGTAACAACAAATGCAGTAATCAACATTTTTACATTTTTTCCGTTTTTGTCAAAACATACATGTGGAGACTTTAAGCTATACATAGAATTATTTTAAGCTATTGCATAGCTTCTATCGCGGGCCTTGAGCGTGGAGAGTGAATCCAGAAATTCCGTAACGAAAATATTGTGATCAACCAGGTTGCTATGGTTACGGAAAATAACAAGGCTGTCAACTGAGGTTGTCAAATTAAATAATTGATAAAAAAATGCTATGCAATAGCTTTACCGCGGCAGTCTCCGAGTGCCACATTTAGGTAGTTTTTTTTTAATTCTTTTTGGATCACTAGGTCATAGTGAAAATAATAAGGGAAATGCAGATTATGAATTAGCAGGCAGTGTTTTTCTATAAACCGCCATTTTGTAAGCATTGCATTTGCTGTTACGAGGACAGTATTGTAGATATTGGTCGCAAGCCGCTGAGTCCCAGTCACAGAGCCTTGAGTTGTGTCTTGTTGATGGCAATAGGCTTGCCCCCTATTATACATAGGACTTAAACATAACAAGCGAATTCGTGTGTACCTACTAATGGGCACACCTCAGCCAAACCTGTCGGGGATTACAAGCATTATAATAATAATAATAATAATAACTCGTTAGGCAGCTGGATCAAGGGCTTGATGCAGAAAGCGGTACTCCTGGACACGGCTCGCATTGTTAGGAGGTTCCTTTCTCTGGAGCCCTGACCGCCGGTAGCTTGGACCCTGTTCCCGATACCGGTGGGCTACAGTTTTTTATATTTTTAAATGTTTTTTATTATTGTTTTATAGGAAATATTTAAAAATGTATAAAATTTGTTAATATAATGAATAAAGGGAATAATAATAATAATAAAGGTAAAATGAATAAAGGTCATATTTTTTTTTTTTTTTTTTTAAATATCACACAAACATTTGTCCTGGGTGGGAATCGAACCCACGACCTCCGGCATAGCAGTTAGGGTCACTAACCACTAGACCAACAGGCCAGTCAATGTTAGTTATGTCAGGCCAGTTATGTTATTATCATAAATGCTTGTGCCGAACTCCCTACTAATCCTACGTTAAGTGCCAGTACATCCCTCCATCCCTCTCATAGCAAAGGGGTGGCGAACAAACAAAGTATCAAATCTCCTCAAGGACAAACATCCAGCCTTGGGATAAGCCAACCTTGATAGTTTTCCTGTTGTTCGTTCTTATGGAGTTCAGCTGATATAAATCTTGCTTTGGTAACAGGCATTCACTGTTATGAAGACATTTGCTGAGTAAAATGTTTCAATACGGACTGTATTGAACAGTTTTTTTTGGGACACTTTTTTTTGCGGATCTTTTATTTTTTATCTCCATTTTCTTAGAGCGATATCAGTTTTACTACCTCATTGTCTAGTGGTCGCAATCACGACTGCTGAGCGTGATGAGGTCCTAATTTCGATTCCTAGGTCGGGCAAAGTGTTATTGGGATTTTACCTACATCAGGAATTTCTGTAGCAGCAACGGACTCTAAATTTGAGCTTGGTTGATGAAAATAAGATCACCCCCTATTACATGGTGCTTAAAATATAATTGGTGAAATGTAGGTGTGATAACAACGATGGAAACGTAAAAAATATATTGGCAATGACCTAACATGAAAAGCTTTTCATCGCGTCAGCGAAGAAGAAAGTCGTTTCGAATGCGGTTACCATTTTATCGAAGCTCTGGTAAACAAGGATACTTTATAACTTCTCAATCAGACTGATAAGGTGATATTTCCCTCTACAGAAATAATTTTCCTATAGCCGATATGAAAGAAGATTCGAAGTCCTACATTCTCCCGGTCCTAAACTAACAAGTCACAGTGAGTAAGCAGAAAACCGTTCCGTTTATGGCATGTTCAGTTATTAGCAGTTCCGTGCCGTGTCCGGCTAATATCCGGCAGTGAAGGCCGCACTTCCGAACTAACGGCTGTATGGCCCACCGTGTTCTATGAGCGATGGGAAGTGTGGTTTATGCTACTGATTGTTACTAGAACTGTATCTATGTAGCAGTTAAATACACGCTATAACCGACATTGTCGTACAAACTGTTACGATCTAATTTCTTTATTGTGTCATTATCATCATGAACCTATAATGTTCTTACTGTTGGGACACAGGCCTCCACTCTCTAAGAGGGAATTGGCTATAGTCTACAACGCGGGCCCAGTGCGGATTGGTAGATGCCACAAGTCTTCAAATATTCGGTTCTAGGATGTCCTATGTTTACCCTTCTGTTTGTTATTAAAACTGTATCCGTGAAGCATGAGCCATTTTTATGCTGATACGTATATTGGCACACAAACTGTTGCCATGCATTTAGCCTAGACCACAATTGAGTAATCAATTTTGAAACGCTTGTGGGTTTATTAGGAATTAAGTACTGATTTCAAGGTAATAAATTAAAGGTTGATGCCCTCCCTTCCAACCTGCAATTTACGTTGGAAAAACAAAGGTAGTTATTTGATTTATTAGACTTTCAAGTTGATAGAGGGCTATTACCATCAATCGGTACAAATCCAGACTACGTGGCTGTTATTGAAAAAAAAGAAATTGAAAAAAAAAACCTAATAACAATTTGCTAGAACACAGGAAAATAATAAAATCAAAATAATTAAATATCTACGTTAACATTGCATCATTCAAAATAATTCAAATAATTGCTATATTAAAGTCTTAATTAAAAGGGTCTCAATAAGCTGTCTTAATGATAGATCGATTCTCGTTTCCTTTTCAACCTTACCATACCTTTAGCCATCTATCCCACTTAGCCCCCAAAATTAAACAAGTCGGAAGATTTATTTATTTACAAGAATGTCCCTCGATCGTGACCCAATTCGAAGGATTCAGAGATTGAATGATATATCACAGTAATTAGTAAGGATTTAGGAGTTTCTTGCTGTAAGTAAACAGTATTGGACAGTTGGAGGGTTCGAAGGGAATTTGTATTGATTGAGAATTGGGATTCGTACAAACTCTGATTGGCAAAGATTGTTTCGTTTACTTATAAACAATTCATCATTATCATCAGCCTATTTTGTTCCTACTGCAAGGACTCAGGCGTCCTTCTCTAGAAGAGGGATGGGCTATAATTCACAACGCGGGCCCAGTGCAGGTAGGTAGATGTCACATAATATTGTCTTCGAATTTTTCGGTTCTAAGACATACCGGTTTCCTCACTGTTGTCATGTTTACCTTTACCATTTTGAGAGCAGCGGTGATGAAATAAATTACTCAAACTAATGCGTACTGCCTGAGTTCAAACCCACGACTTACTGTTCGTAAGTTGGGGCTGCCACTACTTGGCCACCGCTGTTTTTAAACAATTCAATCATAATAAAACATAAAGTTGGACAATGAAACCTACTTAGTCTGGGTTCGATTCCACGGACGGGCAAAATTGTTATTAGATTTTTAATCAAGAAGTTCCCAAAAGCAGCTCTCGGCCTGGATTTGTGCCCGGTTGATGGCAATAGGCAAATAACTGGGCAATTCACTTCCATCTCTGCCGATGAAATATAAACTTGATAATACAGTAAACAGATTAAAGTGAGAGAAGCTGTTGAAACCACCGCTCTTCCGAAACAAAGTCCCCTGACTAGACGTCAACAAGTGTCAACTGTCAACTGTCAGTGTCACCCGAAGTTTGATAAGTGTCGCGACATCTCGAGGGACATACGGTTATTCTAAGTATTTGTGTACCTACGTGAGTTTAAATGTTTGCGAAAGCACCCACGAATCCCACGATACAGGATAAATTTATATTGTGGGACAAAGAAAAAAAAAATTCGCTTTAGTTTAGAGTTACCTATACAAAGCCTTTTAAGGATTTAAGAGTGATGTTACGTATGAATAATAATAATAATAGTAAGTAATATAAAAATAATATAATATCATGCCTGTAATCCCATGTACCAATTATTAGACTCACATTTCGCCTGTTATTTTTAGCCTCTTAGAATGAGACTCTATTACTATTAATATCATAAACATTTACCATGTTTATGATATTAATAGTAATAGAGTCAACATTTACCATGTTTGATTGTAGTTTCGAGTTCCCGATATTTCGGCGCTGTTACAAGCACCATGATCACGGATAAACTGAAGTCATTGCGGGTGGATGTTTATGAGCAGACAAATCGGTCTACCCTCTTTCTAGTTCGTTTTTTGCGATCGGCACCACTATAACCCGGTTCATTAAAGAAAGGAATCTAAAATGGCGGTTTTTATCATGTCCTCACGCTCGCACACTATAGTGAGCGAGCGAGAGGACATGCCATGTGTTGCCATTTTAGATTCCTTTCTTTAATGAACCGGGTTATACCATTGTCACTCACTACACGATTCTGTTCACGACACACAAAACTCACTGTGTCCACTCGCGAACTTTTTTCCACACTTTTTCGGTTTTTGCACAGTTGAACTACTGGATTCCAGGCTCTCGACAGTTGAAACCCGTCCTCCCGGTTAAAGTTTTTGTATATTAATAGTAGTGTCAGTGACCATGTCAGTTTAAAAACTTATATTGAGACTCTATTATTTATTAATCTTCATCATTTTCCTACCCTTATCACAGTCTATTTGGGGTCGTCGCAACACGTTTTCTTTTTCAATTCTTCACTATTACTTCTTTATCTTTTTTTATCTTTCCTCACACAATCCATCTATCTTTTCTTTGGCCTTCCTCTCCCTCTCCATTCATTAACATTTATGTCCATTTCGGTTTATCTTGTTCATTATCTTAATATCCTTTCCACAAACTATTATCAATTCAATTCAACTGCAAGCGACATTTCCAAATGAAGGTATTTCCTTGCAATATTGTTGAAACTATTACCATTTCCTAGAGATATTGCGAACTTCAAAGCCACGGCTTCTCAATAGCAGTATTGAGAATTGTTAATTGAACAGAATATTGGATGGAACTTATACTTTTTTAGTAATACCTAGCTGATGCCCCCGGCTTCGTGTTGATGTCGGAACTTGACAAATATGTATAATAATAATAATAATAATAATAAATAATACTAAAACCTTTCACGAGAACCACTTTATCCATGGCTAAAAACAATATGAAAATCGTTGCTGTGGTTTTTGGGATTGGGAGATTGATTTGGGAGCAGTGGACGACTTTCGGCTGAAATGATGATAACAACATTACCGATTCATTCAATACGATGCTATAAAACATAAAAAAGATCAATATGCAAAAAAAATACACAGCGAAAAACAATTACATTGCGATACAGTTAAAAATAACATCTCATTATTTGTACCTTCCGGAAAAATTCTTGTCATTGTAAACACAACCTACATTGCCCAAGAACTCTAACCAAACAAGAAAAAAGTTATGTCCTAAACAAATAAAACAGACAAACTAAAGTTCCTACTGTCACCAAAACGTCACAACTTGGTCAGTGTCATGACATTTTGTGACAACTGTCATCCGTTGGGGACAAGAGGGATGATGGCGGGATGCCGGGAATGCCTGCGGGAATCAGTCGATATCGATCGGGAAACTATACGAGTTAGGGAATTTGAAATGTAATAAAAAGTTATGTTTGAATGTTACATAAAAAGGAATGGGAATTTGATGACGTTCATATGTTGGAGTTTTAGCTTTGTTGGGTGTTTAGTGAGTTTAACGAATGCTGAATAGACATGGGAGGCAGTTAATAAAAGGCATTTAAACTGGTGTGATGGTAAGGAAAAACAAACTCGACGCCCGTCGGTCGGGGCCGTGAATTGTCGAAAGGTTAACGCGGCTCCGACACAAGGGCGAAGAAGGAACATGGGTTTGGTTTTTAGTCAGTAGAAGTCTCACACTCCCCTTCGCTCTGCCCAAGAGCGGTGGGGGTTATTCGATGATTTTCCACCAACCAAAAAAAAAAAGGAAAAACAAACTCAGAGCAGTTTGAAGGTTAGTCCGGCGCCACTATTTGTTGAGAATAAAAAATAATCTTAGTAATCTAATTTTAAGAGCGACAGTAATTATGGTAAAGTCAAAAATCCATTGGATTGTCACGATTGGATACTATGAGGTGCGGGCGGAAAACTCAGAACTAAAACAAAAATGTACCTTCCATGTTTAGTGCATTTTTTTTTTGACGAGCATCGCTACCTTGAACTGCACACTTAAGTCACCATTCTGTACAGTCTGTACCCAGCATTACCTGAGCCCTCGTATAAAGAAGAAAAGGGCAAGTGGTGTGAGAAGGATCAGTTAATGCTGGACTGCACGAAACCGTTTAAAAAAAAAGATTTTTGTCCAGCTTCAGAACTCTTAAAATTGATAAGATCTGCACTATTATTTAAATTGGATATTCAGCTGTATCTGGTTAAACTGACTGAAAGTTAACGCTAGCATCATCTGAAAAACATTTTTTTTACATTGGGGACCATTTTCTATTTCATTTCCACACTCTTGAATTTTTTATCAACCTTTCTTTGAAGTGGTTCGCACATGGTTTCTTTTATGATCAGGAGGTCATTTTCGAACCCTTTCAATATGGTTATAATATTTTAGGAATGAAATCGTACAATTTGGCGCTGATTATGGGTACTAAAGTTAATCTTAACGCTTTGTTGTGTTCTACAAGCAGATAGAGGCAGATATAGAGATGGGCTTAAACGTTAAAAAATAATAACACTGCTAAATGCTAATGCTAAAAATAATTAACACTTAAAATTAGCAGTTATTTTTAGCAACTGTTAAATTTAGTCACAGACCGATTTTTAACATAATTAATTCTCATTTCCTTCATATTTTTCACAGGCTTAGGACTGTTAACTTTTTCTGTTGGCGTATTTGTAATGAGAATCAATTTATTTACAACGATTTTTTTTTTTTCATGTCTGTTTTTTTTGTATTTGTAATTTTCTTCTAATCTTTTTTTATCTTATCTCGCGTAAACCTTCGTAACGAAGATCAGTCTTTATTTAACTCTCGTTAAATGTAATATTTCCGAATTCAGCAGTTAGCACTTAGCAGTGAGTTAACAACTCGCTCGCTAGTTGCTAAATAACTCGGTAAGTTGAAACCAATTCAATAGAGACGAAACTTGTCACTGTCAGTTTTGACTGCTATATTTAACAGCTATATCAGAACTTATTTAACAGGTGTTGACACTTTTAGCAGTGAGTTAAATCAACTCGCTCGCTAGTTGCTAAATAACTCGCTATGTTGAAACCAATTCAATAGAGACGGAACTTGTCACTGTCAGTTGTGACTGCTATATTTAACAGCTATATCAGAAATTATTTAACAGGTGTTGACACTAAAAAAATTTAGCAGTGTTAATTTAGCAGCTTATTAATTTAAGACCCATCCCTAGGCAGATAGAAGAAAACAATCGTTTGTACAAATTAAGACGAAATCGTAAAACAAGTGAACAAGCCAACAATATAGGTACGGAACTATGTAAAACATAATTAAATATGACTTCTTGTTCCATCGCTTACGAGTTTAGCATTATAGAAAAAGACAACTATATTATCGCCAAAACCTAGTGAAAAAATCAGTTCTATTGTTTATTTTTCAGTATAGTTATCAAACAAATGATACACAACATAACCTTTAAAGCACGGCTAGCTTTAGACCTATAATTTTGCCCGGTAATCTATTTGTCCATCAAATTCTACAGTTGCTAGTCCCATATTATGTTTGTTTCTTGTTACTGCAACTTATTACGATATGATTATTTGAAAAGTAACAATTTGTATCATCACAACGAGGAACTAATATTCAAAAAATTAGTTGTCTGTAAAGTCGGTTTACGGACGATAGTTTAACGTGACAACGTCATAACAAAACATTGATAAAATGATTGCTTCTTAATCGAGTGGAAGAGAGATAGATGCGGCGCAAGCGTACAATGAGCATGACGGGACAACGAGCGTAACGGGACAATGAGCGTAAAGAGACAATGAGTCATCCTTTTTCGTGCATGTAGCCGGCGTTCATCAATTTATTAGACGTTGTCACGTCAAAATTGAGTTCACAGTCCACCTGTTATTATAGTCCAAGATCCTAGAGCAATCAGACATAACTTATTTTCACACGGATGAAACCTGAAGTTTTCAGTAGCGTCTCGTGTGCCTTGAATACCTACGCGCGCAGAAAGTGTCTGGGAGTATTTGCGACTTATTTTTAAGGATAATTCCTAAAATATAGGTACGTAAAAAACAGCTTGGAGAAAATACTTCACGTATTTTCTCCAAGCAGTTTTTTACGTATATTTTCTACTCCCAGACACTTTCCGTCGGCCGTATTGCTTAACAGACGCTTTAAATAATACTAAACTCCTTTTGATTTAATACTTAAGCTAATTGATCGGGATATTGCCATGCTATAATGGTCAGGCGCTCCAAAATCCAAGCTTAAAAGCGTCTGACAAAAGCTCTGGTCCATCAAAAGTGTCTGACACTTATGATATTACTTAAAATAATATTCTACATGACATATATAAAAATCAGCCATGTGAATTTAAGTTAAATAATTCTTATTTTTAGTTACCTTTCTCACCTGGTACCTGCCCAGGTGTCACTCGGCAAGTTCCACAAAGCGCGTAGGTATTCAAGGCACACGAGACGCTACTGAAAACTTCAGGTACCATCCGTGTGAAAATAAGTTATGTCAGATTGCTCTGGGATCTTACTCTATTAGCGAAGACCGCCGGTGGCCAGCGGGGATATTTAAAAAAGTCATATCACGGGCAACCACATTAGACAGCGAAACAACGTCATCACCATCATCACCCTATAATGTTCCCACTGCCCTCAGGCCTCCTTTTTTAGGAGAGGAATAAGCTATTAGTCCACCACGCGGGCCCAATGCCGGTTGGTAGATGTCACATGCCATCGAATTTTTTGGTTCTAAAAATGCCGGTTTCCGCACGATATTATCCTTCACCGTTTTAAGAGCAATTTCATTTTAGCTGAAATAAATAGTACTGTAAGATACGAGTAGTAAGGTATAATTTTATACTTCATCTTCAGATGTCAAGTTGTAATCTGTCAAAATATTACCAGAATAAAGGTTTGAAGGAGAGAAGAAATTGTATGAATGTAGGTAAATAATCAATTCAATATAGAACTTACTTAAACGAAAAAAAATCTCATATTCGATAAGATACATCGCTCGAACCAGGACGAAGAACATTTTCCCAAAGCGGTTTGAAACAAATTAGGAGAAGAAAATTCATTTCCTCATATAATGTTTATGCCAAAGGACAAAATATGAATAAATAAACATATTCCAAGGATACGGAATCGTGTGGCCAAACTCTTTGCAAGAAAACTCTTCGAAATTGAAGATTTTGTTGGCTCATAGTGGATTTATTTTGCTAACTTTAGGTAGAATTTGATATTGGAAAATGATAAAGCACCTCCGTAATGCATCTTTTATAGGTCGTGTCTAAGTTTCAGGGAGTTTTCGTTGTAAAAATGAATATTATAGAACTTGAAAATGAGTATGTAAGGATCGTAGTAAATGACTTTCGGCAGATATCTCTACTGCGGTTTAAAGAAAGCGTATGTTAAACTTTTGTATAATTTTATGAATATGAAAATTGCATTATTGACTTTTTAATGATTTTCCTGTGTTTTATTTTGAATATTTAGAATCTTACTTATCAATTGGATTCATATGTGTATTTTTTTAAATAAATAGGTATGAAAACTTACATTTTCTCATTATTTCGTCACGTCAATTTATCAGGTTTTCAAAATAAATTTTCTGAATTTCAATTTTTCAGCAAATTAAAATATTCCTTGTTCGTATTTAACATTTCTGTTTCAGATGTTCCAGTTATATCTAACTCACAATTAAAGTTAACTCTAACTTGCACACTGACATCGGCCATTACCGTTCTACGCAGAATTAAATGTCTCTGTTGTATATAAATGTGCTGATCGTCTTGGCAAATGCTTTAAATGTTAATCCAGTGCTCTTTACATACTTTACGGTTATAAGTATCCAACGGACTTACGATACTTGTGATTGTGTTATAATTGAACGATCTGGCAATTGGTTTATATTAAATGTGCGTTATTTTTGACAAAATATTTTGGACATTGGACAGTTTTCCGGCATTTCGTCTTTTGGAACCAAAATACAGCAAGTAAAATTCTTACATAAAGCTATTTTTAATATCATCTGTTTTTAAATTTGTTGACCTCAAATTCTACTTCGGCACAATTTCTATTTTTGTCAAACAAAGCGCACGAATTTTATCGAAATTTTTCTCTAAAAGAATTGTAAAGAGTCACTTAAATGTTGGTTGCGAACTATCTATCTTGCTTCCCTCTGGCGGTATGACTACTCAAACTCACTGTTTTTCTGAATTTTCCTATTTACACAAACGAACAAGTTGCTTGCATTTAAATGTTATGTGTTTTGGAGCTACATTTGATCTTTTGAAATTCAAGGAGTTAATTGCGAACATAATGAGAAAATAGCTCATGAGGAAGTGTATACGAAGAACAATCTTCCTCTTGGAAGCTTCTTTATTCGTAATTAGGACCATTTAGTTCAGGCATTTTGTTTAATTAATATTTTGAAACACCCATTTCTGCTTCAAACTTTTTATACTTAAATTCTCAATTAATTAAAAAAATAAAGAAGTTTCTTGAATTGTCTTCAAAATATCAAGTTCAGCTCCTTTAACTGTGCATAAAACATTTTGACTAACTGTTTCCTGTGTGCTCGACCAACAAGATTAGAAATGCTGCACGATCTGTCTCTTTCTTCTAACGCTATGCACATAGATGCACGAACAAGCTGTTTAGAGGGTAAAATGGTCTTTATTCTTATTATTAGGTACACAAGACTCCAAAATGCTTATCAAGACCTTTTCCGCGCCTTTCGGGCAGAGATACGCAATATTATGTTATATTGTGGTCATCAATGGTAACAATTACAATAATGATGTTCATGATGAATTGCTGTTCAGACAAAAAATTGTTATATTTTTAGAATTTAATGAGTGTAATGTAGAATTGTAATAAGGAAGTCAGTATTGCAATAAATCAAAATAAGGAAATTGTTATTGAGCCCTTGAAAGATGAAAGAAAAACTAAAAGCTGTCAAGACTGCAGTAAAAATTTGTTATTTTTAATGATGGCGAAAAAAATTATTTGGAATGTCAATTTTTGTAAGAAAAAATGTTATAAGCAGTACTAAAGGGAGCGATAAAAAAAACATAAATTAAACAAAATACCGCTTTAAGCGCTAAATCATCCCAATGTGACAATTATCCGGCTCATGGTGACGTTAATGCTGTACTATGGCAGTAAAATCATGGAACTAAATATATTCTAAAATAAGATTCCGAGATGACAAAATAATTAACGTAAAAAAAATAATGAAAAAGATTGAATTTTAACCTCATATTTGGTGCATTGAAACCGTCTTAAATCCAAATTAATTACAAAAGAAATAATAACGTTAATTATGAGGTAGTATATACAGCAAGTAATTTTGACTTTCTTAAGTAATATTGTGTCTGTCGAAGACATTATTTTTCAATAAATCTCAAAATGAGACTTCTGAAAACAAGAATTTACGACATCAGTCATTTTCAACTTTTCAGACGGAAACTCGGAAACATCATTACCAATAACAGAAAAGATTGATGCAGAAAAACATTTAGATGTCACAAACTTCTTTATTGACAATATAAGAAAATATGAACAGCAATTTATCAAGCACAACTTTGAAAACGATATTGAAAGGGAACAAGAAAACGGAGACCGTTTTACAACCTCGCAAACAGCTTGTCCATTCAGCATGTCAATCTTCTTGGTCGTTGTTACAAAAGCTGTGTGTGCTAGTGTATAGGAACGAATGTTTCTTCTTGCAGGCTCGGAGCGCTAGCACCAGTAGCTTTAGGAGTGTAAGTCAGGTAATGAAACGTAAGAGCTTGATCACGCCTGTCCATTTTCAATATTGAGCATTTGATTGAGTTTGATTTTTGAGGCAATGATTTTTGTGTTTTGACTTGGTGGAGGTCTTTTGTGATCAGAATTTTAATTAGATGTCTGCTAGAAATTAGATGGTACGTGTCACTTTCTTATTCAACTTTGGTTTTAACTATCAACTTGTCTAGAGAGACTATATCAAATATGTAGTTCATATTCACAGCCCTTAAGCTATTTTTGTAGAGCCTTCAGAATCAAAATGAATTCCATCCCTTCCTCAATATAAAGAGTCAGATTCATTTTTATAGATAAACTTTATGGATACTTTCGGTAATTTTATTAGTTTCCTCAATAATGTCTGTTCCTAAATTTGTCCCTCCTAATGGTTTGGGTCAAAAGACTTAGAAGTATCATCTAATTGTAAGAGTGTTTCCTCTGAAACATCTTTTCTGTCTCATGTCTCTTTTTGAACAGATTTTCCCTTTTTATTTCCTGTTATTTTTAAATTTCTATTCTATTCTAAAATTTTGATCACTTGTAATGTTATAAAAATCATTGCCATTTTGTCATGAGTCATACGCGTAATAAATTGTAGTTTGTTTTAGCAGTAGCCCATCTCCATCTGCGTATAGATTCAGAACTGCGAACGGTAAGTGGTGACACTTCACGACACACACATCATTGTAGAGTTTTTTTATTACATTTTAAACTGATAATAGAATCTACGAAGTGTTGAACTGAAGATTTTGTTGAAGAATAGTGCCGAGTTTTGGCGGTGGCGGAATGGAAGCAAATAATTTATATAACTTGATTTATTAAAAAACACAACAAATCTCTCACGTACAAATATCTTAGAACGAACGAACGAGGGATCCCACAAGGTAAACTTGATGATGACTGCGAAAATCCACTGGTGGCGTAAAGCACAGAACCTTGGTTCTGTCCTGTGCTTTTTTGGGCTCACTCTTGGAGAGAGCAATGTTCAGCAGTGGAAGTTTTTCAACGGAGGATATAAATGATTTCTGCCTTGACATGGGTAGAGCTTTTCTATGAACATAGCGTACGACCACAGGCCAACTCGACTAAATTTTTAATTAACCAAAAATACATACCCTAATTCACGATGCACAGATTTTAATCATAATTGCGTTTTTTGCGACATAAACTCTGTAATCATAAACAGTTTGATGGTGAAATCTATCACAAATCGGTTTCGATAAATCTCTTTAATGATCTAATCAAAAAACAATTCAGGTCAGTCAGCGATCGAAAGATTAGCCGAAATCGACAAATTACGAAGAAATTCCTTCATTCTTGTAATGAGATCTAATCAATCTTTTTCCTTCAAGATTTGTGAGAATGTTCAGTTTTGCAATTCTTTATGTTTTGAGTGGAAACATTATTTTCTTACTCCAATTTTTTTATATACATGAATATTGTTATGTACTTCTTGGCTTCACTTTTTAAAAAAATGGGTCTTCTTTAAACAAAAAATGCAAAAAAAAAACAGCTAACAAATATCGGAACTCGAAACGAAAAGTAAACATTGTAAATATCCCGTTTTTTTTTTTATTAGCCTACTTTGTGTCCCACTGCTGAGCAAAGGCCTCCCCTTTCTCTAATATCCCGTTACCAGTACCTATAATTAATAAAATGCAAATTGCTTACTGACAAATCAGCAAGTCGAAGTATTTCTGGACAAAAACAATTTTGCCTCGACACTCGAAGGACCAAAATATCGCAATGTTATATTATTCTGGTGGCCAGGTAGGTAATACATGGCCCCTTCATCCTGTACATAAATAAGACCTACCCGTAAGACCCGCCATATTTGCGGTAAGACGCGACGAAAATACGTTACCACACATAATGCCAGTTAATAATGTCATGAACCGAAATATTATGGCGAAATTCCTTGCTTCATAGGTTTATTTTGGTTATGTCATTATTCTATATTTAGTCCGTCGGTGGTTTAGTGGATATGTTAAGTGGTGAAATGTGGGTGTATAGAGCATAACCGCGGTATTGATCAGTACCGCAGTTTATGGAGATCGTATACATCAAACTCAAACTCAAATCGTTTATTTCAATTAAGCCGTTACAGGCACTTTTGAATGTCAGAAAGACGGAAGAAGAACGAAACTACGAGTGCAATGCGTCATTCCGAAAGCCACCACGCCGAACCACACGCCACCGAATGCCCGCAACAACGAACACTGCGAGCACGAAAGGACGCAGCGACGCAAACCGCAACAACGAATGCTCGAGACTCGAGACATGAGACATGCATCTTTTTATGTAGATTGAGAAAATTATAGTAAAGTAATTATGTAAGCGAGTACTAAATTGCTATTTTCAGTAAACTGCACCTTTAATTGCCTTATTAATTGAGGAGTTTCTTGGTCTTCGTGGAAGTGCATAGATAGATAGTCTTGTGGAAACATTCGCAACAAAGAGATAATGTAAGACTGCAAAATTGCAGTTTTGTTGCGGCTTGTTCGAAAAAGATACCGCGGCCTCGGGCACAAGTGGCTAAGAAGGATCATAGTGGTTTTTAGACAGTAGCAGTCGGACACTCCTCATTACTTTGTGAAAACGAATGCATCCCTAATACTTTTAAAACAATGAAGTCAAACATAATTAAGAACGAGACTTGTTAGAGAATAGAAAATTGAAAGACGTCATGCATAAACTCATTCTGGTTTACTCTCTCGCACTGCCTCCTCTGTGTGAAGCAAGGGTCCAGGACTAGTGGAAAACTGTGTCTTCTTATCTTGTTATATGTTATAATTATGTATCTTCTTATCTTGTGGGTAGGAAGGTCTAACGACCCCACACACCCTAGTGTCAGAGTTTCTAAACCGCCCCAAGGGCCTCTGACATGGTTTGATGACGGCCATTTGGCGGCCGAGACCACCGGCATAAACGTGCCTTCCGAAGCACGAAATCATTTATCAGACAATCAGGTGATTCAAGTCTGTAATGTCCTAGCCAAACTGGAAACAACTTTACAAAGTATGCACACAATCGACCACGGAGGCAGTAATTATGCATAAAAAAGTAAGACTCTACTGTATTCTGCAAATGATCGTTTTGTTCTAACAAAACAAAACAACCTTTACACGCTTCCTATTCCAAAGTTTTGAACCCAAAACTTTTGGAGCCAAAAGGATTGTGAATGATCCTAAACCTTTATGTAAGTTAGTACAGAAACCTATTTTAAAGTCAGTAGTTTGCCACAATTGAAAAGTTTTGTTGCTCCGTGTTCCTTTGAAGGTTCTCGACTGCAAATAATAATAATATAATAATAATAATAATATTCCACAACTATCACACAACGCCATCTAGTCCCAAGCTAAGCAGAGCTTGTGTTATGGGTACTAGACAACTGATAAACATACTTATATATTTCTAAATACATACATATTATAGATAAATTACACCCAGACACAGAACAAATGATCGTGCTCATCACACAAACATTTGTCCTGGGTGGGAATCGAACCCACGACCTCCGGCATAGCAGTTAGGGTCACTAACCACTAGACCAACAGGTCAGTCAAACAAACACAAACAAACTACTGTTTTTTTGTTGAAAGATAGGTACACAGTTGGCATAACGATAGTACGAAAACTGGAAGGTAGAAATAATTGTCAATTACGTTACCTATATTTATACCCATCAATCGATTCAGAAAGGAATAGAAAATATCTTATTGCGAAACGCTAGTCTGTGAAATTCACTACCGGCTTCTCTATTTCCTGATTATTGTAATCTAAAGTTCGGTGGAATCGGTTTATTAGGGGAGGAAGACCAAAGAAACGATGTGAACGACTGTGTTAAGAATGATATGGTAAGAAAGGTGTCTCATGAGATGGCGAAAACCGAGAGGTATGGAAGAGGAAGACATATTGCGCCGACCACAAATTAATTGGGATAAGGGCAAAAGAATCTTAATGATGATGGAATCAGTTTATTCTAGTCAAGTGTGCTCCATTCTAGGCCGTATTATCGTTTCACATCAAGCGAGTGGTGGAAAATGCTAAGTTATTCAGTGATTTAATAAAATCTTCTTAAAACAGCAAATAGATTGAGCGCATTCTTTGGACCAAACCCGAGGTATTTAGGCAACCCGTCGGGGCCGCGGTATTTTGTACTGGATTACGTGGCCTCGGCGCAAGGGCAAAGAAGGAACATGGGTTCGGTTTTTAGTCAGTAGAAGTCTGACACTCCCCTTCGCTCTGCCCAAGAGCGGGGGGGGTCATTCGATGATTTTCCACCCACCAAAAAAAAAAAAAAAAAAAGGTATTTAGGCAAAAATGGTGTGCGGTCAAAAAGGTATTTTAGGAGACACCGTTTTCAAAGTCTTTTGGGGTCAACCGCCGGGTATCCCGTGGTTAAATGAGGTACAAAATTATGTCACTGGATTAAGAATTTCTGAGCCACTTAAAAATAATTTGAAAATATCCATGAAAACATAAGGCTGAGTTGCACCAAAAAAGTCGTTAAAGTTAAAGTTTTTGTCAAATTTGACAGTACTCTATGGGGTATAGAAAAATTTTATCTACAATTTTTTTTTTGCAAACATTCAAACAAAGTAAGTACCTATTATATTTATTGCTTTGTCTATAGCACGTATTATTTTTTGGTTGAACAATTACCTACGATGAATATCCTTGTTACGCCTTAAGCAATGCAATCGTATAGTCAGCCACCAAGCTACGTTTTTAGAGACTCGAAATCTTTTCAAGAAACATTCGTCGTTCCATGTGGAAAAACGATCGGCTCTAGGTAATCACACTTTTCTTTTCATCGCTTTCGTCATCAGAACTGGTTTCTGCGAGTATTTCTTGGAGCAGGGACATGATGTCTAAAGGTTATATTCAACGCGTTTGACAATAAAATTGACAGACAATTTAACACAAACTATAACACTAACCAGCGGAAAGTGAGCGGTTGCAGTTACCGTTAAAGTTATGACGTCATTTAACTATTTGTCAAATGGCGCAACTCATTGTTGGCGTATCCGATACAAAACTGAAGTTTTGATGTTTGTTTGACGTGCCATTTGACACAAACTTTAACTTTAACTACTTTTTTGGTGCAACTCAGCCTAAGTAAGTTAGTAATATGTAGTAATCTATACTTATAATATAGTCTATACTGCTGTGCTTGATGTACTGACGTCAAATAAACATTTTTTATTTTTTTACTTTCTTTCTTTTCTTTCTTTCATTACTGCTATTTTAAAGCTGAAGAGTTCGTTTGTTTGCTTGGTTGAACGCGCTAATCTCAGAAACTACTGGTTAAATTTGAAAAAAATAAATATTTGTTTTGTATAGTCCATTTATCGAGGAAGGCTTTAGTAAAATTCATACAGCAGATAGTAGAACTAAATGGATTTTTTTCTCCGTTTAGTCCTACTAGTTGAACTGAACAGTAGAACTATACGGATACAATGATAATAATTGGTGAGCCACAAAGTATTTCGCTTGTATCTCCTAGCTCAGTAGTGCGAATTTTACAGTAAAATAAAATTGTATTATTCAAAAAATATATTCTATTTTTCTGTAAATAATCTTTTTTTCAGGTAACGACGAGAGTTCATCTTATGTAAATTTTCTACTTACTTTTCGCCATTACAATAAGGGCCTGGTATCAAGTTTCGGTTGCTAGGCTCTCGACAATACTGTCGTATTATACAGGGTGATGTTAATAATACAAGCAGGTGAGAACGAGGTGTATTTGGTACTTATTGGGTATGTGGGTTTACCTTTATTTTCTTTTTTTAGTGGCTTTAGTATGCTGCCTTTGAGAGTCGAGTAACTAGGTGTTGGTTAGATAGGTAGTCGATACATGTAGAAAAGAATAGAATACTGAAGAGTATTCTATTCTTTTCTACGTTTCAATTTTTTTTTTCTAGCTTGCTCTGTCCCACTCCAGGGCAAAGGCCTCCCTCCACTCCTTCCACTTCTCGCGAACCCGCGCGTCCTCCTTCCAATTTTGACGGAACCGATCTAGCTCATCCCGCCATCTCCTTCGTGGCCTGCCGCGACCCCGTCTCACTGTCTCAGGGCACCAGTTTCCTGCTATTTTGGCTCACAGTTTGTCCGGCAAAATAAAATCGATATTACTACAAACTGTAAAATTGTCTGTTTGGGTTTGATTGAGAAAATTTTATAGTTTCGAGTAAGTATCTTGATGTGCTGACGTCTGTTTACCATACAAGTCATCATCTGCCTAGCCTTTTCTATGTTGGGGTCGGCTTCCAGTCTAACCGGATGCAGCTGATACCAGTATTTTACATGGAGCGACTGCCTATCTGACCTCCACAACCCAGTTAATACTAGGTTATACGATACCCTTTGTAAGACCGGTTGTCCGACTTTCATGTCGCGGACTACCTTTATCGACTGCCAAAGATCTATATTATGACAACCGGGACCAACAGCTTGACGTGCTTTCCAAGGCACGAAGGAAACTCGGTATTAATGGGCGGTCACCCATCCATTAACCGCAAGCGCGGTTTAACCTAAAGTTCGACCCGAGTGTCAGTTATTATTAAGCCACGACCTATGACAAAAAATAATTGTGGTACTCATTTGCATTCGATCAGACTGGAAACCCACCAGAACGGATTTGGGAAAAGGCTCGTCAGATTGATTTCTAAATTTTTAATGTTTTGAGACTGTCTGACAGGTATACTTTTCTGACCACTGCTGGGCAAAAGCTTACCCGCTACTTTCCAATTTTAATTTTACATTTTAAACAAAAAGAAAAGCTCATTATTTTTACCCAAAACGCCAAAAACAAACTAGCACACTTCAAAAAATATTTTAATGAGAGACCAAAATCGCAATTCCAGTCATTTGCCACAGCACCCGGCCCGGGAAACGATCCAATCATACTCGGGTTACAAATGGCGCCTGCCAAACGATTTTACAGAGTCCTGTGACCTACAAACCTATTTCCACTCTCCAAGTGTGAAAATCCCAGCTGCGGAGAGACGGAAACTATGATAATTATCTTTAATTAGTTAGACTGAACTCTGATTTGCAATTGATGTTGCTCGCAAGTCTATATTTTAGCTAAGATTTTGTGCTTAGGATTTTAGGTATCCAGTTCTAGGTAATGGACTCTTTTTGGTGATAAATATTGCAAACACAATGCTCGTTGACTTGATGTGTTCTCCTGATACTTTTTTTATTGGAGTGTAGAAAATCATCAAATGACTCTTCCCGCTCTGGGCAGAGCGGTAGAGAGTGTCAGACTTCTACTGACTAGAAACCACCCAAGTTCTTTCTTAGCCCTTTGTGCCCGGGGCCGCGGTATCTCTTTCGAATAACCCGCAGGTTTTCCTGATACTTCATGTATTGTCTATAGGTAAATATTATTTATAAATATTGACGTAAACAAAAAAGTTTTACTTTGAAACTCTGTACTGGTTGAGACCTGTGTTACAGGAGTCGGTGACTTCACCTGTTTTAGAAACAATGTTCACAACATATTTATTATGAATCAAAATTTAAAAAAATATTATTATCATTAAAATAATAGTATAATATATTAAGATTTTAATGATGGTGTGGTGTCAATCTTTAACTTCACTAGAAAAAAGTCACAGACTAGTACCCATCTATTTGTACCAGTTAATTGCCTATTCAGAGTAATGTGATATTAGACATGAACATATAATTTTCACAAAATAATTCATCATCACACATGTATTGTACAATATTTAATTCCACAATTAAACCAACCATGAACCTTCTGGTGGTCACAAGTTCTGGCACTTTAAAAGCTTCCCCGAAATCCACAAAGTCTAAACACTGTAAGAATATTCATAGCATTGTTTTATTGTCTCAATTTTTGGTCCTTACGTCCGTAGTAACACGTAATAAATATTTTACATAGCGTGTACTTTGGAACAGTTTGTTTAAGACTACCCTACAATATTTATGAAGGTCTTCTAACAGATTAAAGGGACTGTTTCAACAAGATTGTTAGTGTCTCAGAGATAAATGGGGACATAATATAAACGTAAGTACAATGGCGTGTAGAAGGTAGGCATCGAATGAAATCGTTAGATGCGCTCACAGTTTTCTCTACCAATAACACTTTTGAATGTCAAACTTTGTAATAAAAGAAAATGGAAATGATTCTATCTGCCCATTTGCAAGTATGGAGCAGAATCGGTAAAAAACTCCATCTTAAAATGACTACCTTGCCAAATGATGGTCCCGTGTCGGTTTATTAGGAACTAGCTGTTCCCGCCTCGCGTGAGAGCGTGTTCTTTTGGCATTATCAGGGAACATTACATAGGAAGTTGAAGTCATGGTATATTTCTAAAATCTTTGATATTTGTCGACTAGACAAACATAATTATATCATACTGTAAGAAGACAATCTAGTCAGTTGAAACAGCAGTAATTGTCTAAACTGCCTCCCCGATGAATAAATAAATAAATAATTTGAAAAGTATAGTATATCACTCAAAATCATATTTATTGATCCATAAGCATGATGTGTACCATGTAAATTATATACACATGTTTTTGCAAATAAATGAATTTGAATTTGAATTTGTGTAAGCTCACCTTTTTTCAGTGTGAACACTTTACTCTCGCGAGACCAAAATAAGTACGACGACAGCTTATTTAATGATTTAAATATTTCTGTTTAGAGCTACATTTCTAAGGCTTAGGATTGTTTTTTTTTTTTTTTTTTTTTTTTTTTATTGTTTATTAAATAAAGAACAAAACAAAAAATAAACAGAAACATCACAAAAACCTCAATAGGTTTGTCCGGATGTTGAAACACTTAAAAGCTATCTTATTACTAATGAAGGTAAACATAGATAATTTATCGTTCACACATATTTTACAACAAAATGGGAGGTAGTTAGTAAATAATAAATAACAAAGATCAAAACAACACGGCACGGGTCGGACATCGCGTCGATGCTATTAACTAAGTGAATAAAATTTAAACAGGATGATGCATTTTCAAAGAGTATCAAAGTATTGTTTGTATTTAATTTTGTAATTATTATTTGTTATTTCTGATTGTACTTTTGTTGGAACGTCATTAATTAGAGTAGGTATTAAATAAGCGACGGTTCGCTTCCCGTAATAGTTCTTATATCTCGGTACTACCAGTTTTGATTGGGCTGCCAATCTTGTTCCAATGGTATGATTGAATTTAATTTGCAGTTCCTTGTTTGTAAACTGTTCTATTAATAACCACTTTTGTATTTTAGTGTGAACTGGCAAGATTCTACAATGTTTAAAGAAACCTGTTACGTCATCACCATCAGACAGTGTTTTTCTTATTTTATTTGGTATAATTATTTTAAGTAAACGAAGTTGTAGGTTGTAAATTTTATCTATATAAGTTTTAAAAGTCCTACATTTACATACCGTCTTCTCCAACTACTTTGTTTCTCAATCCCTTGGACTTACAATCTTTTGAAATCAAATAAACAGTGAAAGGAAAGTTTGGAAGACAAACTTTGACTATTGATTTAGTACATAGGAATCCAAATGTCAAAATGTTTTATTGGTTATGAAAATATCTGCAGTTGATTGATTGTTAACTCAGACCAAGACAAAAAGAAAGACGGTGCGCCTCGAACACAAACAGTGAAGCCACAAAACCACGCGCCTATAGCAAGTAAACATACAAGCTTACGCACACACCTACACTAAAACCACACGCATTTCTCCTAGAACGTCACGACTTCACGAGACATTGTCTACACACATAGATAAAAAGTTGGCTTCACTTTTGATGTTCGTGGCGCGCCGTCTTCCTTTTTTTGTTGGTCTGAGATTGATACACATACAAGACGGTCCATAAGTATGGTCTTGAATCATGTAAGTACTTTTTTTTGGGTTGGGTGGAAAATCATCAAATACCCTCCCGCTCTTGGGCAGAGCAAAAGGGAGTGTCAGACTTAGTTCGTGTTCAACCCGCAGCCCCGACGGGATCATTTATGTACCTACTCAATCTGAATCCTAAATCGTTAATATGTGTCTTAATGTCATTGATATAAAAACTAAGTAATAATTACGCAGTAATATATAAGTCAATGCTTAATGTCCCTTTTTACATGGGTATGTTTCCTATTTGACTCACAGCGAAAATATTTGTTGCAATCACAATAAGGCAAAGACAAATAATTAGTTTTTTTTTAAATATTTTTTTTTTTTTCGTTCAAACGGTTCCCCAAAGGCTCTTTATCTGGTATAACTATAACTAGCTAGTATTTGTTCGGAACTATACCAAACAATATACTCAATTAGTGTCATGTTATTTTACCGAACGCTGATTGACGATGATTACCGACGACAGCCGATAATTGCCAAACCCGGACGAAGCCTTACCCTAGGGAGAGATGTCGTAAACAGTTGACGCGATTCATTTGTGTATAGTGCTGCTAAAGTGCAGCATGGTTCTATTGGCGTTAACTATATTTTCAGGAGGCTGCTGTTTCTAAGCATTTCTGATTTTTTGTTGGAAAAATTAAGTTTTCAGTATGAAAACACCTAGAGGAGAGACGCACAGGATCGGGACATATGGCGGAAAAAAGGGGATTCTGGGTTCATATGATAATATAATATAATAATAATCTTTATTATGAACATCTTACAAGGTTTCTTTGAGGTGAGACCCTGACCTCCAAACTAGTAAAATACTGTATCATGAAGGTCAGTTCCTTCCCTTCACAAACGTGTTATTAAATACGAGTACAGTAGGTCCATAATTTTAACGTAGGCTAACTTCTATCTTAGGCTAGCAAACAAAAAAATATATTACTAGATTTCAGTATAACTAAAATCAGAAAATAACGGTAAAAAATAAAAGAAAAAGGAATGTGCGTGTGTGTAGTTGTGTGTGTGTGTAGTTGTGCGTGTGTGTGTGTATCTATGTATATGTGTGTAAATGATGAATGATGATGGTGAAGAATGTGGATGAATATGTTTATGAGTAGAGAAATGCCAATTAAATGACGTGTGAACTGTGTGAAGGTTGATATGGCAAGAAGGGAAATATTGGCTGAGTAATGGAGAACTTATGCGCTGACCCCTAATCAATTGGGATCAGAGCAAGAGAATGAGGATGACGTATTGAAAAACAATATTTTTTTTTTGTTTTTTTTTTTAAACATTTCCCCACACTAGGCTTTTTCCTGTATCGTGGGTGCGTTTACAAACATTGAAACTCACATACACAAACACACCCAGACCCGAAACAGCTATCTGTAGGCCATACAAATATTTGATCCGTACGGGGATCGAACCCGCGACACGCAGCGCAGTAGTCCAATCGCTCAGCCACCGCGTCAACCGTGCCGTCAATCGCCAATTATGCGTCAAGCGTCTATCATAATGGCCAGACTCTAAAATAATCCTGCAGCCAGCTATTCTATCATAATTTTCGCTGATATTATGTAAAAATGGCTTCATCGACGTGCAAGGGACGTTCGACGTAGCAAAAACGAGGTCAAAGATTCCTATGTAAGTACAGTCAGCATCAGAAGTATATTAACATTACTCAAAGTTTCGAAGCTGTTTTTTTAATAAAAACTTGTTAGATATTACTCGTTACTACATGTTATTGGAGTGTAAGGACTATTTTAACGAATAATCTTCTGAAACATTAAAAATAATAGCTAGAGTCCTGTACATAAAAGAATTAAAATTCCAAAATGTTCAGCTACTTCTAATGCTGACTGTACCTGAACAATGAAAAACACAAGTAGTTCTCATTGTGCAAATAATACTTAAACAGTAATGTTTTTTCAGACAAAATGGGACATTTCAGAGCTTTTACACGAGGTGCTTACCTAAAGCCTAAGGCTCCGTACCTATGTGCATACAACTAAGAGCTTCGAGCTCTCAAACGCTTTATGTAGTAGGCCCTCTAACCTTATGTCTGGGCCACGAAAATACCGCTTAAGGCGTTTTTTCGTTAAGACCTCTAAAAGTATTTTAAGCTATTGCATAGCTTCTATCGCGGGCCTTGAGCGTGGAGAGCGAATCCCGAAATTCCGTAACGAAAATATTTCAACCAGGTTGCTATGGTATAAAAAATGCTATGCAATAGCTTTACCGCGGCAGTCTCCGAGTGCCACACGTTTTTTATTTACGTTGATTCCACACAACACTTTCAAATCATTGAAACTTTTATCGAGTGGACAAGTGCGACTGCTGAGCAAGTGGGCCTAAGTTCTATTCCCAGGTTGGACAAAATTATATTGGTTATTTGAAACAAGAAATTCTTAGTAGCTGTCAAGGAGCCTGGATTTGTGCCTATTGATGGCAACAGGCTCATTCTAATTTACATGGGACTATACCACTACTATCCAAATATGGGTGCACTATCATGTAAAGTTCTACCTTAAAATTATGCCTCGTAAATATCAACTTTACTTATAATGCAGGTGTAGATAAAATCACTTTCAAACATTGAGTTTTGACACGCCAAGTTACAGAGTCGACCGCGCGTCCACTACAGAATCTGTTATGCTCTGGTAGGTGCGACACTTCAACAGGCGCGGGTCATTTATTTGCCAGTCTCGCATCTGTATGAGTGAGTGAATCGTCAACTTCGACCAACAGGGTCGCAGTGGACGATTCTACCTATATTTTCGTTTAATGTGAAGCTACACGTGTTTAGGCTTAACCAAGGGCTATGAGGGCCCCGTCGGGGCTGTGATTTGTCGAAAGGTTAACGTGACTCCGACACAAGGGCGAAGAAGGAACATGGGTTTGGTTTTTAGTCAGTAGAAGTCTGACACTCCCCTTCGCTCTGCCCAAGAGCGGGGGGGGTTATTCGATGATTTTCCACCCACCAAAAAAAAAAAGGGGCTATGAGGGTCCCGTCGGGGCTGCGGGTTACTCGAAAGAGATTCCGCGGTCTCGGCACAAGGGCTAAGAAGGAACGTGGGTGGTTTTTAGTCAGTAGAAGTCTGACACTCCCTTTCGCTCTGCCCACAGCGGTTATTCGATGATTTGCAATACCCAAAAAAAAAACTGCTATGAGGGTTGTATTGAAGATTTTAATTATTATAATTCTGTAAATGCATATAAGTATTACGACTCCGAATTATAATATTTGGTTCAACTTACCGACTGAGACTGTACAGTAAATTGCAAAAAAACGTTAGGAAATTTGAATTTCAAAGGCTACTCTGGTGCGCTGAATTGCAAAAACAAGTCCCAAAAGTCGTTCCGAGAGTTGGACAATCGATGGCCGTCGGTGACAACCTGTAATCATTTCCTACTAGCGTCATTAAACTGTTGTCAACAAGCCGTAGTTAGTCGAGGTATATAGAGTGGTATGTAAACGCTATGAGCGTGAGTTTCGTGGCGTCTGCTTTAGGGTTACCGAAAGAAAACATTTCTTGCGAGTGTCGGCACCCTAGGCGTATCTCCTACGCCCTCTTTTCACGCAGTGAAGTTAATGTACCTCTTGGAGTACCTTGCTGTATTTTCTACATTGTTAGTTTTCGGGATTGTTGGCACATTATGTGTTAGCTCAAGATTTAATGTGTTTTATTGGAATTGTTTCAGTTAAAGTAACATGATTTTTAAAAAAACACAACTTGAAATGTTTAACAATATCTTATTTTTTTTTTAAATTTATTTATGTATTTTTGGCAGGTGAAATCTGACTTTTAGTCCTACAAAAATAATTAGGTAGCTAATAAAAAATTGACAATTAGTGAGATTCAGTCTAAAACAGGTTTCCTTTAGAGATGCAGATCAAGTCAAAATGGCCATTTGTTTTTTAAACACGACTGATCAAAATAACACATACTCACATTATAAGTTCTAAATAATTATACTGTGTTTTAATTCAAATACTAATATATCTCAACATAATTTCAACACCCAAACATTATATCACTGCAATGGATGATACCGTAATCGCTGCACACATACATAGAGCACAGCACTGACTGTCACAGGTGCAAGCAATTTGTTACTGCAAGAATATTTCTCTATACAACACACATGTCTCACCTGGGCACAGCTGAAATATTGCCGCATAAAATATGTTATAGGTCATAAAAACTGTAGGTTGCGAATATACAAAACGAAGAGTTTTACTGGAACAATTTTGGACAGAATAGGGACAAATGTGTGTTCTTTTTTTTTTCGATCTACTTGGTGTGTCTCGAGTAAGATCATTTTTAGCACTCCCGACCCGTGGTACAACTGCGATGTCCAACTGGTTGTACTACGGGGAAGTAAATTTACCCATGGTTCAACTCTTTTTTCTGATATTTATGATTATGACCCGTGGTACAACTGTGGAATTATGTCCAACTGGTTGGACCAAGGGGATAGGATGATCGTGTAAAACAAATGAACGTCTAAAACAAATGACTATCGTTAAGTGATCTGACAACGATTGCTATTGTAATAACCTCCTTCTTTTTTAAGTCGGTTAAAAAATGGGTGCAAGTGATTGGTGCAATAAAGATGTGAAATAATAATAATAATGACGTCACTCATACATGCAACGCATGTTGTACTCCATGACGCGCGCTCGCTTCGCTCGCATATTACATAACACTATTGTCTTCTGTCCCCGAAGTGCCGGGCCTCCGCCGGCCTCCTTCGTCGGCCTACGGCCCGGTGCCCATGCCGCCCATAAAGGTAGGTTAAGGTAGGGCAAGGTTTGACTGGCCTGTTGGTCTAGTGGTTAGTGACCCTAACTGCTATGCCGGAGGTCGTGGGTTCGATTCCCACCCAGGACAAATGTTTGTGAGATGAGCACGATCATTTGTTCTGTGTCTGGGTGTAATTTATCTATAATATGTATGTATTTAGAAATATATAAGTATGTTTATCAGTTGTCTAGTACCCATAACACAAGCTCTGCTTAGCTTGGGACTAGATGGCGTTGTGTGATAGTTGTGGAATATTATTATTATTATTATTATTAAAGGATACTGTCGCGAGACGGTCGTATTATAATTTTGGTTAAAAGAGGAGGTAGTAATTGCATTGCTCTTCAGCATTAATAGATAACCTTTTCCTGTTTATTACCAGTAGTTGTTCCATAGATCATACATTCAATTCCCAGAAGTACAACTAGTTGGACCAAGGAAAGAACAACTCACTGTAATTGAACCATTGGTAACGATATTTCCCCATAGAACAACCAGTTGAACCCAGTTGAACCATGGGTAAATTTACTTCCCCGTAGTACAACCAGTTGGACATCGCAGTTGTACCACGGGTCGGTCACTCTTTTTAGGACCTTATTTTATTTACTTGTTTCCAAAAGTTAGGACAGTGAAGCTGATATTATGCTGTATGATTCTTAGAAACTTTACTGGTACCTACGAGTATTGTAAGGATGTATTAAACATTCCCGTCGGGGCCGCGGATTCCCGTCGGGGCCGCGGATTTTTGTACTAGATTACGTGGCCTCGGCGCAAGGGCAAAGAAGGAACATGGGTTCGGTTTTTAGTCAGTAGAAGTCTGACACTCCCCTTCGCTCTGCCCAAGAGCGAAGGGGTCATTCGATGATTTTCCACCCACAAAAAAAAAAGGATGTATTAAACATGTCTCATTGAATCACTCGTTGACCTAGTAGTCGCAAGTCCTGACTTGCGACTACTAGGTCCTCACCTGGGTTCGAATCCCAGGTCAGGAGAACTGGTTTTTCCAGTAGAAATTTCTCAGTAGCAGCCACAGAATCTGGATTTGTGCGTAGTTAATGGCAATAGACTCGCCTCCGATTATATGGAACTGAAACCTAAGTGGCGAAATGTGTGTGTACTAATAGGTCCATCTCTGCCTAACCCTTCAGGTATTACAGGTGTCTGGCGTGGTGATATGTTATTATATTGAAAACTCTCTTGTAAAGATAACTTGTATTATCAAACGTATGTAACCTTTCAAAACCCCCATAAGACTTTCCAATACTTTCTATAATTTCCATTCAAAAAGTATCGAAAGAAAATATTCTATAACTCCATTTCATTTGTCATTTAAGAATTAGGGGAATTTATACTCTCATTTTTCTGTTGTTACTTTTCTCAGCAAACAGTTCTAAAATCCTTGGAGTTGGCTCAAAGCTGTATACTTTTCTTTGTTGGGCGCAAGCTTAGGCGGCCCGTTTCATGTGTTAATTAAGGCTTTCTTTCCCTCTGGTTTGAAAGGGCCTTTGTCCGATTTGCAAGGTAAAGAATTTGTGTGTCGTTCTGAAATGGGAGCTTCTGTGATTGTTATAGGTTTAAAATTGCTTGTAATTTGGGGACTTGGTGCCCTCTTTGTAATTTTTCCCTTCATAGGAGAAAAGGTCTCAAAAATAATTATGTCTATTATTGAGTTGGTATAAATGGCCCACAATAACCTCACCCCCGGTTACATGGGGCGTAAACATTACTAGCAAAATGTTGGCGTACTATAAAATAATAGGTGTAGAATTATCCCGAAATCGAAAGGTATATTTTGTTCTTCCCTTCATTGATATATTTTTCTTGTTCTGGACCATACGTGAAACCCTACTAGTTACAGAGATATTGGGTTCAAAGTTTCAACTTTATCCGTGTAGGTATTTTTTTTTGTGTAGAATTTAAAGTTTTTATTGTCTTAAATTTACTTACCTCTACAACTCCAGTGCCATACATTGAGTCCTACCGTAAAATTCTATACCCCCAAAACAGTTGTTTCCCACAGTGGCCGTCGTTCGAATGAATGACGTTGTTTTTTCTTATAAGTATTTTCACTCCAATAGGAATATAAGTCAAAATAAAAGCAGGATTTATAAAACTAAAATATAATTTTATTAATATAACCACACAGCAGCAAGGACGCCCCCCACTAATCACCAGTCATCATCGCCATGAATTCTGAAACAAAGATTTTTTTTTTATAAGTATTTAGTTCATATAAATTTTAATGAAGAAGCGATTATTATCGCGATATTTTTTTTAATTTTCAATGAATATAATGTACTTGTACATTCTTAATGAAAAAGTCACATTAGGTATATACGGAATGCTGAATGACAATTTAAAAAAAAAATTTCAAGAAAAAAATTATTGTTTCGTTTAGAAAAGAATCTCAAAAATCGGTCCTTAACATTCAACTTAACATCCTCCTCCTTTTTTTTTAAATCAGTACTTTTTTTTGAAAACTTGACGGCACGGTTGGTGCTGTGGCTCAAGCAGTTGACTGCTGCGCTACGTGTCGCGAGTTTATGCGCACGTAACAAATATTTGTATGGCTTACATACAATTGTTTCGGGTCTGGGTATTTGTGTTTGCGAGTTTAAATGTCTGTGAACGCACCCACGTTACTGGAGAAATTCCTAGACTGAGACAAGGTCTTTTAAAAAAAAACAAGATATTGTTACAAGATGTTTTTATGTCAGTTTGTTAAAAATCAGGACTTACCATCAAAGTCCACAGTGCCAGATGCGTCGGTATCAATCTCAGCGATCATTTCGTTCAGCTGGTCAGGGGTCAGTTGTTCGTCTAGAGCGGCCAGGATCTCACGCAGACTTGACGTGGGGATGTAGCCGTTACCTGGAATTTATAGCATTTTATAATGATTATTGAAGTTTAAGGAAAATTCCGTAAGGAACGAACTGTTGTTTCTGTTATCTATGGGAACGAATGTCCTGGAACCAAAAAATCGAAGACATGTGGCATCTACCAACCCGCTCTGCGCCCTCGTGGTAGATGCGTAGTAATGGCCTGGAGTCTCATTAGTGGGAACAACAATATAAGCTGATTATGCTAATGCCATGCTAGTAAAGATGATACAGGTGCTTTCGAGACCGGCTAAGATAGAGGTGGTTACGTTTGATGACGGTTCGAGTGAACTGTAACTTTAACTCGAAATAAAATTGTAACTCCAACCTAACGCACAGATGTGTTTCTGAAGAGTTCGTTCCGCCACTTCTCCTTCCCAGTTGAAACACTAGGAAGTATCAAAGAGCGGGCGTTTTAAGTGACTGTCTCTTGTAAACATGCGCATTCAAAAAGTGCTGATTATCAGCCTAATTTGAATAAATAACTTTTGATTTTGATTTTACAGAGATAGGAGGGAGCTACGTAGTTCCCTCCCAACTACACGACTTTTCTAATTTATCTAACGTTATCAAGAACTCATAAACATCTGTCCGTCCTACTGCGACATCCACTTATAAAATCATCAAAGTGACATAATTTATGATACAGGGAACCTTGTGTCTGTCTGGTGACATTCGCGTGAGGCGACGACGTAAATATTGTACATCTACCCACAATACTCGATTGTTATGACATTTGTGTATTAAGTGTGATCACGGATGATTTTTGTTACAATTTTTTTTTTGTGAAAATCTTGGCTGATATTTTTTTCGTTGTAGATCATTTTGAATTTTAGGATTTAGTTGCTTTATTTTATCTGTTTATTCTAGATTTACGATGATCTGTTTTGTTTTTAGAATATCTTACCACTGAAAGCTGTACCTACAGACGCGCACATCAGTTTACCCTAATTTTGCAGTAGCGATAAAGCTGAGGATCTAAAGGTATTTGACAGATATAATAGCCCGATGTGCTTGTGCCTGAACTTGGTTGTAATAAAGTTCATATCCAGTTGCAGATTATGGTTCTGTGAACGCGGCCATTTAAGCCCCTCCCCCCCCCTGCTCTAACACCTATATTTTGTATTAGAAAACAACAAGCATTTTTTTTTATGATGGCGAATCACATTTACGAGAAAACAAATTAAGGAATTAGTGGCCATTTTAGGACCCCATATCAAATGGATTTCAATGAATCGAGAGTGATCTTGATGAAATGCCGCTAATCTGATCATAGCGGCGAATATATTTGGCCTGTATTCGATCAAGCGTGGATTGGGCACTACTATTGGTTCGGCTATGGAAAACTAGATTGAGGACCTTTTTTAGCAATATTGTTGAACAGGCGCACAAACCCTGTCATTTCTTTAAAAACAGAAAGGGACTAGGTCTAAGCTACCGGGCTCAAAGCTCTAGAAAAAGGAACCTTCTTATAATAAGAACTGTGTCCAGGTATACCTTTTTCTGTATCAAGTGCTTGATCCAGCTGCCTAGCGAGAGCCTCCTCAGGTATTGGTCGAGGCTCTTGACAATTACGCCATTTTTTTAAATTGATTTTTACGACAAAATGAGATCCTTAAAAGGACAATTTTCATAAAACCTAGATTTCACTGAATCATAGGTAGTGTGGTCAAAGTATAAGGTATAAGATATCTATGTAGTCTAAAATTTAATTTAATTTTCGTATAATATCCGCAATCATTAGCAGATATACGGAAATTAAATAACATTTGTCCCAACCAACCAATTAATTTAACAAGATTACGCTTCCATTCATCAAAAGATTTACCAACTCAGTCTATCTCCGTTATTTATTTACGAATATTAATAATTTCCTGCGTCTTATTATTTCCCATCAGACCGATCTTTGAGAAAGACAGTCTTATTACGGTTATAAATACCTTTTTAATAACCTATATATATGAGTTTGTTTCGTACCTTTTGCAATAAGAGCGAGCTTAAAATGATGTGCCTTAATGGAATTACAAGGCAAATTGGAATACTCTCGAAATAACCTATGACGGAAAATGACGGTTTTATTTATAGAAATTGAGAAATAAATTTTTGGAAAAAAACAACGTTTAATATCTGTAGTTATTACCAACATTTGTCTATTTTTTTTTTCCAACTATACCTACTGGAATTCTAATGAATGTGGATAGAAAAAGAAAGACCAAAATATCAACGATTGATGGACTGTGTCAAAGATGATAATGACAAGATAGAAGATGTCTGTTGATATCATGATTAGTAGAGAAGTATGCAGGAAAAACGCTCTCAAAACGGTGAAAGAAAACATCGTGAGGAAACCGGTAAGTCTTAGAACCAACAAATTCGAAGACATGTGATATCTACCAAGCCGCACTGGGCCCGCGTCGTGGATTATAGCCCATCCCTCTCCTAGAGAGGAGGCCTGAGCCCCTGCAGTGGGAACATTATAGGCTGATGACGATGGAGGAAGAAGATAACATGCTATGCCGCCCCAAATAAATTGGGATAAGGGTAGAATAATGATAATGACTTAAGTTCCAAATAATAACAAACTCACAGTCTTACTGCACAGCAAAGATATCTTCTTAAACAAGGAAGTTGAAAAACATAAGTTTATTTTTAAACAATGAAGCAAACATTTTCTAAATCCCTACAATTACATTCACGGCCACACCATGACACTTCCAAAATCGTGTCCATACATCACCAATTTTATATACATACCACAACAATTATATAAACGTCGCAATAAATAACCATCAAACGCAACTAGTAGGTACATAAATACGCGTTTTTATTACTAACGCACTTGTCATGGAATCTCGGCTTTTTATCGTTTTTACGTCGTATTTCTTTCGTCGACAAATCGTAGGGGTTTCTGGCGTCAATCCAAGGGATCGATCGACTGTTATTGCAAACAATTATCAGTGAAAACATGCAGTGAACACTATAAATTGGATACAACGCAATTTATGACTGAACTTGGTGATATTCAATGTGACAAATGCGGTTATTTAATATTTAAAGTTTTCATTTTTCACTGAGTTTGGAACTGATTTATTAAAATTATATTTTTCACGCTATTAAACTGTGATAAGTTTGTCTTTAGGTAGTTTTGGGTTTCTTATGGTTTGTAGTAAATATCTTTTTCGTGGTTTTCAATGGTGTGCGTCACCTCATTGCTAATATAATATACAGGTTTGATAAATTGTAATTATACCATGGGACTATTTCACGCTGTCCGAATAGCTACTACTCACCCAATAAATTTTAAAATGGAACAGAATTTATAAAAAAAATTGTGCCGTAAACTGATCGGAAACTTAATCGTAGATAGTAAAACAGACCCTTACTCTGTAATTTTGTTACCTATTGTAAAGGATGTTAGGTCAAAACACTTATCAATAGATAAGTTATTTCAGAATTGATTTGTTTTCAGTACATTCATTACATTCCTCATGCCTTTATTTTTTTACTTTAAAATACATTTGTATGGAAAATCATACCACCGCTTTCCTTCTTAAAGCTTGTACTTTCTGTTGTTTCCCATATTTTCCTGTTTGTTCAAAAGAAATCAACGACTGTAAAACAAAAAGACTTCCAAATCGAAGTCATAAAGATGCAAATACGAAAACCAAAACAGAAAACTTGTATTTGACACAAATCTGTATCCTTTTTGATGTACAAAGCATCCCGCAAATTCTATTGCCCAATTTAAAGTATGTATCCGAAAGTAGTCTTAAACTGCAAAGCAATACGGGTTCAAATCGGGTCACATACATTTACCTACAATTTTGATATGAGTTTTCTATTTACGAAGTTGAAAAGTTTTCGATACAGTTTCCATACCTATGAAACAATGTTACGAGCAACGTTTTAAGTTTTAAATTAGTTTAATTCAGTTAGGTTTGGTTTTTGCAGGTGAAAGCACTATGCCACAGCCAGCGATTTTTTTATCTTGCTATTTTATCTTTTCTTGTTTCATCTTTGTCGATGATGTTTACTATTTGACGGTAAATGGAAAAAAGGATTTAGTTTTCTTTTTATTTTCGTTCATGGAAATTAAAGTATTGATTTTTGATTTGATTTTGATTGATGGAATAGGCTTGCCCCCATGGAATTTAAACATGGACGAAATTTTGGTGTACTTCAGTCTTACCAAGAGGCAACATTTTCAGTTACAACCCAGTTCTAACTGGGTTGTAATGGTAAGATAGTGTGTCACTCCTTGTAAAGTAGGTACTGGTATTCAGCGGCTACTAGTTAGACTGGAAGCCGACGACAACATAGTTGGGATATGACTAGGCGGATGATAAAAGCACATAAAAATGTATGCAACATTTAAAATATCTACTGTCGTCTAACAATAAATGCATTTTTCAAAAAAAAAAAAACATTTTTCTTCAAGATCAAAGAACAAAACGTAAAATTGCAGTGAAAACAATTAATGAGAAAACTAACAGCCAAAATGACCTTGGTTTTGTCGTTTTAAAACACTTCCTGTAATTTTTTATCTCAAAGTTATTAATGACCCTTTTTATGCTAACCTCAAAAAAATAATTTATTGCCTTAGTATACTTTTTTTAAAACAATTCTTTGATTGTTTATTCTTTGTGTAACACATTTTGAACCAATTGGTTTTTTTTGTAATGATGTGTGTTATTTATCAATGTTAAGTAAATAACGTATTAGACAGAAAAATACGGTTTTCCTTTGAAAATATATTTTTACTTTAAGAATTGTTCAGTGGGTACGATTAGTACCATTATTTAGCCCATTTATTTGTGTAATGAGTACCACTGTCTGATTTTTTTAAAGAAAATATTTATGAATCTTTCTTTGTTTTCTGTCAAGGTTAATTCGTTATAATCAATCTTATTGATTTAGTAAGATCACCTAGAGTTTAAATAAAATAAATAGATCTTGATTTGTATAATCTTGCTTTTTTGAGCTGGTATTTTGATAAAAAGATAAAGAAGAGAGTATGGAAGAAGAAGACATGTTGCGTCGACCCTTAATTAATTGGGAGGGCAGGAGAATGATGATTATTTTCATAAAAAAAGATATGACTGCCTGCTTAGCTAGGTGATGCAGGTCAGGTGAATCGAACCCAGAGCCTAACACCAGAGCATCGAGGCAGAACAAACAAAACACATAAACCAGATATAAATTAGGAAGTCAACGCGAAGAAATTTCAATTAAATTTTAATGGAGGGGCTTTCAAGCTTGGCCGAGGAATTTGGCACGATAAATAAGGATAAACCCTCACGCTATTATCATTTAAGAGGGGTCGTAGAACCTTAGGCCGAGAGTAACTTATTTGAAGATTGTTGGTTTGGGCTACGATTTATTGGAAGGGTTATGAGGCCAGTCTATATCCATTAGTTAGGTCAGAAATGGATTTTAGCACAATCTGATACAAGTAATAGTTAAGTTTTATTGGGAGAATAAAACACATTTAGTTCATTTGTCTAACTTTTTTACACGAAACATAGTTGTGTAAAACCGCAACTCGCTAAGAAATAATGCGGCTTATGGTAGAGCACGATTGCCTAGAATATTTTTTCAAATATAATAGGAATCATTAAAATTGGTTCACAATTGGCGGGATTGCTGAACGCACACACAAAATAAAATCCGACGAATTGATAATCTCCTCCATCTGGAAGTCGGTTAACCTTTTGACCGCCACAGTCAAGTATAGACGACAAGTCAAAAAGTACCAAAAAGTATCTAAAGTCTGTCGTGTATTCGTGACAGTGGCGTGCTGGGTACTTTTTGACTTGTCGTCTATACTTGACTGTGGCGGTCAAAAGGTTAAAAATACAGATTAATTTGTTTTTTTTTTTTTTTTTATTTATTTGATTGTCCTATGCATACATAAACCACTGCATTTAGCGCTCATTAATCTTGTAACAATTTCTACCAAATTTTGATCACCATTCCATGCTGCCTCTTGTTGATGAGATATTGCACTTGATCGTGCAAAATGCTCAATAAAAAAAACAACGTGAGGAAATTGCGACATCTTGAAACTGGAATTTCTGTGTGTGTGGTGTTTGTAAAGTGGTGTGAGATGTGTGATACATTCCCGTTCAATAAGCTCCAACTCTGGGAACTTCCAAAGCTGATTATATTTTGTATCAGTGTCACTTACCTTCTTTATCGTATAGTCTGAAGGCTTCTTTGAGTTCTTTTTGTAGTTTCTCATCATCTTCTTGTAGGAAGTACACTGCGACTCGCACAAATGAATCAAAGTTCAGCTTCCCGCATGCTGAAAATAAAATTGAAATGTAATATATCAATAAATATAAAATTCTCGTGTCACAGTGTTAGTTGTCATTCTCCTCGGAAACGGCTTGGCCGTATTTATGAAATTTTGCGTGTGTAATCAGTAGGTATGAGAATAGGTCGTAAAGCACTTTTCACTCTTCTAACAAGGGCAAGGGGCAAGGCTCAAGGCTAGTATTTACATAACAAAACATTTCACATATCTCTATATTATCTCTTAAAAACTGGTTCAAATATACAGATCACAATGCACATCAAGCTACTAGGAAATGGCAAATTTTCCCACTCACGCACTCAGTCAAATCAACTCAAATCATTATTTTCAGCACACATCTTGATCGAACTAGACCATTTGACAATCATCACATCGTTTAAACCAATCATTTGAACTAATCCTGCGATTAAACCAACAGTTATACCGATAAACCATTAACCATTATATCTAGAATTCCGTTTAACGAGCCACAAACAAGGCATCGACGTGGGTCTGAAGATAAACCCTACATCGCACTTGATCCGAGCTATTATGGCTTTAATGACGTCATTAAACAGCTGTTTGTGCATCGGTATCTAGTGGTTCAGAGGTTAGATTAATTACTAAAGTTACATCGTCCCCCAACCCTTGTTTGAGCCAGTCCGCGATGCTGAGTCAGGAGTTTAAATCAGACCCTATGTAAAAATAAATGATTTTAATTGTATTGAATTGTAATAATGATCTTACTAAATTCCAGCCTGTCCGTTTGCTGCCCTTCCCATCGACGCTCTAAGCCGAGGCTCATACCCCACAGGGGTTTAACGCGATGTCGCTTAGTTTAAAAGTTTCTTGCCTCTGGCTGAAATCCTTACACTCAAGGCCAGTCAAGACACTTGCAAGGTAGTCTAGTTAAGAAAAAGTCAGCCTCAAAGGTTGACATGCGAAGTTCAATTCCCAGTGTAAATCCATATTGGGTTTTTAGATCTGGGTTCTTTCAGTAACAGCCACTGAGTCTGAATATCAGGGCTGTTTGAAATGTGACACAAATCTAGTAACCAGATTACTAAAAAATATCCAGAACATAAACTCAACAAAATGGGTATAAAATCGTAGTACTAGTTAGTAGTCCCTAATACTTTTTTATTTAGAATCAAACCCAACAAAGTCGTATAATCCACTCCGCGAGGTCAAGCGGCGGCTTTCTCCAAAAAATACCTACTTATAAAAGATTACAAGAGATCTTGACTAAATCTTGAGATATTGTATTTGTAAAGATGCCTTGTTGTAGGGACCCTTGAACTTATTCTGTTTTACAATCGTCAAACCAACAAGACTCACTCTACTTGATATTGTTATATAGAATGTATTTTTGTACTAAGAAAAAGAGGTGAAGTGGTGAGTGAACAGGGGTGAGGTAATGCTGGGCACTGACCGTACCTTTTTTTTATAAGGAATGGGCCTACTCTTGACCTCAATCTTGCCCTAAGGGCAGATATGAGGTTACGCCCGTCGGGGCTGCGGGTTGTTCACCAGTTACCGCGGCCTCGACATATAGGGCTAAGAAGGAACACGGGTGGTTTTTAGTAAGTAGAAGTCTGACACTCCCTTTCGCTCTGCCCAAGAGCGAGAGGGGTTATTTGATGATTTTCCACCCACCAAAAAAAAAGGGCAGCGATGAGGTCGACGATGGAACGAGCTTACCCGGAAGAAGCCTATTTACTCGCGACTTAAATATATTGAGGTTATATGAACTCGGAAAAAACAACGCTGGCAGACAACAAACAACCTGAAGAGGAAATCGTGGCAAAATAATAACAACCGTAGTTCTTTATCCAACTATCTTGTGGTCGACTTATATTCTAACCGGATGCACAACATTAAAAATAATAGCTAGAGTCCTGTACATAAAAGAATTAAAATTCCGAAATGTTCAGCTTTTTAATGTTTCAGAAGATTAATCGTTAAAATAGTCCTTATACTCCAATAACATGTAGTTACGAGTAATATATAACAAGTTTTTTATTAAAAAACAGCTTCGAAACTTTGAGTAATGATAATAAATACTTCTGATGCTGACCGTACCATCGATTTGGGATACCGTCGATGTAGCGTACCATCGATGTAGTGTACTGTCGATATAGCGCACCGTCGATATGGTGTACTGTCGATGTAGCGTACCATCGATGTGGGGTACTGTCGATTCATTAACCCGTCGATGGACCGTTGTCGATACAGCGACCATCGATGTAGTGACTCGCGATGTTATTTAACAGACCCAGAAAAATGGGTATTTATCGCCTTACCTAAGACGATAGTTACCCATTTTTTCGGAGGGTGGGAAATCATCAAATTACTCCTCCCTCTCTGGACGGGGTGGAAAGGAGTCTCTCGTCTGGACTTCTACTAACTAAAAACCACTCATGTTCCTTCTTAGCCCTTTTTTCCGGGGCCGCGGTATCTCTTTCACCACAACAACCCGCAGCCCTGGCTGGTAGACAATTTGCCCTTGATAAACTTAGTTGACAGATTTTCTATTGTCGCTAATAGGGATCAAAATCCTGGGAAGTAGGGAAGGAATGTGTCTCTATTTTTCGAAATTTTATCCGCATACCTTCCACGCAAAACTGTGTCGTATACGCAGCACCTGACCTATCTATTTCCGTCGAGCACATGGCGTCCTCTAATTGAAGCCACCATCTTGTCCCGTAGCAAATTGCCGTGACTTCGTAATTTATGCCAATGACAGTTGACGAGCAAAGTCGGGGAAGTAACCTCGTTACAATGTTGAGTGTTTCGGATGGCAGTTGAGGAGAGAATCTTGTTTGCAGAAACGCTTTTGTCGTTAGTGTTTTCTGCATTTGAAGAAATGCGTAAACGGTGCTACAATACATTTTCTTAAATAATTAATTGATAGTTTGTGGCCAATAGGATCGCCCCCTATTTCATGGGTAATGATTTTTGACCGATTTTAGACCTCAACGGTGTATTGTTGCCTTTTCGACCTAGCGGGGCCATCAAAGGCCTACAGTAGAATTAATATACCCATTAAGAATAGTTAAACTCTAATAATACTTTGCTACCTCGCACAGGTCAATCAAGATGTAAGGCTTATTTTAACAATTACTAAAACAATCAATTTCACTTTTCAAGCTTTCTGTGTACTTTCATATTTTTTTACTAACAAAATACACTGGAGGCCTGGTTTTGTTTTTGTAGGCCAACTACAAAAACAAAACTACTAAAAACATTCTCAATACTAAATATTATTAAAAATAAAAAAATGCTCACTTTCACTACACGAAAGAATTTGAAAAAGTAAAAAATAACGTCGTCAAAAACTTAATCAATTACCCCAAATTATTTATTAAAATCCACACGTTTGCAGTGTTGACATGTTATGAACTTGCAGTAATTCAGTATTAAAAAGCATTCTTTATGTCTTACACTGTAGTGCAGAAATACGTGCGATTGTCAGCGGGAAATAAAAATGTCAACATGCTGGATAATCTTAGCATTTTCTTTGAAAGAAAACAGAACTGTTTTCTGGACTTATCGTCGTCAGCACATAAACTTCGCTCTTTAGACGCGTTAAGGCGAGATTAATTGAGGTTATTTTTGTTAAAGTCATTGTCGACGCTATTTTATGTTAGTCTTGTTAAAATAAACCGATCTTGGAGAGTAAAATTGACGGTGAAATTGCTGTTTGGAGTTTTTCTCACGTGTCGTAGTCTATGGTTAGATTGTGGTGTAAGGTCTATGCCATCCCGTCGGGGCTGTGGGTTGTTCGAAAGAAATACCGCGGCCTCGCCACAAGGGTTAAAAAGGAACATGGGTGGTTTTTAGTCAGTAGAAGTTTGACTCTCACTACCGCTCTACCCAGAGTGGAAGGAGTCATTTAATGATTTCCCACACCTATAAAACAGATCATAGTCCATCGTAGCATGGGTGTTATGATTTTGATTGACTGGATATCTGCCTGACATAGACCCTTTTTGGAAATTCTGATTTGCACACTAGAGCGAATGATTCAAGACGAGGCTTATAGCATATGCACCAGGTCTTGTGCCAAGATAATATATATACATTACTCAACTGGTGCTTTGACTTGTTGTTGATACTTATACTTTGACAGTTGTGCGACAGTCTCAAGAATTACGTTAAGCCAAATCATATGCTACTAGCTGATGCCCGCGGTTTCGCCCGCGTCAAATTATATACTAAAACCTTCCTCGAGAACCACTTTATCCATTGCTGAAAACCACATGAAAATCGGTGCAATAAATAGTTTTTGAGACTATCACAAACAGACAGACAGACGCGGTAGAGGGCTTTGTTTTATAATATGTAGTGAAGTAGCATTTTCTCACCTCAACTCAGTTGCATTAGTCACCTTCTACGAAACGGTCTCAAAGAAAAGAGACAGCACTCTAAACCTGGGACCACAGGAGTTGCTTTACTTTCTCAATCAACCTAGTCCGTTGCTAGAGAAAGGTCTCTCCTAAGCTGTGCCCTGACATTATCATTTATCCTATCCTAGCCACCTTTAAGATCAGTGTATGGGGCTGGAAGAGCATCCAATTCAGCACTTTCCAATACTCATTCTCCATTCCAACATTCATAATAAATATTTCTTTATTTTTTGTTATTTTTTTTTACTAGCCTTCTCTGTCCCACTCCTGGGCAAAGGCCTCCCTCCACTCTTTCCACTCCTCGCGAATCCGCGCGTCCTTCTTCCAGTTTTGACGGAACTGATATAGTTCATCCCGCCATCTCCTTCGTGGCGTGCCGCGACCCCGTCTCACTATGTCAGGGCACCAGTTTCCTGCTATTTTTGTCCACAGTTTGTCCAACATTTCTTTATACCACAAAAAAAAAGACTAACCTTCAGCATCCTCGCTGTCCAGCATTTGGTCAAGTTCAAGGTCATCGTAGTTGTGTACCATCGTGTTGAGTATCGTCCTGACCTTCTCCTTCTCGATGCGGCCTTGCTTCTCTGAGTCGAACATGCTGAACGCGCGCCTGAGCACTAGGGAAAATATAGGATTACTTTTAAGGTTTTTGATTTTATAGAACTTTTTGTGAACTGTGGATGTTTGCAAAAGTTTCAAAGCTAATATGTAAATAGTGGTGTATAAAGATCTTAGATATTTTTTCGTTTGGAAACACGATCATTGGCCTATAAACCATACATAATAATATTCAACTAGGAAATAAAAAGTGACAGCTCATGGGAAAATATGTCCAATTGACCTTTTAGAATGTGAAATTCAATGTGGGAATAATGTTCCTGTTGCCTTATTAAGGGTAGAACTCATTTGTCTAGTGTTGATTGCCTTGTTGGTCTAGTAGACTCAAGCGGGACTGTGATTCCTTGGTCGGGCAAAGTGTTATTGGGTATTTCTATGAGTATTTTTTCAGTAGCAGCCATGGAGACTGGACCCGTGTCCGGTTGATGGCAATAGGCTCGCCCCATATTACATGGAACTTCCAAATTTGGCGAAATGTGGGTGTATTAATGCCATACACCTCTGCCAAACCCTTTGGGGATTACATGTGTGTTGTCATGACTAAATGATAATGAACTCATTTGTTATTGTTTTAAAATGCTCTCGTTTAAGATTATAAGCCTAGGAAAATCAAAATCAAAATCAAAAAAATCAAAATTCATTTATTCAAACTAGGCTGATAATCAGCACTTTTCGAAGGTCAAAATTTACTTTACTTTACTACAGTGAAACTTGGTTAACTGGGACTTGGATAAGTGAGAAACCTCTATAACTGGAACTCATACTGGGGTCCCATGAGACAGATTTGAATAATTATCTGAGACACATTTAACAGGTTTTACTGTATTTACATTTTTATAAGACAGTCTTTTTTTTTATTATAAATGGGCTTGCTCTTGACTTCAATCTTGCCATAAGGGCATAGATGATGTCGACGATGGAACGAGCTTACCCACAGACAGTCCCCCTAAAACGCCCACCCATCGACACTTCCTAGTGTTAGGAGAGCAAAAAATGGCTATCAATAATTTTATATAGCTGGGGAATTCTTTTAAACAGTTATTTACAAATGTTATGCCTATAACGCGGAGGCGAGTGAATTTTCAGATCTGAACTTGCATAAAATTATTAAGACCTCAGAAATTTATTTCCCAAAAACAAAATAAACTCTGTCCTATTTTTAAACTTTCATTCTTATCATATCAACCCAAAAAGGGAACCTCTGACAAACAAAGAGAACCGACCACAAATTAGTTATTGATTTCACCCCTTAAAAGTTAAGCGACAAAACTTTCAGTATTGAAAGCTCCTAAATATCAAAAGCGCTGAAAATCGTCGATCCCTTTGGCGTCAAAGGAAACGGTATTGATAGCAAAAAGGTACTAAGTGCCGAAACTAAGTAAGCGAGTTTAAGTACCTTTAAATTGCGAAAACTGTTTCTGGTACCTATAATGATAATAAGATAGCGAAACGAAGAGCATCTTTGAAAAACTTAAAGACAGATTTTACTATTAATATCTTATATTAATAGTAAAATCGGGATATTTACCATGTTTAATGATATTAATAGTAGTGTCAGTGACCATGTCAGTTTAAAAACTTATAAGACAGATTTTGCTGTTAAAGTTGATTATATTATAGCAAAGAGTAGTAGTAATGCTATTTTTAACCGACTTCCGAAAAAGGAGGAGGTTCTCAATTCGATTGGTATGTTTTTTTTTATTAATTGAACTAATGAACTAATAATACTGTTAGATTTATCACTTGCTCTACCTAGCACCGCAGCCGCGGGAAACCAGCAAGCCGAAGAGATATATAGAGAGAGATGACACGGTTGGCGCAGTGGCTGAGCGATTGGACTGCTGCGCTGCGTGTCGCGGGTTCGATCCCCGCACGGAACAAATATTTGTATGATCTACAGATAATTGTTTCGGGTCTGGGTGTTAAGTTGTTTATGTGAGTTTAAATGTTTGTAAACGCACCCACGATACAGGAGAAATTCTTAGTGGGGCAACGTTTTAATAAATAAAAAAAAAGAGACATACACCAGGTTAGGCACTAACCACACTCTAAAGAATGAAGATTAAATAAACTAAGACATTTTGAAACAAAATTGAAAAATGTCAAGAATTAAAATTCAAAGTATTCAGCCAGTTGTGGCTTAAAACGTTTTACGAACCTAACCTGGACCAGGCTTTGGCATTGTAAAGCTGAAACAATTTTAAAGCTAAATAACTTTAACTTTAAAAAAAATAAAATGTTTTTGGTTTACACTGTTGGCCGTAATAACTATGAGCTAGCAGCAACTGGTTTTTTAGATTGTGAATTTGGGTTCCATTTGAAATTAATTGTTTTTGATAGTCAACTGCAATACGCACCTATGTATATTGCATAATTATGCATTCAGCAAAGCTTTTTTTGTTACAATAAATTTGTATTTTACACACCAGTCTACATAATCTTTTAATCTACTCTACTGTCGCAGGTACGCTGTAAGAGATTTCTTTAAAAATAAGCATCAGTTGTGTACCTATTTTTCTATTTCATTCTAATTCATTTCTGTATTTAGTGTTTAAATAAACTGTATAAACTGTTTTTCTGTTACTTCCTTCCTTTCTGTATTTAGTGTGTAAATAAAACTTTCCGTGTGTAAAGTCAATACTATGCTAATGCTATACTAACAAATAAAATCCCTCAACTCTTTTGCCAGTTTTGATTCAAAACAAATAAAGGAAGATGGCTATTAAACTATCATTTTTAACTACAACTAATTCAATTTATCACTGCTAATGTGACACAAATATTACTCCAGGGATTGTAAATAACTTTATTTACCAAAATGTCATTTAACTGCATTTTGTTGGAATACGATAAATTGGATAGTGTGAAGTGTGAAAACACATTTGTAAAAAAAAAAAAACATCGCAAGCTGAACTGCTGTAAGTGTCATTGCAGACATCGATTGTTGTTCAGTTTTCACTCTTATGTCCTGAATAATAAGGTTCAAAAGTGATAAACAATTGTTTTCCTATATACCTACGTTATATTGGCCACCAGTGTATAGAGAATGAGTTATGTCAAGCGGTGGATTAAAATTGATTGCTAGCGGTCCGAAAAATCTAGTTTTCGTGTTCATAAAAATGAATTGTTAGTTTAGAAAATACTGACTAAAAACTGTGGGGTTTAAATGACGAATAATCGTTATTGATGGTTTTAGGTAGATTTAACAAAGGCACTATATTTCGATTTGCTTTTCAAACACTTTCATAAACCTACTGACCAAGAGCTGGTAACATAGATATAATGATACCGAACGAATATTCTAAATATGCGAAAGTAAGTTTGTTTGCTACCTGTTCACGCCTAAACCACTAAACCTATCAACCTGAAATTTATCACAGGAGGTGTGTAAAGACAGAAAGAAGGTACCTTTTATTCCGAAAAAAAATGAAGTCTGTTCCCGCGAAAAACAACAATAAAGTTCGAATCATCGAACTTTAGTAGTATTTTTTTTTTTTTTTTGTAATCTTTTCACGCAAACGAAGCTCGAGGGGTCATCAAGTTGCCTGTGGACGGTGAGTAATGGGCTAGCTCGCCGTCCGGCCGTCGTCATGACGACAACAGACCGTGTCGGCGGCGCGTTCGTGTTCCACGCGCGCCTCAAAGAGATGTCAGCAAGGAGGGGTCCGCAAGGGCCGACGCCCGTCGGGGCCGCGGTATTTTGTACTAGATTACGTGGCCTCGGCACAAAGGCAAAGTAGGAACATGGGTTCGGTTTTTAGTCAGTAGAAGTCCCCTTCGCTCTGCCCAAGAGCGGGGGGGGGTCATTCGATGATTTTCCACCAACCAAAAAAAAAAAAAAAAAAGGGGTCATCAAGTTTGAAATGAAATAATAATATCTTCCATGATAATTATAATTAGCATTTAAAGATACCTACTCAGACATTTTTTTTCACCGTATTGTTGGCACATTAATCAGTTTCAAAATAATAATTAAGTTTAAATAAACTTAAACTAATCATCTACCACTCAATAACAACACATCAAAAACAAACCTAAACAAACTCCTCATGAGGTTCACGTTTACGTAAAACAAGTTCATCAACGATACGCCTAAAGTTATCATCATTAACGAGTTTACAACCCTTATTGCGCCACCCCTGGCCGTACCCTTATCAAACCTTCGGCAATCAAGAGTCGATCAGGGGTCACAAACTGATGGAGGCGATTCAACTTGGTTTATGATATAAACAAGTTATTATAGGCTTGATTTTTGAAGTCGTTTTGACTGGCTTTTTAGGAACTTAGTTGGACGATGTCAATCAAAACTAATATTATTTTAGTCACTATTGTTTAATTTATGACACACACAAGGACTAAAGAACCTACAAGGTGAATACCGAAAATAACGTTTTTTGACAATCAGTTGAATATAACTTTCGATTGAATTTTGTCTGTATAAAGGCTAGTTGAAATTGGTCCATAAAGAGAGAAATCGTTTAAAAATACATAAGACAACAAAGATACACATTCGAACATAGAAACTCTTTTTTTTTTAAAACGGTATTTTTTTTCTCCGCTCAAACATGACTCACTATAAGTGGCAACTCAAAAGCTCTCTACGTAACTTCAGACACATTTTGTGTGCGTAGGTGTATCCAGTCATATTTTTCAGAAAGCAGCTGTCTTATTATAGGCCGGATATAAGAATGTTAAAGTGAAGAATCTAAGAACCTAGTTTAGCTGAAGTCATAACTCTTCCATTTTCGCTGTACGGTAAATGTATTTCAGATCTTTGACATACACCTTAAGGACTATTTTTGCGTAGCTTCGTTCACGTAAGATCAGAAGTCATGTGTCATTTTGCTGACAAGTAAATTTTGTTCAGCAGAATGAAATAACTTTGTCGTTTGGAAGTTATGGAAGTCGGTTAAAAAAGTAAGGCCCTCGAAGAAAATCCTTTTATTTTTACGTAGTGGAATGGTGAATTTATAATGAAAACACCCATAAACACTTCTCAAGACCTGATAGGCGATACCAGGATCACATGATCAGCAGAAGCTCTGGCGACTACCTAGGTCCTAGATCATCAAGGGAAATAATGGGAATCAGTTTTTTTTTCGCAGTGATATACTTTTACGACAATAAATATCGTCGCGGGCAACCGGTGGATGCAACAGCAGGCTGCCGTTCTTTATGGCGTCCAGCTGTGGACGTCTTATGGCTGATAATGATGATGAATATAAACAGTGATAATCTAGGTGGTATCACCGTCGGACTGCTAAGTCTCGAGTTCGAATCCATGACACACAACTCTGATATAAGTCACCAGCCCTTTTAAGTTTAGGCTAGCCACCACTGACTGGTGAATGGTGGTGCTGGTGGTGGTGGCCTACAACACGATGAAGAAGAAAACAACCAAGAAAGCCTAAACAACATAAGTTTTTTTGTATTTTTGTACAATAACATAATTTTGTCTTGCATTAAAAATGCCACTGCCCCAACATAGTCACAAGGCAATTAAGCGCTGCAGCAGAATTAATAGCTATACGCTGTGCGCTGCATAGCAAGAACAAAACGGCGCTGACGTTAACATTAAAACCTCTATTTAGAAGGCTATAAACGATGGCCATATAAGCCTAGTTAATGGTGCTGTGCTAAACTATGGTCTATTTCAAGTTACTTAAGATTATGTTAGCTTGATGCTGATTGTAATTACTTGTCAGAAAATGTCTTCTCATAATTGAAACTAGGGGTACAAGAGTACATCCCTACAATGGAAGACAAAAGACTGCTCCTCAAAAAAAGAGTATTAAAACTTAACACAAAACAAAAAATCATTTCTCTGGTCCCCGAAAGGTTAGGTAGATAATTATATTTAGGGGCCGAATGCCACGGATAAATGGGAAAATAGACTAGAAGACTCTCGAAGTATATTTAATTGGTACAAACTTCTTCTTCTTCAACCTTTGACCACCAAATGCTGAGCTTAGGCCTCTTTCAAATCTCTCTACCTTTCGCAATTTTTTGCCCTGGTTATCCAGTTTCTTTCGGCCACTTCTATGAGATCGCCTGACCACGTAGTGAACTAGTCTAGACGCGACAAACTTATTAGCTAATTAGCATTGTGGCTATCTACTTAATTGAAAAGTTGGAAACCCTAGACAAAAACATCCACACTAAGAGATTCGAATTAGCAACTGCACCGCACTTTAATCCACAGATTACTTTTCACAAGGGACAAAGAGGTATTTCAATTTAACATTCTAAAGAAGTGCATTTTAATCCGCCATTGTTAAACACAGCTGTCATTTTGAAAAGGCTTGCAAAGATATTGTCTCATTCAACGGCGCATCATTGTTATCATGTTATAAAAGTCACCAAGAAAGTGACATCTTTTATCTTTTATTGAAAGAACCTCTCTATTTATTAGACGCTTTTTCCAGCATCGTGGAGCTTTTAAACTCTGTTTTAAGTATAAGGTAGGTATTTAGTACTAGATTACGTGGCCTCGGCGCAAGGGCAAAGAAGAAACATGGGTTCGGTTTTTAGTCAGTAGAAGTCTGACACTCCCCTTCGCTCTGCCCAAGAGCGGGGGGGGGTCATTCGATGATTTTCCACCCACCAAAAAAAAAAAAAAAAAAAAAAAATTATAAGGTAGGTAGTAATTTAGTTTTTCTTAAATATATAGTTTTCTCAAGTTTGAGGTTGTATTTAGGAACTTATTTTGATTAAGGAAATCTTGTTACGAAGAGTTTCTTATTATTAAAGCCGAGATCAATAAACCTACTTAACCTGTCTTGTGCAGATTCTTGATTCTTTCAGACACGTGCTAACAATTTCACGTAACCCGCAGCTCTTTTAAACTAAGTTCTAATTTACTTTAATATTTCTACACGAGCAAATATGCTGTACACGTGGCTATATCAAAGTAGCGGCATGGAGCCTTTGCCGAAGTTCATCCGTGGAAGGGTGCCCGTTCATTAGACATCAACACTCTTACGTGCCTTGTAAATACGTGAATCTCTGCCGTTATTCTACGGGTAGTCAGAAAAGCCTCACAGCCAGTTTTACTGTGGCTGCGGGTTGTTCGAAAGAAATACCGCGGCATCGGCCACAAAGGGTTACGAAGGAACATGGGTGGTTTTTAGTCAGTAGAAGTCTGACACTCCCTTCCGCTCCGCCCAGAGCGGGAGGAGTCATTAATTGATGATTTGCCACCTCCCAAAAAAAAACAGTCTTACGCGTAAACCTCTCCTAACCTTTTAAGCTTACAAGCGTGTAATTTTTACCGTCTGTTTTCAGTATACTATTTGTTTTGAGTGTAGTGTTAGTAACCATATCAGCTTAGATTAAATTTAATACAAGTGTTACTGATTGTACTTGTTGCAAACAATTTAACAAAATGCTGGAGAATTTGAATTTTTGAATTTTTTTATAGTAATAGGATTATAGGAGGCTAGCTTATTACCACCATTCGAGTACAAATCTAGACTCTTTGACTACTGCTGAGAAATTCCTGATGGAAAAACACAATAACACTTTGCCCAACCTAGGCATAAAACCCAGCATCTTGAGCTCAACCTGTATTTTCTGATTAATAGTACTGTATTTTCTGATTAATAGTACTGTATTTTCTATTCCGTGTTTATGACTTTAAATCAACTAACAAAATTAATTATGAGGAAAGCGGGCGCTGTCTCTCTCCGTCTATCCGTCTGTCTCTCTTCACTATCGCTGTCTCTCTCCGTCCCCCTGCCCTCAAATTTGTGCGATAAGGACAACTGCAGGGCCGACTCAATAGCTTCAGTAAAAAGTCATATTTCTAGGTTTGGCTCTCGCTTATTTCCTCCTCCAATATATAACCAATTTAAAAGATATTTTAGACAATGAATAAGGAGGATATATACTACGCCGCTTTGTTTTTCTTTTTTCGTTAATAGTTGTCAAATTTGTACACTAATACTCTGTTAACAGCGATCTAAACAAGCAATTTTGAGCATGATTTGACGGTTCTAGTGCTTATAAAAATAATTTATCACCAAAAAGGAAAACATAGGGGCATAGAAATAGTTAATATTTATTATTCTGTAAAAAATCATTGCTCTAGGGTCATTAACCAAAAAGAAAACAGGCGAGAGCGTTTGTATGGAGAAAAGACCACCCGCATTTCCTCTTATGTACCTTACATAGCTAAATTTAAGCTCATCATATTCACAAACATAACGTATTCTTGGTCAGGCTGTATGCGTGGTTTTCATAGCCTACAAAATAATCCACAAAATGGTGCTGAGAGCAGTAGGCGGCTTTGTAATTTACCTTCAACGTTCAGCTTTGCATTTTATGCTCCCAGAGAAATGAAATTTCAATTTGAATAGAATATTTTTATGGCCGTATCTTTGTATGTATGATGTTTCTGATACCTGTAATATTTTTGCTCGTCTACCTTTTATAGAAAAAAAGGGTAATACTATATTAAATTACATTATATAACATCACGCCTGTAATCCGTGGAGGGTTAGGCAGAGGTCTCCAAATAGTATACCCACATTTCACCAGTTATGTTTAATTTTATGTAATAAGGGTACACACACCACATACACTCACTCACACCCCTCTCCAAATACACTCACTCACACTTAAACACATACCATCTGAGTGACAAGCATTTTCACTTTTTATTTTTTATTATTAGGTCTTAAGTATATTTCATTTTTTTGCAATTTGTTTTTCATTTCTGTGTAATAATATTGTAAAAACAAGTTTGTTAAAGTTAATTAATACGATACGGAAGAGTGGGGTTTCCTAATACAGGCGTTAGACGCCTAAAAGGAAACTCCAATCACTAGTTTGTAAGAATACCTTGTAAAAACAATAAATAAATAAATATATAAAAATATATAAGGGTGAGTCTATGCCATCAATCGGGCACAAATTCAGACTGTGTGGCTGCTACTGAGAAATTCTTAAAATTAAATTACACAAAGTAATGCGCCTGCCTGGGTTCGAACCCACGACCAACTGTTCGTTAGTCGGGGCCGCCACCACTGGGCCACCACTGCTCTTTAAGATTAAATTCTTAATGGATATTTTCTTGTAAGAATTAAATAACGCCAAAAATTGATGATCTGAATGCATAAGTTTGAAACAAGATTTGATAGAAGATCAGACTCCGTGGCTGCTTCATAAATTTAAGCAGTCAGTAGAATTAATTGGAAGTAAGTATCCTTATTCTATTGAGTACACATAAATAGTAAAAAGATACTTACTAATGATCTGTCCATCATCTCTTTGATCCTTTCTTCGGCTCTGTAATGCATTACATACATTAACTTCAATAATACAAAATACTAAACTAAATTAAATGATCACATAAAAATACTACACAATTTATAAAAAAGAAAAACACATATCGGCAAAAAAAAACAAAACACACCATTTTGGAATTATTAAATGTCAATTGGAACTATTCAAAAATTCAAAAATAAGCGGGCTCTAGCCAAGGCGCGCGCGGCTTTTACACTAAACTGGCCGTTTAGAAACACGTTCGAAATTTAAACGAGGTGTTACGGGCACAATGCTTGTACGGGACAATTTTACTTGGCCGACGTGGTCTTGTAGCGGCGGCCTAGAATGTATTTTGGGTACAATATTTTATTGGTAGGAAAATATTTTTACCTACATAGTATTTTTATATGAACACGTTTTTGGTGTCAAATTATTATACATGCAATCATGATATTCACACCTCAAATAAAAAAGAAAAATCACGGCAACATCGACTGAACTCCTAATGCCAAAAATCCTCCTAAAAAAGTTACCCAGAGCGAACTACCTAAGCTTAAAATATAATTTGCACCTAATACCATAAGAGCAAAATAGGATTACTCGAAGGTAATCGCATTTGCCACTCTCATTTCGCAGCTGCAAACAGAGTGTGAACAGCGCCATTTAGACAGAATTTCTCTAGATGTTTAAATTCTGTAGGTACTTTCTTCCTCCCATTTTCACGCCAGGTAAATCGAAAATCTGAGTGGGACTACGATTTTAATACGGTTGGCTTGTTATTTTGTTACGGGATGACGAAATGGAGTTTGTTTCTTGTCGATCGGAAAGTAAAGAGGAACGGTACCTTTCTCTTTTATTTGGAAAAAGGTGTTAGTAATAACATTTTCTTTAGTCGAGTATCCTTGACTCAGAAACTGTTGGTAAAAACTACGACTTTGTTAGTAAGCTCTGATCAAAATCAAATAAAAACACGGTGAATCACTGCTGCGATATCATCATCATCATCGTCATCATTAGCCTATTAATGTTTCCACTGCTAGGACACTAGGCATCCTCTCTATGATTGTGAATGGGGTATAATCTACCACACGGGCCTTGATCGGATTGGTAGATGTCACAAGACTCATAAAGTCACAAGTCTTCGAATTTTTTAGTTCTAGGACATGCCGGTTTACTCACGATGTTTTCCTTCGCCGTTTTTTCTGTGACAAGTCATTTATTTATTTTTTTATTAGGTACACCAACAGCAATACATACTAAAAAGTTAAATATAAAATATTATAATACAAAAGTGCTGGTATGTAAGCCCATAATAGGTTTAAACAGCATTCACCATAATGACAACAAAATATTAAAAAAAAATCTTCAAAATATATTTAAAAAAAATCTTAATAATAAAATAAGTAATACAATAAATTACACAATTATGAATTTTACTTAAAACTAAATGAAATGATTATTATGAATAATGATGATACTTATATACTAACTACATATTATTGCTTCTAGCAAAACAAGATTGATTTTACAAAATTTAATTGTTTGGAGGTAAATTAGTGCAGTCATGAGTACATAAGTACTCAAAAAGTTAGAGACGGGTTTTGTCGAAATTACATCATAGTGCAAGAATAGGCCGATTCTATATATATTTACATAAAGCAATCAAATCAACGCTGATGGATGTATCAATGCTAGAGTTCGTAATTAAAGATAAAAGAATTTAACGCATCAGGGGACCGTGGAGATTAGAACAAGAAAAGAGAGGCCTGATGAATTAGAATTAGATGGAAATTGGTAATGTGATCCACGAAATTAAAAATCACACCTGTGTTACTGTCGCCACGCCTTTTCACAAAGTGTTATATACCACAAATGAAAACAAGAATTTCTGCTCAAGAAAAGAAGTTATGTTTTTATAATAGGTACGTTTGTGTAGTATTTTTCAAATACATAATAACTACAAAAATGTTGGGATTCTCGGCATTAATATCTTTGAAACACAGTCACACGGCCGGAAGAATAATTGCGTTAGCAAAAAAACTAGACACCATTTACCTAAATATTTATGTTCTCACATTATTATTGAATAAATCTAGAATTTTATTTTACATAATTTATTGTTTCGTTTCATCTTGTACCTATTTGTGATTATCATTATTTAAATTAGGTTTTTGTTTGTGATTTATTTTTAATGTGTGATGATTTTCATTTTTACGTTGATTTGTATAGTATTTTAAGGTAATTTAGAGAGCTAAAAATAAACTTATTAGAAGGTCTACATTTAGAAGCTCTCAGATATATTCGAAACTTAAATAATGTATCTTTTAGGAATATTGATAAATACATACTATACCAAGCTTTAACAAAGTTTAAGAAAGGTTTTAAAAAAGTATTCATTAAAATAACGCTTTCATGACTTTTAGAGTTGCCATTAGAACCATTTGAATATTCGTAAAAATTTAATCAAGCGCAAAATTGCATTTGCTGGAAATATTTACGAGGTGCCTTTTTTCAAGTGAAGGGCTTTTAACGAAATACACACAGACGGCGAAAAATATGTTTTTAATAAAGTCCCAAGTCGACGTCTAACTCCCAATTAGGGCGACTCTTAATTAAAATAGAATTAACTCATTATCCAGTGAATTTCTTGTTACTTTTATTTATCGAAACTTTTGAAAGGGTTCAGTGAATACCTACGCATAAATATTTTAAAAAAAGTTCACAAATAACATACTCCTTTTTTTTTTTTTTTACAATATTTTCAAGTTTGTGTGTGCGAGTGTACGAAAAACAGTGTAGGTGGTACAGTTCTTCCTATATTTTTACCTTTGATATAAAAAAGTGATCACTATTCACATCACGCCAGTACTCCAGGGCGGGTTGGGTAGAGGTGTTATACCTAATAGTACACCCGCATTTCACCAGGGATGTATAAGTCCCATGTAATAGTACACCCACATTTCACCAGGGATGTATAAGTCCCATGTAATAGTACACCCACATTTCACCAGGGATGTATAAGTCACATGTATTATGGGGTGTCGAGTCTGTTGGCATCAACTGGGTACTGGTGAATTAAGACTTCGTGGCTGCTGCTGAATAAATCCTGATGGAAAACCTTGGAATCAAACCACGAACTTCATACTCAGCAGTCGAGCTTGTGCCCGATAGACCAACAAGGCAGTCAGGCAATGTTAGAGGCAATAAGCTCTTGGGCAGACCGAAAGGGAGTGTCAGACTTCTTCTGACTAATAAGCACCCATATTAATTCTCAGCCCTTTATGTCGAGGCCGCGGACAAGGCCTGCCGTCGTCATAAGACGGACGGACGGCGAGCTAGCCCATTACTCACCGTACACAGGGCCGCGTCTACGGTGGCCGGAATCCATCACGTGGCACCCGACGCCCGAAGCGTCTCCCACGGCGGTTGGGACGAGAGGTTCTCTCCCTCTTACGTTCCGCCACCTCCATCGCTAGCATCACTGCTTCGCAGAAGGAGGCGACGGCGTCCCATTCCTCCTCGCCCCGGGCCATGGCTTGCACCAGGGCCGGACGCGAGAAGTCGCCGCCGCAGATCGCCGCTACGAGAACACAGCGGGGGATATGGAAGGACCTACGTTGTTATTCATACACATTATCCTTAAACATTAAATCGTTACCTACAGCATGTGTTATAGTATCCATTGTACTGTAACTAGATGTATAAATCAAGTTGCACTAGCAATATTTTTGCTGGAACTGGCACAGATTTTTCTTTGCTACATTTGCAGTATTGCATAATTAATGCCATCATAATTTACTGTCTTACCCGTACTCGGAATACTAAGATTAAATTCGCAATCCCAAACAGATTTATGAAAAGAAAAACAAACACTTTCTTTTAGTAAATAAAGTTGCAGGGAAAAATGACAAAGAAACGGTAGCGTTAACTATCCCTCTTGACGAAAGAAAATCCAAGGAATAAATACTTTTTGAAAGAAGATGGATGGCCATTATCACAACAGGGATTTAAGAATCTTCGCAGGTTTAAAAGGCAAGCAAGCCAATCATCGCTTTTACAACGGTCCATAAGCCAATACCCCTTGAGAATTGCGCGATTCTCTGAAAATAACACTTGAGAATGTTTCTGAGCAGATCAGAGATTTACTTTATTGTACAAAGAGAAAATACGATACCAAACTGGAAAAAGTTTGGAACAAGATGAATTTTTCGGTTATATATTAATTTATAATGAAATAATTCTATATTTTACTTCAATAATATAATAGACGGGGTGGAATGATACCGACGCGACGCCCAAATGTTTTGATTCCATATAGATTTACATCATCGGTATTAAAAAAAAAACTGCTGTTCCATACATCAACCGTTCGTGCGTATTTGCTTCCACATGACAGAATATTGCCCCAAATCATAATCGGAAATAACACTAAATTATGTAGCGTATCTCCCGAATCTGCTAGTTTGAGACGTCATAATAAAACGACAATAATTCACCAAACCAACACCAATAATTTCAACCTTACGCAATAATGATGACAAAGTACATCTTTACCCAGCCTAATCCTGAAAGTTTCGTATTCAGCTCATAAGCGGTTTAAATCATTGCTATAATGATAAGGGTGACAGGCTCCATGTAAGCCGTTTAATTTATGCATAGACTTGACTGTCTACCCGTGATCCCTCGATGCTCAGTTCGGAATCGTTTGACTTGACTGTGTAACGTTCATTAGCATATCCGAAATTTTCATCCCTTGGGATTTTATGATCCTTAGAATTAACAATGTTCGTGTAATTTTGTTGGTGGAAGTTTAAATGGGATAGAACAAAAAAGTTTATACTCTAAACAAAATGTTTTATTATATATAAGAGAAACTGAGAAAACTAAACAATGTTTTTTTCCTAAAATAAATAATTCAGTAATTATTCCAGATCCAAACTACCAGCTAGGACTCTAAAACAAAAATAAAATACATAATTCTATGAATATCTGTAAAATATTGTTCCAGCACACCTTGAATAAATAATAATACAACGCCACCGCTGGGACAAAGTCACTTCGTCCAGATTTACACTTTTTTCTGAAGTTTTATAGTTAGTTTCGAGTAGGCTTGTCTCGCCTACAAACTATTGTCGACGAACGTTTATGACACCACAAATTAAATGGTATACGACTTTTTTTTTTATAAAAACCGTCAAATGCGAGTTCGATTCGCTCAAGAAGGGTTCCGTCCCGCGGTATCATAATTATTTGACACTACATTTGTTTTTAAATAGTTTATAAAACACTTTTCTTCTAAGGGATCCCTTTATTTCTTTTTTATTATTTGTTGATAAAGTGGTCAAATGATTGTGAGTATGTTTTTATCGTTTCCTCTAGCCAGAGTTGTCTGATAGGAAATACCGACCTCATCGGGTTCGATAAAAAATAAAACTTGTGTTTTATTTATAACCTTCTTTCAAAATTAAATATAATTTCATATCAATACGGCTCAAGTCATTCAGCCCTGTGATCGAATCGAAATCGAAGAGATCGTAATGCTTTAATAATAAGGTCCATTGACATCATTCACACTATGCCAAAGGACCTTATCATTAAGGTTTTGCTATCCCTCCATATGTCTGACGACGGAACCCTAAAATGTAAAAATAGCCAGTTTTTCGGGTAGCGGAAATATGATTGTGACATTTTGAATTTATTGAGGTTATAATAAGGAAGTCAACAGCTAAGTTACACGTGACTTTTTAATTTTCTGGACTCTTTCGTGAAGGTGGCGTTCCCATTTATCTGGAAAAAATAGGGCAGTATGCCAGTGTGTTGAAAAAGCACTCGTTGAAGTAGGTAAGTTTTCTTTTGTGAAACTACTTTTAACATACATAACATAAAATTAGACTTTGGCAGTGCACCTAATAAGACACTCACAATTTATTTATTTATTTATACTTACATAGGCGGACTTAATGCCACAAAGCATTCTCTTCCAACCAACCTTATGGTCAACAAATAGGACAGTCCCATATTTATACTGTGGTCCCAATAATCACTGGAAAAGTACTTAGCACCATAAGTGACGTAATGAAGAAAGGAATTAGGGCTACCCTCGAATGGTGTAGGGAAAGGGGACTGAACCTCAACCCAACTAAAACGAAGCTAGTCCTTTTTTACAAAAAGAAAGAAATACGAGGAGTTAATTATCACCAATATACATAGACGGTGAACGGATAGAAGTAACTAAGGAAATAAAATACTTAGGAGTGATCTTAGACAAAACCATGTCATACAAGACGCATATAAAAGAAACATGTGAGAAAGCAAAAATTGCATTACTACAATGCAGAAGAGCTATAGGTAGAACCTGGGGAATGAAACCGGCCATAGTAGCCTGGATATATAATGCCATCATCATACCCAGAGTTATACACGGAGCAATAGTATGGTGGCACAGAACACAAATCATGACTAACAGCACAGAGCTAGCAAAAGTTCAAAGAATGGCCGGGTTAATGATCTCTGGGGCAATGAGGACGACTCCCTCAGCGGCCCTGGATGTCATACTAGGAATGATACCGCTTAGTCTACAAGTTAAGAAAAGAGCCTTGGAGCAGTGGTTCAAACTGAAAAGCTTGAACCTCTGGAAAGGCAATTTTATGGACAAAGGTCACTCGGAGATAGCAAAACCGTACGAAGACAATCTATCAATGATTATGGCCAACAATGACCTAATCAAAAACCGGCCAAGTGCGAGTCGGACTCGCGCACCGAGGGTTCCGTAAAAAAAATATATTATGTGATGTAACTAAAAATTTATGGTTTTCGTAATTATTCCTTTATCTATGCTATAAGACGTTGCTTCGTACCAAATTTCAAGATTCTGAGTTCACGGGAAGTACCCTGTAGGTTTTGATTCCCTTGCGAGTGTCGAAAATTTGCGGCATAAACGGGAGTATCTTGATGTAACTAAAAATTTATGGTTTTCGTAATTATTCCTTTATCTATGCTATAAGACGTTGCTTCGTACCAAATTTCAAGATTCTGAGTTCATGGGAAGTACCCTGTAGGTTTTGATTCCCTTGCGAGTGTCGAAAATTTGCGGCATAAACGGGAGTATCTTTTGATCGCGTTGACTTAGAAGTTTGATTTTTTCACAGCTCCAAGAGACCATAGACTTGAGTATTTGATATGAATTTCAGCTTGATACCTCCACGCGTTCCTGAGAAAAAAGGTCTTGACAGACAGACAGACAGACAGACAGACAGACAGACGGACAACAAAGTGATCCTATAAGGGTTCCGTTTTTTCCTTTTGAGGTACGGAACCCTAAAAAGAGAAGATCTTCGACAAAAAGTATAGAATACATATAGGCACAAGAGAAGAATGGACAATCGAGAGTGATCCATCTATGGCGGTCTGCTATACAGATGGATCAATGAAAGAATCAACTAAGCTATCCGGCTCTAGAATACACATACCAATACTGGAAATAAATAGATCATTCTCACTAGGAACAGGCGCAAGTGTGTTCCAGACAGAAATACATGCCATTATGGAATGTACCAGAATAATTGGAAATGCCCTTACAGGTGATCTTTCCAAAATAGTTATATACAGTGATAGTCAAGCAGCACTCAAAGCACTGAACAAAGTGGAAGTCACATCTGCACTGGTTAAAGAGTGTAAGGAAGCACTCAACCAGCTAGCGGAAAGAGCAGAAGTAACAGTCGCATGGGTCCCTGGTCATCAAGGACACGAAGGGAATGAGATAGCGGATGAGTTAGCCAGAAAAGGAGCAGATTAAACCTTTGTGGGACCAGAGCCCAGGCTACCGATCCCACATAATATAACAAAAGGAATCATCCATAGAATAACCACAGGAGAGTCAAATAAAAGATGGAATGCAACAGAAGGTTGTCGACAATCGAAAATCTTCTTAAAGTCATATGATGAAAAGAAATCCCACAAACTACTCAGAATGAGCAGGGGAAACATAAGTCTAGTAGTAGGGATCGCAACAGGACACTGTGGACTCAATAGACACCTGACGATTATGAAAGTAAAGGAAGATTCCATATGCCCAGCATGTGGAGAAGCAGAAGAAACAAGTTTCCACCTTGTGGCGGAATGCACAATGTATGGGCCACTCAGATGGGAAATCCTAGGAACAGATGAGATTAATGAAGAGAAGCTCGCAGAAATCTCTACCGAACAACTGGTGAGCTTCTGCAAGGCGACAGGAAGATTCGCGATGCCGACCACCAGTAACCCATGAAGGGGATCCACCAAAATGGGGAACTGGGCGAAATAATCCACAACGAAAGGACTGATCGCCCGTCTGGTGTCTGCCGGCGTCCCCGAAGATAAATAGAAATAGAATATACTGTGGTCCTGTGGTAGAATATAAAAAAAAATAAGGAGAAAACCATTTTGTTATTTAAGTTGATATTATTATACATAAATAGCTGCAATTTGCCAGTTTTGTTAAAGTTTCATGTGGTGGGAGCCCATTTGCCATAAACCGGGTACAAATAAAGACTCCCATTATATTTTTAACCAGTAAAAATGCTAACTACGCGCCATCCGGTTTTGAGTTCACCCTTAACGACGTCTAGGTATTTAATTCTTTGAATTTTTCACGACTTTAAACGAAGAGAAATTATTTTTATTTAGACCTCTTTTAGTGCAGAAACTTCTGACGCCTTTCTGGAATATTTTTAGCGTCATTTTATTTGGAAGTGAAAATATTTTAATAGTGGATTTTATTTCTTTAAAATTTTGAAACTTACGCTACTGAGGTGCTCCGTTTTAAATGTACAGAGTAAAAATATTAAGCATGCTAAGGTTAATTTTTACTTGCATTTTTTATTATAATATCGGACTATGTCTATGTACAGTTTCGAGCACTAACGCATTATATACACGTTACGACTTTTATAAGTGACATTGGAATGGTATGAAATAACAAACATACTATTTTGGTACCGGTCCATACAACTATGAAATAGACTATAGATTTTAACACAGTTTTATTATGTATAGTCAGATATTGTTTATGTGGTGACTTCAAATACTTGTCAAGCCTGCCTTACCTATCACGCAGCTAAGTGAGGCGGCTTTTTTTTAATGCTCACTCAAATCTCTTTTTTAATTAGTAGTCATACGAGGTATTCCTACTCTGACATAACATTAAATGAAATAGCAAGCTCACAGTATCAAATCAAAACATTTATCAATTTACAAATATGGGTACAAAATAAAAGGTCGTAAGCTAACAATAGTGTCGATTATTGTTTACTTATTACTGTGAGTAAACCGTTAAAAAAAAAAAAGAACCTACTATTACACCACCTAGCTTATCCTATCTCCCGGACGTGTAAACCAACATAAAACCTGTTACATACTACCCAGAAATTCATGAAAACATCGTTACTTGTCAGTGTTGCCAGCGCCAAAAGATACACTTGTCGGTTGCTTCCGGACAGCTGTCGCAGGAAGCTCATCCGTCACCGAGTGTGGTAACACTGGTTTGACAAGGGCTATATTGTTGGTAACACTAAGTCAACGAATTTCGTGTGCTTATTAGGTAAATATTATTTTTCTTAAATAGTGAGGAACTAAAACTTATTTTTTTAGTGTTGATGTAATATTTATTTGTTACTTACATGTAAAGTTTTCACAGTTCTTGACGATTGACCGTATGTAATAATAATAATAATAGCCTTTATTCAGATCAACTTACATTTTTGTATAATACATTTGCTTAATCTAAGTCTAACATTTTCCGTTTATCCAATTTCTGTAGATCCGTTTGCCAATCAGCAAAGGCCTCCTCCAACCTTTTCCATTCTGCTCTTTCCTGCGCCACTCTGTTCCACGTCACTCCTGCTACTACCCTGATATCGTCGTCCCACCTTTTCTGTGGTCTGCCTCTCTTCCTCTTACCTTCTCTAGGATACCAACTTGTTATTTTCTTACTCCATTTATCATGTCCTCTTATCATGTGCCCTGCCCATCTCCATTTGAGTCTTCTGATTTTCTGCGTTATGTCTATGGTTTTTGTTTTTTTTCTAATGGAATAGTTTCTCAGTTTGTCTGATTTTTTAACATTCAGCATGCTTCTTTCCATGGCGTATTGGCAGGTTGCGAGTTTGCTTGTCATTTTCTGGGTTAGTGCCCATGATTGGCAGCCATACATAAGGACGGGTAGTACGCAGGTGTTGAATAATTTACTTTTGATGTTTATGTGAAGTTGGTTGTTTTTCATAACCTCTTTCAAGCTCCAGTAACTCTTCCAGCCATTCGTGACTCTCCTCTCTGCTTCCTTGATCATAGGTTCTTTTTGAGTAATAAGCTGTCCAAGGTATACGTATTCGTCTGTGTAATCGATTTGAGTGTCTCTTAACTGTATTGTGGTTTTGCGTCCATTCGTCATCACTCTAGTTTTTTTCTGGGTTTAGTTTAAGACCTACTTTCTCACTTTCGGTCGCAAGGTCTTCTATCATTTTACTTATGTCTTCTGGTGTTTTGGCGAACAGCACTATGTCATCCGCAAATCTTAAGTTTGACAGCCATATACCGTCTACATTGATTCCGAGATTTTTCCAGCTAAGTCGCCTGAAGATAGATTCCAATACCGCTGAGAACAGTTTCGGAGATAGGGGGTCTCCCTGCCTAACACCTTTTCCTACTTTAAATGGACCGTATGTAATTGAACATTATTAAATACAGGGTGGAAAGAAGGACACCGACACGAAAACGGTTACCACGTATTAAGTACATGTTTCTGGACCTCCCCACATAGAAATTCACCAATAATTTAAAAGAATATCAGCAGTTCCACTTTTTTTTCGTAGAAGTCAGCTGTTTTTTTTTCAATAACCGTTGAAAAATCACCATTCTCATGCATTCATCAGGAGATCCATCAGGAGAACCATTCTCATACATTTATCAGGAGAACCATTCTCATACATTCATCAGGAGAACCATTCTCATACATTCATCAGGAGAACCATTCTCATACATTCATCAGGATAACCATTCTCATACATTCATCAGGAGAACCATTCTTATACATTCATCAGGAGAACCATTCTCATACATTCATCAGGAGAACCATCCTCATACATTAATCAGGAGAACCATTCTCATACATTCATCAGGAGAACCATTCTCATACATTTATCAGGAGAACCATTCTCATACATTTATCAGGAGAACCATTCTCATACATTCATCAGGAAAACCATTCTCATACATTCATCAGAAGAATCATTCTCATACATTTTCCAGAATGATGTACTGATAACATAGTAACCTTGTTGTCCTTTCCACTCCTTTAGTAATGCTTTGTAAGTTCCCATATAATATAAGATTAATTTAATAGATAAATATAATAAGCACAATGTCATGATTATAAATATTTAAACTAAACTATGTTGTTCTCTATTTCCATTTGAAAGCGATATGTATGCTTTTATACTTTCATAATTACACACGTACTAATGCTTTTATAATTATTTTATTTCCAGTTCAGCTGATACCCGAAACTTGTGTAAAGCGCTTGAAGCCATTATCATAATATTTTAGTTATTTTCAGCCCGTTTCAAACCATAGAAAATGAAGTCGTATCCATTTCGTAGTTGAGTGGAAAGTCATTCGTTCTTTCAAATTGCCATAGAAGCTGACATTACAAACAGTATTTTGGTACCCATAGTAACCATTAAAGGCTTTGGTATAGGACATAAGGTTCAAAGTTGCTTAGCAATGATCGTTCACAGTTCACGAGGACTGTCTCCTGCCTATAGTCGTCCAGGATTTAATATTGGTTTTTATCTTCTTGTTTGCAGGCACGGAACAAGCCAGCCGATGGAGGTGGGCATGTCAATCAGAAGAATGCAGCTGGACAGAAATCAACGACACAAGGTCAGAAAGGTATGGAACATTCCAGAGTTATCATTCTCCTGTCTTTATCTCAATTTATTTGGGGTCAGAGCAGCATGTCTTCGTCTTCCATCATCATCATCAGCTTATAATGTTCCCACTGCAGGGACTCAGGCCTCCTCTCTAGGAGAGGGATGGGCTATGATCTACCACGCGGGCCCAGTGCGGATTGGTAGATGTCAAATGTCTTCGATTTTTTGGTACTAAGACATGCTGGTTTCCTCACGATGTTTTCCTTTACCGTTTTGAGAGCAGTGGTGATGAAATAAATTACACAAAGTAATGCGCCTGACTGGGTTCGAACCCACGACTCACTGTTCGTAAGTCGGGGCCGCTACCACAGAGCCACCACTGCTCCCATACTTCTCTATAACTCGGCATCTCAGCATTCAACTCTTTTCTAGCCATATCCATGGTTTCTTTTCTTCCTCTACTTTTTTGATATTCTTATTTCATCACCGCTGCTCTTAAAACGGTGAAGGAAACCGACATGTCTTAGAACCAAAAAATTTGAAGACATTTGTGACATCTGCCAATCCGCACTGGGCCCGCGTGGTGGATTATAGCCCATCCCTCTTCTAGAGAGGAGGCCCCCAGCTGCAGCTGCAGTGGGAACATTATAGGCTGATGATGATGATGATGATGATTTCATACTCAACATTAATTTCATAACTATATTTTCCTTATTCCTTCGCATAATTTTGTCCATACCACGATAACCGATTACGACACAACTTTTCGGTTTCATTTTGACTATTTCATTCCATTCATGGAAAATTCCAGAGTGACCCTTTTAAATGAAGCTTGATTTGAGGTTTCAGGAATTTAGGTTTTAATTTGAAACATAAAACGTAGGTTTAATTATTAAAACATGCCTGAAGTTATTAAGGTACAAAAGTACAAATTCTTTTGAACATGGAACACCTAGGTAATGAGTACAACAATGTTAAGATGCATGAATTTTGCATGACCGACCCATAGTCACACTAAACTACCACACCAGTGTGACTAAGGTTAATTACACACATCAACACGGTCTAGGGATATTTCATACTCAATTAAATAACTCGAAAAGTACTGGCCGCATTGGAATCTTTAATACACCGATTTGTTTGTAATTTATCTCAGACTAATTCCAAATTCAAATTTTTGAAAATTCTTTTGTTTCGGTGGCATAAAAATGTCTTGATGTATAGGAGAGGGAATTTTCATTTGTGCGAAATTTAAAAAACAATACGAATTACGTTTAGTTACAGTTTTTTTCATTTTTAAACGTAAGATAAAGTTAGAATTGAGGTATTGTAGCCATGCAACGCCGACATTTGACGAGGGCGGAGATGTTACGAGCTGTGGGAATGCTGGAAGCTGGATCTGTTCAGCGTAATGTTGCTGAGGCCATAGGGACCCATCAAAATGTAATTTCAAGATTGTGGACACGCTATCGTGCCACAGGTGAAGTAGCGGAGAGGCAGCGGGGGCCAAGTCGCATCACTACCCCCAGACAAGACCGATTTTTGCAAATTTCTGCGCGAGTTCAACCAAATGCAACGGCGACTCAATTGGTCCAAAGGCTGCGAGTGGAACACCAAGTGCTTGTGAGTGACCAAACTGTAAGAAGGCGACTGCATGAAAGCAATCTACGCTCTCGTAGACCACTCCGGGTCCCACCTTTACGGAGAGGCAATCGTGGACGACGATTAGAATGGGTTCGGAACCACGTGGACTAGGGCCGTGAGCAATGGTCCAATGTGCTGTTCACGGATGAATCCAGGTTCGGCTTCCATCCAGATTCACGAAGGACGCGTGTTTGGCGAGTTCCTGGACGATGGAGCCGTCTCCAGAACCCTCAGGAAGTTCACCCATACCAAGGAGGAACAATTATGGTTTGGGCAGGAATTCGTCTTGGAGGACGGACGGATCACGTTTGGGTGCGGGGCAATATGACGGAAGAACGATACGTCCAACAGGTGCTGGGGCCCGTAATCTTGCCTCACAGAACACAAATGGGGCAAGATTTCCTGCTCATGCACGACAATGCCCGGGCACACACGGCGAGAACGGTAGCAGCTTGGTTACATACACATAATGTTAGGGCCTTAGACTGGCCTGCTCAATCGCCAGATCTAAATCCCATTGAGCATGCGTGGGATATGCTGCAAAGAAGAGCTCTGAAGGAAGTTCCCGAAAATTTGGCTACAGAAGATCAACTTTTTGCGCACCTCAGAAGGACATGGGACAATATTCCGCAGCAAGACATTGACAACCTTGTTCTGAGCATGCCGAATCGTTGCCGATGTGTTATGAACATCATGGGCGCTTTCTCAGACTACTAACTTCAAGTTTATAAACACAAATTAAATGATTTTTCTATTTTTTTTCAGTTTTTACTCACAAATTAAAAGTTAATTCATATACGGTTTCCGTCTATGCTTCATTTTTTTTCCATAAAATCCTGAAATTTTAATCAGTACCTTAACCATTATTAAAAAATGGTAGCATATTAAATAACGTATATTTTAAATATATACATGTCATATAAATAATTAACACATTGATAGTAATTCGCTTTTTTAAAAATATCCCTAGACCGTGTTGATGTGTGTATATTTATCCGAAGTCACACTGGTGTGACTACGGCTGATCCGTAGTCACACTAGTATGACTATGGATAATTTTACCTGATCCGTAGTCACACCAGTATCGTAGCTTTTGGTCACGTCACTCATACATGCAACGCATGTACTCCATGACGCGCGCTCGCTTCGCTCGCATATTAAATAACACTAATATCTTCTGTCCCCGAAGTGCCGGGCCTCCGCCGGCCTCCTTCGTCGGCCTACGGCCCGGTGCCCATGCCGCCCATAAAGGATACTGTCGCGAGACGGTGATTCATCCACTTAGCGGACGACTAGCAACAGCCTATAATTTTGGTTATTCATCCGGGTGTGACTACGGATCAGGTTAAATTATCCGTAGTCACACCAGTGTGACCACGGATCAGCCGTAGCCACACCAGTGTGACTACGGATCAGGTTAAATTATCCTTAGTCACACCAGTGTGACTACGGATAAATAAAATTAACCATAGTCACACCCCTAGTAGCATTTTTTGTTGGCATTTAGTTGGGCCACATACCTCTGGTTAGTTGGCAAACGCATACAATTGGCGGGCAGTTTGCGGGTTGGGCCCAAAACTGATGGCCTACGTGGATTTGCCTACGAAGGCCCAACTTGCGATAGGGCCAACGTGCATTGCCCTACGAAGGCCCGAGGAAAACGTGTTATGGGTAGGCCCAACGACACATAATACATGTAGGCAAGCGGTTGTATGTTTGTTGGTTCTATAGCTGGTTTCATAGCGACGCGTCTCGCCAGCGCCGGCCGTACGCGTGTCGCTGAACATGAACTTTATCAGCTTCATAATAAGTTTGGTTTTTGCGATGTTTTGAAAAACCAACCTTATTTTAAAGCCGATAAGGTTCATGTGCAGCGACGTGCGTGCGGCCGGCGCTGGCAAGACGCGTCGCTCTGAAACCAGCCCTAATAGGCCAACCCAGACGACGACATACAAAAGTCACCCACCAAACAGTCGTCTCTCTTTCTTTTGCACTTTGACGTGAGTACATGAGAGGACGTTGTGTCGTCTGCGTTGACCTATTATACTTTGTGTTAATTAACTGAAATTAAATTAAATACAAATTATGATAATTGAATATTTATTTATTGATAGGTACACTAAGTTATTGACAAAATGAAGACAAATTTTACACAATTTGGAGACGGTAGCTCTGCAGTAAAACACACCGTACCTACTATGATACATTGATAGAGTACCTACCTACTTTTACAAAGTTACACTTTGCAGCTAAGTTGTTGTCAAAGATTCGTTCAAGGATTCTTCTTGTGATAGGACCAGTTTTGTTCCCACCAATGTAGGTTATGTAGTTTATCTGCAACAAACACAACACAACCCATTAAAGTAAAACAAAAAATACATGCAATGCCAGTAAGGATAAATTATAGACAATTTTTTGTTAGGTTATGTGCGAATTAACTTGAGACCGGGCCGATGATTCAATTTCAATTTATGTTGTGCAAAATGATGCGTCGTAGTATTTTTTTTAGCTAGAGATTTGCACGAGATTTATTAAGAACAAAATAAGATAGTATTTCATAAATAATAGCATCTTAGTCTCAGTCTCAGGTCTCAAGGTCGCACGGGTTCTAAGTAGATAAATACCTACATAAGAAAAACTTACCCATTTCGTAAAATAAACGTTTTACAGGACATAATGTCCATGTTATCTTAGTTGGAGCCTCGTTACTGCTAAGGCATTTGTTGAATATTATTGCAGTTTTAGGTATATGGAGGCCACATGCAATGCGTCTTCCGTGGCGTCATCCAGTTTTCACGCACCACACCGAGTTCCCCACCGTAACCATCTTCATCGTCAAATTCCACAACTTTAAACATTTTTATCACTGCCTGTCAGGCTAATATTTTATATATATAAATAAAACAAATACTCCGCAGCCGCAAGCGCACCTGGCACCGCACAAATGAAATAACAAACTGCAAAATGGCGGGCGGGTCGGGCGCCGAGTGCCGCCGCCCGCCCCCCGCGCACCCCGATACCACCCCGTAGGAGCAGCAAGTAACAGGGCCATTGAAGGGTATCTAAGTTGGACCGATGTTGTTATCATAACTTAAATCCCTACAAAAATCTCCCAACAGTAGGAATAGAAGCGGCAGGCCCGTCGTTAGTTGGCCCAATGTTGTTTTAATAACATAAATCCCTACAAAAATCACCCAACAGTAAGAATAGTAACGCAGGCCCGTCGTTGGCTCTTCGTAGGGCAAATAGTGCATGTTTAAGACAATGGGCCTATTTTAAGTTTGGGTTGGCGGAATAACTAACCGTCTGCCAATACATGCCCAACTGTTGGCGTATGGAAGCCAACGGCAATTGCTACTAGGGACTGGTGTGGTAGTTTAGTGTGACTATGGGTCGGTCACTGAATTTTGTAGTACAAAGAAATATTTGGGTTTAATATTTTAGTTAAACTTTATCACGCTTGTAATTCCCGGGTTTAGCAGAGGTTCCTTTCTCTCTCTCTTCAGGTGCCTCTCCAACTAGTGAAGGTTGGCAGTCAGCTCCGCATATCCTATTCGGTCTTTTGCCAGTCTAAAAAGTTCCGCGGCGCTCTTAACTCCCGTCCATTCCCGGATATTGCGCAGCCAGGATTTCTTCCTACGTCCCACTGCTCTTTTTCCTGCCACTTTGTCCATCATTAGAGGTTCCTTTAGTACTCTTAAACTTTGCCAGTTAAATTTAGGTCCCATGGTAGAGGGGGTGAGAATATTGCCATCAACTGGGCACAAAAGCAGCCTCCGAGGCTGCTTCTTAAAATCCCTGATAGATGAACATAATTACACTTTGCCTGACTTGAGAATTGAACCCAGTACATCATGCGCAGTAGTCGTGCTTGCGACCACTAGACCAACTTCAGTTAAAATATAAATGAGAATATTATAGCTCCCGACACGTAACTTGGCAAGGTTTCGAAATTCGAATTCAAAGTTTGCGCATCGTACACTGCACATGCATTTGAATGCACCAATCACACGCGCGAATGACGCTACGTCATATCCCGCGCCCCGCGCCACAAACAATTTAAAGAGACCTAAAAAATTACTTCTGCGCAACTAACGACTCTTGCCAAGTTACGTGTCGGGGACTATACTGACAGAAGTTCCATTGTTATTGGTTGCCATACCATCACAGAATAGAGCAAACACCAATGAAGCTGAACGGAAACAGCACAGCTAAACCACGATCAAAGACTGTCAGCGTCAATGTTCTGAAATAATGATGTAAACTGCTGTAATCGCGGTTTAAACGCGTGGATCACTTATAGCTTCGTTGGTGGATTTCGTCCATACTTAAAGAAAGGCTTATTGAAATAATAGTGAATTCGTTTTTCTTTTAAAAGGTGGCCCGAAAACCCCTGTGAAACCATCAGCGCAGAAAGGTGCAGCGAAAACCGCGCCGCCAAAGCAGGCGGCGGCGGCTGCAGCGGCAGTCAAGACTCCTCAGGGCAAGAAGAAGAAAGGACATAAGCATCAGCAGTATGAGCTGATTGTTACCATCAATCTGGTGAGTCATCTTTCTATATATTATAATTATTATATATTATACATAGGCAGGCATATTATTAAGGCAAAGTTGATTGAAGGAGGAGCTCGTGGCTTAATAAGAACTGCCACTCAGGTCGATCTTTAGGTAAAGCTGTGCTTGCCTAGGTCGGTCTGTGGATGGGTGACCGCCCGACATACCGAGTTTCCTCCGTGCCTTGGAAAGCACGTTAAGCTGTTGGTCCCGGCTGCCATAAATATCTTCGTCGTTCCAGGTAGTCAGTGATCTGAAATTCTGACATCCAGTCTTACCAAAGGGTATTACCTAGTATTAACTGGGTTGTGGAGGTCAGATAGGCAGTCGCTATAAGTAAAATACTGGTATTCAGCTGCATCCGGTTAGACTGGAAGCCGACCCTAATATAGTTGGGAAAAGGCTAGGCAGATTATGACGTAAGCTAAGACTAAGGAAAGATTTTTCAAAATTCAATCCCCAAGGGAGTGAAAAAAGGGGGGTAAAGTTTGTATGAAATCGTCGTTTTTGTACCTAGTTTAACAAACATCCACGCGGGCGAACCCGCGGGTAAAAGCTAGTATAATATAAATATTTTTAGTGTGGTTTCATAATCAGCCTTCAATGTTCCCACTGCTGGGACTCCAGGCCTTCTCTCTATGAGCGGGAATGGGATATAATCAGCAGTATCATCAATTTTATGTCTAGTAGTGGCTCAGCGGGAGATGAATTAAAATTCAAATATTTTTATTTATAGAGGTAAACAAAAGAACAGAGAAAACAATATTAATAAAACGAACGTTATAAATTGTCTTGTCGTCAACGGCGTACTTACAATATATTCTTATTATACCATTACATTTCGCTTGTAATCCTCGAAAGGTTACGCAGAGGTGTGTTGCAGTTGCAGAGGACATTTCGCCAGCCAAGAAATAAGGATGGAATAAGGGGCAAGCCTATTACCATCAACCGGGCGTAAATCCAAACTCTGTGGCCGCTACTGAAAAAATCCAAATGTAAAAAAAAATAAACTTCACTAGAAAAATCAGCTTCCGAAGTCGGTGACATTTGTTTGTTTGAATTCATTTTTTTGTCACCGACTTCAAAAGCTGATTTTTCTAGTGAAGTTTATTTTTCACTTTTTGGTGTGTGTTGTATTACCTAGTATTAACTGGGTTGTGGAGGTCAGATAGGCAGTCGCTCCATGTAAAATTCTGGTATTCAGCTGCATCCGGTTAGACTGGAAGCCGACCCCAATATAGTTGGGAAAAGGCTAGGCAGATGATGGTGTGTTTGAAGTCGGTTGATTTTTTTGCATAAAAGTTTTTTTTTTTTTCATTTTTAGTTTTAATATCCTCTAAGTAGAAATATTTACTATACATTTAACATTCGACTAAGAAACCTAACATTCGACAAAAAAACACGTAATACGTGCCTATGAAATTTGAGGGTTGCCCTCGAGTTCTCTGGGATTCCATCACCAGGTCCTGATTTCCATATCATAGTACGACTCTTAAAATTTATCTCCTTCACAATAAAATGCTACCTAATTTGGTTACCACACCTATGAATTGATTCAATTCTCCGCCGTTCAAGTCCCAGAGACTGATTTTTAGAGACAGCCGAGTAATATAATATTATTAGAAAATAAAAATATAAAAGCACGAATGTATAAAGCTATAGGTATAAACAATAGTGTTCAGATATTCACCATAAGTATTCCATAAACGATTTTTACGATCAAAACCCTACCAAAACAACAAACTAGCCAAAGTAACATACTGCCTCATAAAATAAAAGCAAGCCTTATCGCGGGAAACTTTGCCATCTATCTCTGTTTAACTTCAGAATTTTCCAATTGGTTGTCTCCCTCTAACCCGCGTTTCCGCGATACGGCTCGCGTAATCGCCTGTGATTGGATTATCGAATGTTGTTTGTGAGAACCGTATTTTTTCGTTCGTTTTTTCTTTTTGTTTTACGCATTGAATTTTGATTTTGTCAGAAACGCTTTCGTATTTCGCTTAGGTTCGTTGACTTACGAAAAAACAGATTTTTAATTTGACATTTGACGGGTCCATTATAAAAATAAGAAAAGGTTGCCCAGAAGTTGTTTGTTTCTCGTTTCGTTGGGTTTTCTTCGTTTATTTTTGCGAAGCGTGAGTTTTGACATTCACATTAATATTTTAATACTTGGCCGGCTTCGTTACTTAAATCTCAGTACCTATTATTTTTTAGGTGGCTACTTGCTTCAGAACTTTCAGTTTTTCAGGCCAAGTAGAACAGAAAAGAATATTCTTTTCAACACACTTGCTCATAAAGTGGCTATAATTTCACCGCAATTAGGCACATAATGACACCTATAATCAAACTGTGACTTTTTCATTGCTATTATTCACTAGTGAGTTATAGGTTTTTTTTTTAAATTTTATTGGTTGAGTTGCTACGTTCATAAAAAAGTTTCGATACAAAAAAGATCGTGTTCAATAGTAAAAATAAATTAATGTACCTAGTGCTTCCCCATTTCATGCAACTTTGAATTTGAATAGATAATTTCAACTTATACGTTTTTAATAAATTAATCTTTCACTCAAATAATATAACTTTTCTTTTCTCTGTTAAGAAAAAAAAAATCCCCATTTTGTCCGTGGCTAAAACTCTATCCGCGAAAAGTCAAAAATAAAGAAACCACATTCTTTTAGTCTATGGCCGATCGTCATTGTTACAGTAGTGGCGCCACTGGTCAAGAATAAATGCATCGCTACGTCAAGCTTAGTACATTTATTTTAGTTCCGTGTTTTCCCGCCTGCATAGATAACTTGGTAGAACTGTAGATGCGCGCGCATTAATTTTTCCCGCTATTGTGAAAAAAAAACAGAACTTGTTTTAACTGTTGAAGTTGGTAGAACTGTAGATGCGCGCATTAAATTTTCACGCTATTGTGAAAAAAAAAAAACAGAACTTGTTTTAACTGTTGTAGATGACTTTTTAGTATTATTTTCTTCACAAGTGTGTTGAAAAACGTCGTATGATACACGTGTGTATTGATGATTACCGTCCTCGGCTTTCTTAAGACCCTCACCTGACGGCTCGGGTCTCAATGGCGCCTCTGCGGTAATCACCAACGTTACACACTTGTACCATAATGTACTATTATTATGTACACCTTACAAGTAACAATAATGACATGAGAATCTCATGGTTAAATAATAACAGCCGTTCAGGTCAATCTTTAGGTTAAGCCTAAGTTGGTCCGTGTATTGACTTAAGGTCCCAGGTATCATTTGTAGATCTTTGTCAGTCGTTACAGGTCAACCAGTCTTACCAAGGAGTATCGTATTAACTATACTCCATTTACTATAAGATTAGAATTTTAAGTTAGCCGTTTTTACAGTCCGATCAACCGATTTTGACTTCTATTCTGTAGGCATAAGGATGCCATTAAAAACAAAAAGAATGTTACAATACCGACTGTTTACTGCAGCTGCATTTTGTCTTGCTGTCGACGTAGGTAATAGAGTTCACAATCGGTTGAACGGACTGTAAAAACGGTTAACTTAAAATTCTAATCTTATAGCAAATGGAGTATAGTAGTAACTGGTTTGTGGTGGTCATGGAGGCAGTCACTCCGTGTAAAATACTGGTACTCAGCTGCATCCAGTTAGACTGGAAGTCGACCCCAACATAGTTGGGAAAAGGTAAGGTTGATGATTAGCTGCATCCGATGAGACTGAAGTCTACCCCAACATATTTGGGAAAAGGCTAGGCAGATGATGAAAATAGGTAACAAAACCAGAGATCTATGTATAGTGTTTATAGAGAGAGATAGTGGTTTTAGACCGTATTATTATTTTATAAATACATATATATATTTTTTTAATGTATGATTATTTTGTGTTTGATGCTCGTTGAAGTGGATAATGATTTGTGCTCTTATTTTTTATTCAAACTGACATGGAATTTTAATAACTATTAATAAATAAATAAATATAATAAATAAACTAAACTATTTAAATGGAATTTGTTGTATTTTCGTCTTGCAATGTTCAAGATGTAACAATTCGCCCGTATGGGCTGCGGGTTGTTCGAAAGAGATACCGCGGCCCCGACAAAAAGAGCTAAGAAGGAACATGGGTTGTTTTTAGTCAGTAGAAGTCTGACACTCCAATCAGCTCTGCCCAGAGCGGGAGGAGTCATTTGATGATTTACCACAACACCAAAAAAAAAAAAGATGTAACAATTCCGTTACTTTATTTACGTCTCACGAAGAGATAGAGTGATCTTCGTATTCAAATAATATTTATTTCACTGGTGTTTATAGCTCTAATAAATATATTTGATATACAATTTTATTTTATTTAATGGTGTCGGTTAACCCGTCACCGCGACTGACGGAAAACGTCCGGAGGAGTATTTTATTTAATTTTCTTACTGTTATGAAGTTTTGTTCCCTATGTTTATCCATGTTATGTCTATACATCGGCCGTATTAACACGTTATTAGTTCTCAAAACAATCATTTACACGGTTTTCAAGACATTTTTTTTTCTTTTAAACTGTCGAAGAATTATTAGGTAGCTGTCGGTAGAACCGTACAATAGTCACGTTCGAAGTGTTTTTCAGGGCTGTATTAACTAATAAATTAAACGTAATTAGTCTAATTTTGTTGTGGAATGCGTACCTCGTAAGTACACTGAACGCCGTAGTTTCGACTTACAGTTCAAAGATATTCATTGCGTTGTTAACAGGTGTAAAGATGTTAGATTTGACAGACACACGGCGCAATGAACGTTAAAACACAAAATGATACATTTTTGATCAACGGATTGGTACAAGAAAAAGCTCCTCAACCACTTAGTTGTTCTAGTCACAAATAATTCATAATAGGGTCCAATCATTCTAAACACGTGCGGCTGAAGGAATACGGAAAACCATTTATTTTAATATTTTTGTCAGTGTTATTTCTAACACTGATTTTCACAAATAAACTAAAGAAAACACGTGCCAATAAGTGTTATTATAACATTTGTCTTTCATTATGGGCTGGCGCTTTGTTATTTCCCTAATGCCAAATTGTGGGGAAAATACAGAAGGCCTATCCATGCAATAAAATAGGTAGGTATAACTGAGTAGTTATCTCGCTCGCTTCTAACTCGCTAGAAAATCAAAAGAGTCGGGACAGTGATTGGTATCTAAATAGTAACTACATATTACACTAGTCAACAGTGAATTTGTTCCTCTTGATATAAGAGTGGTTTATGTATGGCCTTGTACCCAGAAATAACGTAATAATAACAGTTTTTGGAAATTGGCTCTAGTTTTTTATTTTTTTCGGCTTAAAGTTTGTATGAATTATCACAATTTGTATGGAAAAACATTAAAAAAAAAAAAACCCTGGTTCGTTTAAATATTTTAAAACTCACTATTTTAACAAGTACATCCAAAATAAAATAAACCGAAATTTTATGTTTTACATCAATTGGGAGCATAAAAATTATTTTCCTCTCACTTAGTTTTTATTTTCACATTCAACATGTAATAGAATAAAAACCATTTATTTTCAGGTAACAAATACCCATAGATATACATCACACATATTTTTAACCGACTTCCCAAAAGGAGGAGGTTCTCAATTCGATTGGTATGTTTTTTTTTTTTATGTATGTACACCGATGACGCCGAGATTTATGATCCGATTTACGTGATTATTTTTTTGTTTGATGCGGAATAGTTGCCATTTGGTCCCATAAAAATTAAGCATGGTTTGGCCCAGTACTTTTCATTTTATGATCATTTTTTTTTTTACATTTTTCGTTCATTTTTTTATGTGTGTTCGCGAGTAACTTCGTCGTTTATGAACCAATTTTGATAATTCGTTTTTTATTGGAACGGAGATATTTCAAGGGTGGTACCATGATATGGAAACCAGATCCTGGTGATGGAATCCCAGAGAAATCGAGGGCAACTCTTAAACATAGGCACGTATTACGTGTTTCGTGCTTTTTCTGACGCTATACAAGTATAGGTTTCATAGTAAATATTTCTTGATACCAAGTAAAAATGAAAAAAAAAACTTTTTTTCAAAAAAAAAACAACCGACTTCAAAAACACCAAAAAGTGAAAAATAAACTTCAGAAGAAAAATCAGCTTCTGAAGTCGGTGGCAAAAAAAGCCAAATCCAACAAACAAATGTCACCGACTTCAGAAGCTGATTTTTCTTCTGAAGTTTATTTTTCACTTTTTGGTGTTTTTTTGTATTACTATAAACAACTTAAAACTATGTTAGTAGTACTTTTCTTGACTCGAAGATTTGTGAATTCTGTCTCTCTGTTTTTGAGTCCACTATGACCTTCTGTAATCTACCTCTATAGTGTAAATACTGTACAACCGTTTTAAACGTTCGAGTGACGTCATTAATTCCATTAAAAATGTAGTTTATGGATGCAATTTTAATTTAAATTTTAAAAATTATATTTATACATAAATTGACAACTATTTTATGACTTTCTGACTGCCATAGTTTTTGGTAGACATCGTAAATGTCAAATTGGTTTAATTTTTTGAATGTAAAACGGAAGGTTAAAAATATTGTTGTTATGTATAAATAAATTCACTAAATTAATATTTTAGTGGCCATTCTGTGAGATAAAATTTGAATAATGATATTTTCATTCAATAACTTTTTCGAGAACTTTAAAATCCACCGGATTTAAAGAAACCGGCATGTCATACTCGTATCATAACCAAAAAATTGAAAACGTGACATCTAATAACCCGCACTTGGCCCACGTTTTTGATTATAGCGAACTATAGAGAGGACGAGCACCTTAGTGAATTTTAGTTGTTAAATAGTTGTAGAAATTATTTTTGTATAAAAAATAATCCACATTTAATGAAGGGCAATTCAAGATTACAAATACCTTGGCCAGGTGTAACACCCAAAAATACATTGCTGAGAAAACATTTTGTTCTTCCGCAATATTTTTGAAATAGGGCCCGTTAAAATGACAGTGGGTCGTATTTACTTCAACACTTTTAATTTTAGGGCGTTTTACATGAGCAATGTACGCCCACTCAAAATTACACAGTAACGTCTGTTTTTAACCGACTTCTAAAAAAAGAAGGAGGTTCTCAATTCGGATGTTTGTTTTTTTTTTATGTTTGTTCGGGCATAACTCCGTCGCTTGCTAACCGATTTGAAAAATTCTTTTTTGTGTTAGAAAGTGTATACTTCCCAAATGGTCCCATATTTTTTTATTGAAATCAGACAAGCGGTTTTTGAAAAATCAACAAAACTCAAAAAAAAGCTCATCCACATTATGACCCATGAACATGTGAACTTACATGTGAACTACTAAAAAGTGAAAAATAAAAACTTCGTCGGTGACTTTTGTTTCTTTGATTTCATTTTTTTGCCACCGACTTCAGAAACTGATTTTTCTTCTAAAGTTTATTTTTCACTTTTTTGATTTTTTTTGAAGTCGGTTTTATTTTAGGTAAAAAGTTTTTAAGGGGCCAGTAACTAAATCATAACAGCCAAATAGGTCGATCGAAAATTAATCTACGTTTGCCAAAGGGTCGGTGTGTAGATGGGATGGTCATTTCTATATCCTTTGCAGTCGTTACAGAACCCCAAAAGTCTGACAATAAGTTTAACTCAGGCATGTCGCTGGATTGTTGAACTCGGTTGAACTGCTTCAGCTAACCTGGAAGCTAACTCAATTAATTAATCTATATAAGTAAAAAAAGAAAAGTCCTGACTTACTGACTGACTGACTCATCAACGCCCAGCCCAAACCCTTGGACCTAGAGATCTAAAATTTTGAGACACACAGGTTCCTTTTATAATGTAGACAAGGAGTAAGGAAGGGTTTTTCGAAATTCAACCCAGGAGTTATATAAGGGATGAAAGTTTGAATGGAAAATCATCATGAAGCCGCTTTTCAAAAGCTAGTAGTAAAAAAAGGCTAGGCAGATGGAGTTCTCTTCCAATAGATACCTACTTTCACAGTTATACGACCATTGCATCTTGCGGCATTGCTTGCTCACAATTTAAACTTATTTTCTGTTAGATTATGTTTTAATGGATAACAACGCATATGAAATTACCCGGCAGCTGCGACTTCGAGACACTAAAAAGTGTCTTTCATTCAAAATTCCACATTATTGAATATAAACTTAATGATCATCCTTCGCGAATAGTTGTTGAATGTAATTCTGCTTACTAACAAATAGGTGTAAAAGTTTGGATGTTTATGATTTGCCGATAAATATTTTTTTAGTATTCAAAGGGGTTTAGAAGTTATTCCCCGTACCTTACAAAAAGCACGGTTTCCGTGGATCTTGTTATTCTGTGCATAATTTCCCTCGTAGTGGATTGCCATCTCATTGGACTGTGAGATGAAGGGAAGAGACAATTATAATTATACCTGTGTCTTGTGTACACACTCTCATCGGTCTCATCATCTGCCTAGCTATTTTCGCAACTATGTTGTGGTCGGCTTCCAGTCTAACCGGACGCAGCTAAATACCAATATTTTACATGGAGCAACTGCCTATCCGACCTCCACAACCCAGTTAATACTGGATTGTTAGAATTAGTATCCCCTTCGCAAGACTGGTTGTCAGACTTCCGTCAAACTCTCATCGGACTATGACTATGATAAGGAATAACAGAGTGCACTTTCCTGCGTCGATAGCCGGAAAACGGTAGACTATACGATACCTACCTTTCATAGACTGGTCGCCAGACATTTGTCGAACGCTCATTGGACTATGACTATATGAAAAGATATTATAGAGTGTTCTACGTCAATAGCTAGGGCATCAAGATTGGACACCATGACACATGGTAGTAATTTTGTGCTACCGGGAAGGTATAATTTACAGAATTTGCGAGTAACAACACGGGCTACATCTAGTCTTATTATTTCCAGTGAAGTGGGTGGTATTTACCTTGGTCATGTTAACTATAGCTCATGAAAATTTTATTTGCATACCTCATTAAAAATGTATCAAAAATACAATGTGTGAGCCGCGACAGTTCAGAACTTTTACGACTCCAATAATAAAAATGTACGCTTTTGCTAACGCTAATTTATTGTCTAAAATGTCATCTCTTTCTTTTATATTTCTTATTTAATTTTGACAAAGTGAGGTTAATTTTGGATAATAATTTGTGCGCAATAATATGATAAAAAATGGAAGATACTGTAATAAGGGACTTGTCACTTGGTATTATAATAGTACAGCCTTATGGGGCCAGTTATGTTTAAGTTCCATTTAATAGGGAGCGACCCTATTGCTGTTAACGGATCAACCGGGCATAAATCCATAGCTGCAGTATTCATCATTCTTCATCATTTCAGCCAAAAGACGTCCACTGCTCGACATTTAGGCCTACCCCAGCTGCAGCTGGAAACAAATTTCTTTTTGCAACGTTTACCTAGTTCGTCAATGGGCGACTGTTCTTGTATTATTATTAAAAACAAAACACTTCGGAGACTTCAGCTTCAGAGTGAACTTGTTTTCTAGATGTTTGAATGTTTTTTATGAAGCGGTTGACGCCTACTCAACATGTCTCATTTTTTGTTGTGTGTGATCGTTTCTGCTCAGTTATATTCAGTAGGCGTTAATTTCTACATCATAAAACGCAAAAAAGCAAATATTTATACATACAAAAAGACGGAACAACAACAAAAAAGTTAACAGGTTGCACGTCATTATAGCAATAAATTGTGTTACTCATGCATACAAAATACTGACCGACTAATGGAAGAGTCTTCTAATGCAGTTATTTATCTAAGTTTCAGTTATCACAAATTTTCAGAATTAATATTATCTACTTTAAAACTTAATAAGAAAACTTACGTTTGATCTAAAGATTCACCTTGAGAAATAAAATTCCAATTTGAAACCGATTAAAATAAGATCAATTTTGGACGTTTTAAATTCTCACAAAAGATGTCGCTACTTCATCCTTGTTTAACATTCGACCGGAAAACTCATGTCAATAAAATTGTATGCCACGTGGGTTTTACAGCAGTTCTGTGAAAATAATTCTTATATCAGTGGTACTAAAGTTCATTTAAGCATAACAGTTGATCTCGGTCTTGTTACGTCACAGGTTGATGCGTCTATAATTTTCCCGCCAAAAGTGTTTCGCGTTCCAAATGACACGCGTTGTGCCAAGATGACGGAATCATATTTATTTGTTCTACATTGACCACAAATATGAAGTACCTGTCTTTACCTATATAAATCGTGAAGAAAAACAGTACCTATTAAAAATACGTAATCTGTACAAACACCGAAAATCATAACCATCATTTTTGCGTCGGCGTAATCGAGTAAAAAATAAACTACATTAATTATTGCAAAAACAGTGACGCAATATAACATACCTAAAAACGTTTCAAAACGACCATCGGTCAACATAATCCTTTGAAACTATGCGAGATCATTATCTCGCCACTGGCACAACCCTGGTTTTCCACAAAAATCTTATAGATTGAACGTAGTAGGTACCTAATGACTTAAATTGGCAAAATAAATAAACTCAAAAAGTTAAAATTCTTCACGATTATTGTCGGATACTTCTCACCTGTTTCACTGTTTACACAGTTCCAAATGGCTAAAAATATAGTTATTTCATGGCCATTTTATTGGATAACTCAACATTGAATTAGTTCAACACTGAGTGTTAAAAGTAATTGGTGCTTCCTTTCCTTGCATTATCTAATCAAGAATTTTATTCAAGTACTCAATTTTCTGTCACCATTGTTGAACATACCTAGAGCAATAAGCGAAAATGATTATTTAAATATAGAATTCTGCTAATATCCGAGCTGACAATGTCGCGTCGCGCGTATTATCGCCAGTACGATAACATTAAACGTTTTTAAAAATAAATAACCCTTAATTGATTATAAACAAAAACGTCTTCAAAAATAACTAAAATATTTGGAGTAAAAATACACGTGTTTGTGCCAATAGTTATTTGAAGTGAAACTAAAAAAAGACATTGTCGTGTTTCGTGATAAAGACAAAACAAAATTCAAAATAAGAATGTGTTTTTCACGCCATATTCCTTTGTTTGCGTGCAGTTTTTAAAAGGCGGTCGTGTTCTTGTGCATTTTTTTTTTTAAAGTAGTGTTAATCAGCAAATGTGAAGTGCGAATAAAAGTTTTAGATTTCGTAAATAGATTATTTTTAAATGTCGTTTTGATGTGACTAATAGTCAATGATATTCGTTGTTGTATAATAATTCTAATAATACCTGTTTTTTGTATCATGTTTCTAATATCGATAGGAATTTGTCTTATCAGAGTTGTTTTAACCATTTGGTACTCGAAGGGTTTCAAAGATTGTATTGATTAGTCAAGTTGCAAGTTATTATAACTAGTGTAGGTAGGTGTTCAATCTAAAATTTTCATAACACGTTATTGTGTACTTCCCTATTTTATTCTGCATGCCTGACAGAGCTTCGCCCGCATAGATGTCGTTTTCCCACGGGATCATACTACCGGGATAAAAAGTATCCTATGTGTTAATCCAGGTTATAAACTATCTGTGTAATAAATTTCATCCTGATCCGTTCAATAATTTTAGGGTGAAATCATTATTGTAATACAGTCCACATTATTGAAGTCACCGCGTTTCATTCCTCCCAACATCTTGAGGATATCTACCACTTCTCTTCATGGTCCTTCGAGCCGGATGCGTCGTGCGAGACGTGTGTGACACGACCCCCCAGCTAGGTCGTGTTGAATGTTGTGTACGTGTGTGTGTTGCCTCCTTTGCCAGCTGAGACAAACATCCATCTGTCCTCACAAACTGTCTTATTTATAAAATTAGTAGAAAACAGGATATTAGTAAGATTCATTATGTATAATAATATGTGTGTATATGTGTGGTATTATTCTTGTTTCGTCATTGTTTCGTTTTTTATTTTGTTGGTAATCAGCTTTACCATTTCTGTCAGTTTTATCTTCTTCTCAAATTGATGACTCAGATTTTGTCTGACCTACTGGTCACCTGGACAGCTCTCTCTCTCTTGTTTACTGCTATTCTTACAACCAATTAGAGGCAAATTATTGGTCTCCGGATTTTTATGTGTCTTACTTAGAACTAAAAAATTCGAAGACATGTGACATGTATCAACCCGCTCTGGGCCCGTGTGGTGGATTACTTATAGCCCATCCCTCTCCTAGAGAGGAGGCCTGAGTCTCTGCAGTGAGAACATTATAGGCTGATGATGATATTATAAGACTGATTTCACAGTCATGAGAATAGTTTATTTCTGCTAGTTTGGTATGTTTTAATTTTGAGGGATGAAGAGGGAGAGAAAAGCCAACAAAGTGATGGATAAATTGTGTGAGGAATGTTACGAAAGAAAAAGGATTAAATAAAAGCGTGGTGGTTAATAGAGAAAAAGGGAACATAAAAACGAATTGCCCCGACCGACCCCTGGCAGCAAGATTCCAAGAAGGGCAGGAAGGGCCAGGGGCTGCGGATTATCGAAAGGCATAACGTGGCCTCGGCACAAGGGCGAAGAAGGAACATGGGTTTCATTTTTTGGTCCGTAAAAGTCTGACACTCCCCTTCGCTCTGCCCAAGAGCGGGGGGGGGGGGGGATTATTCGATGATTTTCCAAACACCAAAAAAAAGAGGCAGGAAGATGATGACAATGATTTAGTGGTCAAAATCAAAATATTTTATTTCACTTAGGCCTACATGGGCACTGTCTTGTAAAACATCGACAATAAGGTGCACGGTTCGGTGCATTGGTCGATTCCTATGAAGAAGAACGGGCAAGAAACTCCAAGGATACTCTTTGAAAATGGTTATCTTATGCCATAGTAGTTTCAAGATACACAGTCATAACCAAAGTGGCTTTGAATATTCCTTATTCGATAATTTCTCGCGACCCTTCTTATTGAAATAGTTTCCTATACCTGCCGATCTTTTTCGAACTCTGTAAACAAAATTGGTATCTGTCACATGCTGTTCTATTTTGATCTCAATGAAAGTAGACAGAATTATCTGAATTACTTTCTCGAAGGTTTTCAGAGTAAAATGAAATAGATAAATATATCTATGTAGTACATGTGACAAAACCTTGGATTAAAATAATGTTGTTTGATGACAAACGTCAATTAAAAAAATAAATTGTTATGTAGGGAGTATCATCATGGCTATTCATTCGTGCGATAGAAATGATTTGAGCCTAGCATATACGTGCGGAGTAAACGTATCGTAAATGGGAAAAAAGAAACCTGGATTCCATTCAAAATTAAATGTCACCATTGTCAACAGCCTATTATTGTTCCCACTGCTGGGACACAGGTCTCGTCTCTTTGAGAGGGAATGGGCTATAATCTACCACGCGGGCCCAGTGCGGATTGGTCGATGTCACATGTCTTCGAATAAATGAAATGTAATTTAATGAAGTGAGACTGAAAATTAGCACTTTTTGGACGTCAAAGTTTACAAAATACAGTCCTTCAAAACGCTCACCTTCCAAGACTTCCTGTTTGTGAGTGTTTTAGCTGGGAAGAAGTGGCAGGACAAGCTCCCCAGTTAATCGTTTCTTTACTCCTCATCCTTATCAGCCATAAGGCCCATAAGATGTCCACTGCCGGATAAAGGCTCCCCCATAGAACGCCATAACGAACGGCAACCTGCCGTTTACATCTACCGGTGGGCCGCGACTCTCACGATGTCGTCGGTCCACCTGGTGGGAGTCCTACCAACGCTGCGTCTTCCCCATCGGTTGTCGGTTCTTCGAGCGATGTGGCCTGCCCATTGCCACTTCAACTTGCATGTTCTGAGAGCTATGTCGGTGTCTTTGGTCCTCGTCTACTCTCTTACCCATCCATATGGCGCTGAAAACTATTTCTCGGAAATTCTTTTTCACAAATTTTGTTCAGGGTTACACCGTTGTAGTTGGAACACTTACTTTAAGAGTTTTCTTTTCTCTACTTCTGCATTGCAACCAGAATTGTGATTTTGCTGGTTGTTGCGGGCATTCGGTGGCGTGTGGTTCGGCGTGGTGACTTTCGGAATGACGTATTGCACTCGTAGTTTCGTTCTTCTTCCGTCCTTCTGACATTCAAAAGTGCCTGTAATGGCTTATTTGAAATAAAATATTTGAGTTTGCTAAAAGGCGAAATACTGTAACTTTTCATGTAGCTACTTTGTTATCTACAAATTATACGTTAGAATTAAACGACGTGAGTTTTACGAAAAAAAATACTACAGAACAAAAGAAATACCAATTTTTCCATGAAAAGATAAAACAAAAACTACGACGCTAAAGTTTTGAAACATCGGAAAAAGTTTATTCCTATCGGGAAAAGTTTCGAATAGCCATAAATTGTCTATAGTACACTAACATATTACTAACCTTTATGGTTGTGTTTCTTATTAAGAGTATGCTACCTCAGATTAGCAACCCTATTTGTGGTGGTTCAAACTTCGCTTGAAATACTGTTATAATAAAGTTCTAATCAGCTTGCACTACAAAGCGGTTGTTACGTCTTTCGCTGCGGCCGAATAGTGCGAAATTAGTGGTATTTTGCGATTTACAAAAAAACTATTGATAGGACTAAAAAAGTAAAACACTATGACTTTAGTTTGTTGCTTGTAGAATTATTTGGCAAAAAAATCAGAACGATGACATTTATTTTAGTATGGTTTTTACTCGTTAAAAGAAATTTTTAGAGGTATCTTCGCGATTTTTTTCTATCGAGCAAAGTTAGTTGTATTATGTTTTCACAACACTATGGCACTAGCATATATCCTGAAGAATATCATATATTTTTCTGATGTTGATTACTGCAGTGAATCATATACTTTTACGCATTATAAAACTCGCGTTTGAGGTCCCATACGCTCTTAAGAACCAATTGCTGAACGTGTATATACAGCGTGTATCAGAAAATTTTGGACATTTTAAAGGGTGTGGTCCAGACCATCTTTACAGATTAGTTTTTGTTTTTACTATTACCTACTAGCAAAAACAAAACGGCTCTTTCATACATTCGAGTCGATTAGGTATTAAAATGTTGTACATGGACCAGCTGATTACGTATAATCAACCCCTTACATTCTATAAAGTGTCAGAGACATCAAGGGGTATGAACTGGTATTTATTACCCAAAACTAGTAGAAAATTTTAATTTTCAACTTCATCTGGTAAGACTGGATGACGATCCCATTATAGTAGGGAAAACAAAATATTTCTACAAGTGCCCTAATAACGTAACACACTTTCAATCGCAATCTGTAGGCAATTCCAAATTAATTAATTAAAAATTATTGTGGCTAATAACGTATATATCGTTATAAATGTTGTTTGACTTTCAATTTGAATGCCATTGCCATTGTAAAAGTATTTCTTAATTATCCTGTCGGTTTCTTGTTAAAATGTCTTTTATTCGCACTTCTAAAACTTTAGAAAGAAATTAAAAATGGCGGCTCCTAAGCACCCTGACGATAATTATAACAAAGAATACAGAAGATTGAGGAGGCTTACCAGTGATCTAGCAATACGACAAGTTTCTGTACGTAATATAATTACATTATTATATAAAGCATAGTCTTTCACACAGACATTAAAAAAAAAACATTTAATAAAAATATTAAATCGCACATACATAGACCTAGAAAACGCAATTATCACAATTTGTATGAAAACCAAGAGTGCCATTTTTTGACTACTTAATAAGACGTCACAGCACTATAAATCGGAAAATCAAATAGATTCAAAGACGCCACCTACAGCACCTCCTTCGCCCCAACCCCTGCCTTTGCACCAGCGCCGACGTCCGACTAGCGCTCTGCCCTCGTAAATGAAACCACAGTAACCCCGAAAATGCCCTTTTGAGAAAAACGCGGTTAAAGTTTAATTGATAGATCGTTTCGTTCTGAACATAATATTTAAGTTAAGTCGTTTTTTTATTTTTTATATGTTGTAAAACTAACAAAGCTTTAATTTAGAGTAATAAGAACTAATATTTTATTGTTATATAATTAATTAAATCAGTTAATGTGTTCTAAAATAGAAACAAAATTCATGAAATTTCATTTTTTTATGCTAAAACCTAGTAATTTAATGGTTACTATGTTCTAGTTTAGTTTTAAACGTTACTGTGTATTAACCATTTAAAGACATGAACTCTAGTGATGATACTAAACAGTAACCGTACACATACTGGATTGAAACCTAATAACAGTAGACTTCGATCACTAGATGAATACTTAGTAAGTGAAGATGCTATTTTTAAGTCTAATTTATGATTAAAAAATCTAAAATGCAGTAATGAGTATCTTATTATACTGTATTCTAAGCTAACCTTTTTTCATTTATGTGTGATTCCTTAAAATAATAATGACCCTGGTTTTGTCATAAAAGGTATGAAATAGAACTATCACCAGTTTAAGTTAAATTATTTTTATTTTTAAATCTACTAAAAGTAAAATCACGTTCTAATTATTAATTGTAATTGCTAAATTCGAGATCAGTTTCTTATTAATCAGTCTACTTTCTTATGTCTTCATTAATTTAAGTTATCCAGGGGTACAACGACAAGCTGAGGAGATAGTGAGATCAAATTAATCTAAGTAATTGCCCTTTGCCAGTAATTATTTTATAATTACTACATAACAAACTTAAAAATATAGCAAGCAACATAAAAAAATAACTTCTTCATTAATAATATAAATGAAACAATAAAATAATCATAATATGCCTTGGTCACAACATCGTCATTATTGGTATGTAAATCAACGACAAGATGACTAGTGAGATCAAATTATTCTGAGTAATTGCCCTTTGCCAGTAATTATTTCATAATTAATTATTTCATAATTACTATTTAACAAACTTAAAAATATAGAAAACAACAAAAAAAATAGCTTCCTTATCTATACTTCTATATCTATACTAATATTATAAAGAGGTATGTATACTTCTATACTAATATTATAAAGAGGTAAAGTTTGTTTGTATATTTGTTAAATTGTAAGGGGTAATCTCGGGATCTACTGAACAGATTTTAAAAATTCTTTCACCAATAGAAAGCCACATTATTGCTGAGTGTCATAGGCTATATAAAAAACCGAAAAATAAAAAGGCTTTTACGTGGTAGTCCGTTTTGCAAAGTGAATCGGAGAAAAATGCAAAGCAGCGGCGGGCGCGGGATGGTTTCGGGTTTAATTCGGTTCGCGTTCGTGCCCGCTTCGGGAGAAAGGGGCGTGGCCTTTTACATCTGATCTGAGAGGTAGGTACCCGCGCGGCTCAGTCGCGTGGTCGGCTCCTTACGCAGCGGACGTCCCCGAAATTGAATTTTTCGAAACGTAATTAGCTTACTTTCGACTAATTATGCCCAACGAAGTGGGCACGGGTCAGCTAGTTAATAATATAAATGAAACAATTAAATAAAATATTCATAATAATATGCCTTAGTCACAACCATCGTCATTATTGGTATGTAAATCACCGGCCAAATTATTCGAGAGTCGATTTGAAGGCATGAGAGGTCCCAGTTTCGTAATTATATAAGATTTTCTTTGTTCAGTAATACCTCGTGCTTTGGTTTTTGGAACTGGCACTGGTATTCCGTTTTTTTCGTGTTTGGTTTTCAAAAACTGAAGTGTAATTTAATCATTTTCTCTGAATGACTTTTTTATACATAAATTTAAAAACCCTCGCCTAACTTGTACCTCTACGATTTCACGCAAGTAAATTCTGGAAGGTGCATTTTTTAGTCGGTGCGCAGAAGAACGGTCCTCGTAATCATGAAAATCTCCAACGACCATTACTTTAACGTAAACTTTTCCAGATCGTGCAGACTGCACAGTTTTGTGAAAATCCTCAAAGTCATAAATTTTTGGGTTACGTTTCATTGCTTGCTCCACTTGATGATGGAAACTATCGGCTGACATGAAGCTGTGTCCAGGCTCAAAATACTTTAACGTTATAGTTTTAGCAGCTATATCTTTGCTATTAATTATGTACCTATACTAAAAACCTATAAAATGACCAACATTTATTCTGTGAAGCGCAGTTATCAGCCCAAATAGTTATGTTGTCAACGTCTCTTTTATACTTAAGAAACTAGTAAAAAGTGCTGGTAATGTCTTCTTTTTTGCGCCCAGACACAGCTTCATGCCATATAACTGCATATGTTTTAACAAAATTTTAGCCCTTTTATACGTACTTATTCGCAAAAGGTTAGCTTAAAACCTAGTAAGCCAATCGTTACTGTGGTACAGCTAAGTAGTTTTGAAATAAATATTAAAACTGCAAGCATCTAAAACCCAGTAAGTGTCATACTGTGATTAATTTAAGTTTATCCTAAGATAATTTTACGGTAATTTTACATACAACCACAGTATTTGAAAATGCCGTGTTATAACCAAGCAAAACATACTTATTTATATACATGAACACATATTAAAGCAAAGTAAATACTAGTTCACTGTGTTTAAACCTAAAAAATTTAACGCACTGTGTATTTTCTTAAAAATTTATTGATTTTTAGAAAAATACTGTGTTTTTATGTAATATATCTCCGCAACGGTGGTAGATAGAAACAAACCGAAAATTTTCTCAGATAGCTCTCGGCCGCCTTATTTCAATAACTAATACAGGCATAAACACAGTAACTGAAGATACTGTGGTTTCATTTACGAGGGCAGCGCTATACACCGATGCAAACTGAGCGCGAAAGTGACCACTTACGATTTTTGTACGTAAGCTAGGCACGAAAAGAGGCACGCGAAGTAGTTGTTCTTGGGTTTTCTAGGTCTATTTATATCTGTGGTATCTCATGTTTAACATGTGGTTAGAACTTAGAACGTAACCTGGTGTCAATTTTTAAGCCGGTCTTGGCTTTACATGCGGTCGAGATATTATGTCTCAGGCATAGTTTCCTCACGATGTAAATCTTAAAGAAATAAGCAATGTTTGTAATACAAAGCAAGGTCATGTTATACCCCGTCGGGGCAGCGGGTTGTTCAAAAGAGATACCGCGGCCTCGGCACAAGGGCTAAGAAGGAACATGGGTGGATTTTAGCCAGCAGAAGTCTGACTCTACCTACCGCTCTGTCCAGAGCGGGAGGGGTTAGTTGATGATTTCGCACCACCCAAAAAAAGGCCATCTTATACTGAAAGTATATAGCTTGATGTGTCACCGTACGTACCTCTGTCTACCCACTCCTTGATAATTATACTTTAATCAATTATCCTTTAACGTTCCCACTGCTGGGCTCTATCTTTGTTGGGCCACAGCTGTTGCTTCCATGATACTATATACTACTACTATAATAATACTGAAAAACTAATTTGATTTTATTTAATTTTCAGACGGAGTATGGCCTCACGGAAGAACAAGTCGCAGGTAATAAACAATTCGATTTGTCTTTTTAACTACCTAAAGACGTAGATGTTTAAAATGTTACTACTCAAATGTTACTACTCAATCAACCGACTGACTGAGTGGACTGCTGCGCTTCGTATCGCGGGTTCGATCCGCGCACGGAACATTATTATTGTATGGTCTATACAGAATGATAGTTGTTTCTGGTCTGGGTATTTGGTTCGTGTATGTGAGTTTTAATGTGTGTAAACGCACCCACAATACAGGAGTAAGTCCTAGTGTGCGGCAACAAATTATTAAAAAAAAATGCACATTACCAATAAAATTTCAGGTTTTAAAAATGTACCCTCAAAAAAGTGTATTAAAGTGTTTTCTTTAATTTGACCGACAGAGTTCAAAGAAGCCTTCATGCTGTTCGACAAGGATGAAGATGGTACCATCACGATGGCTGAGCTTGGAGTCGTCATGCGGTCGCTTGGCCAGAGGCCTTCTGGTAGGTCTTCTTCTTATTTTCGTGCCGATATTCATCATCATCATCATTTCAGCCAAAGACGTCCACTGCAGGACATAGGCCTCATTCAGCGGGTCCCCGCAACCTTGACCAGGTCATCGGTCCACCTTGTGGGAGGCCTTCCAACGCAACGTGCCGATATAACTTCCATCTAATACGGTTTAGGCCCAGTATATACCACTATTATAGGTCACGTTTATAGCAGCAGCAGAAGCGCTGTTCAGGTCGTCAAGAGTGCATGTTTAAGGACATCTGGGTCACTCCAGCAGGTGAGGCATTGTTTGGTCCGGAGCGCCGCACTCGCTCTCGGTGTTGGAGGAAGCATTAGTACCCCTGAGTACCCCGCTTTGCTAGATTATGTTTTCAGCGAGCCACTTGGGTGAGCAATCGATTTTAGGTTGGTACCTGGTGGGCAATCTCAGCGGAGACTACTCATTGACACAGTTAGTACTACAGCGCACGTAGGCACAGTTGCACTTTTCTCTTTTATTTTTATTTTGGGTCAATTCCGCCACATTTTCCCAAAAACACTGCAACTCCTGAAAGCCAGAATCATCAGTGGCGAAGCCACCAGAAAAATGCCGAGACAATGAAGCTTGACGAAGTCCCAGAGACACAATTTAACTGTCTTATATACCGCAACGAAATTAATCTGAAAATAATAGCGTAGTAGGTAGTAAACAAACATAATTTCCACTTCCCTGCACATCTATTGTATAGTGAAGATCATGACAAAATGACAACTTTTTATCACTATAAATGACAATGTCCCTGTATTTAATATGCAGGCTATTAACGACCCTGATGGTGCTTGAAATACGTCGTTTTAAACATAAACAGATCAAGCGAAACAAATTGCTTTACGGTTAATCTTTGTGACATTGATGAACAAATTATGTGACGGTTTTATAACAAACTAGCACTTTGCCCACGGCTTCGCCCGCGTGGATGTCGGTTCAACTACAAAAGTGACGATTTTCCATACAAACTTTCATCCCCCTTTTCACCCCCTTAAAGGTTAAATTTCCAAAAACCCCTTCTTAGTGCTCCCCTACATTATAATAAGAAGCCGTGTGCATAATTTCACATTCCTAAACACAAGTAATAAGATTTTCCATACAAACTTTCATCCCCCTTTTCACCCCCTTAAAGGTTAAATTTCCAAAAACCCCTTCTTAGTGCTCCCCTACATTATAATAGGAAGCCGTGTGCAAAATTTCACATTCCTAAACACAATTAATAAGATTTTCCATACAAACTTTCATCCCCCTTTTCACCCCCTTAGAGGTTAAATTTCCAAAAACCCCTTCTTAGTGCTCCCCTACATTATAATAGGAAGCCGTGTGCAAAATTTCACATTCCTAAACACAAGTAATAAGATTTTCCATACAAACTTTCATCCCCCTTTTCACCCCCTTAAAGGTTAAATTTCCAAAAACCCCTTCTTAGTGCTCCCCTACATTATAATAGGAAGTCGTGTGCAAAATTTCACATTCCTAGCCCCAGTAGTTTCGGCTGTACGTTGATATGTCACCCAGTCAGTTATCCTTTTATATATATAGATTCTTTGTGATTTTTCCTGAAATCTGTGGTATTGTAATTAATAATCTTAATTAACAACTGTTATTGTTTTAAATCAACTACTTATTTCCTTCTACCTATAAATAAGGAACCTTCATAGTTGGTTAAGGAAAATTAGTCTTACTACACAATTGTTTAAGGATAACGATTATCGAATTAGCCATTGTTCAAAATTCTGATTCATTTAAACCAAATGGTTTTGACAGCTTAATGGTACGAAAAAAGTAGGTACCGTCAACTACACTTGTAAGAGTTGAACTATAAAATCAGCCAAACTGATACACTAACTATACATCCTACTCCCATACTTTAATATAAACTTTCGCATTCAAAATATTAAATGCGGAAGTTTGTGAGGATGGATGGATGTTTGTAACTCTTTCACGCATAAACCATTGACCGAATTTGAACGAAATTTGGCACACAGATAGTATAAAACTTAGAGTAACAATATGATGACTTTTTTTACAATCTCGAAAGACAATTACCGAACTCCATATAAGGGTGAAGTCGGGAGTATAAGCTAGTGATTTATAAAACACTAGCGGACATCCCGCGGTTTCACCCGCGTAGATCCCGTTCCCGTGGGAATACAGGGATAAAAAGTAGCCTATGACACTCAGCAATAATGTGGCTTTCTATTGGTGAAAGAATTTTTATAATCGGTTAAGTAGATCCCGAGATTACCCCTTACAATTTAACAAATATACAAACACACAAACTTTACCTCTTTATAATATTAGTCTACACATAAAAGTTTCTACTTATGTCCGTTAGACTTTGAAACCATCCGATCGGTGTGCTACAAACGGTTCTGTTCATTAGAAAGGCAATAATAATTTGAAGTTGGTTTTAGACCACTAAAACAATGCAATAGGCACATTCGGTCCATAAGTAGTTCGTAGGAAGGTAGTTAATAAGGTATGGTAGAGTAAAAAAAGTAAATTACCTTTTCCTACCTCCTACCTGTAGGTAGGCAAACTTGCATTGCTGGGCACAGTTAGTATTTTATAAAAATGCATATTGATGCAATTCATTGGACACGATTTGTATTCAACCCAAGAGAACATTGGAACAAGGTATAAATCTACTCAATGCCGCCTATATAATTATAATGTTAAAATTAATCCAAAAACCTAAGCGGATTATTTATACATTATGAGAATCGTAAACAAATCGGGTTTATACCTCAATTTATAGCCGAATCATTCATAAAATTTTATTGAAAATGGCAAAGTTTTAAAAAGCGGATTACTTGACCCGGGTTTGGAATTAGGTCAGATCCCGGTGAATTTAGCCAGGGCAGCTGTTACTCTCCCTTTCGGGATACCGAATAGATGCGATAAACGCCATGCTTTCAAAGGGCTTATAAAAAGATAAAGTTAAGTTTTTACAGGGTGTGTGCAAACATCGAAATTTCAGTGTAAGTGTTTGAGGTAAATATAAACACACATACACCTTTCGAAATAAAATATCTCAATAGAGTTGAAAACCATATCAAAATTTAGTAAGTACTTGGTTTAGCAGAACTATTCGGTCGAAATCTCAATGTTTTCAAATATCACATCGGTAGATCATCCGTGCGAAGTATGCTCGGCTCCATAGCTCGGCTCGCTAGATAAAATTAGACGAAATTCTAGAATATTTTCGTTTAGGTACGTCAGTTGTGTAGTGTATAATTGATAATCGCCTTACATAACTGTACCTCAGAAAATCTGTAAAACGTGCGGCACGACAGCGGAATTGAATAATTATGTATTTACCGAAGATTATAATAACAAATTACCATGCTTTTTCTTCTTTTTCTTAGCGTGTCGATGACAATTAAAATTCAGTCTTTTCTTCTAATAGTTACGATATTTTTTTAAATAGCAGATGTTCTAACAAAAACATGATAATCTACATGCAAAAAGACAACGTAGGCCCCGGCGAGATTCGAACTCACGATCTCCTGTTTACTAGACAGGCGCTTTAACCAACTAAGCCACGGCGCCACGGGTGCGATGGCTGAAAATACAAAATCGTATCGACAGACATTTTCATTGTGTTGAAAAATAAAAATAAATTATTGGTGACACTTTGCACAAATTAAAAAAAATATCTGTTGTTTAATAGTAGTTATTGAGGAGCTCGTGGCTTACTAAGAACTGCCACTCGGGTCGATCTTTAGGTAAAGCTGTCCTTGCCTAGGTCGGTCTGTAGATGGGTGACCGCCTGACATACCGGGTTTCCTCCGTGCCTCGGAAAGCACGTTAAGCTGTTGGTCCCGGCTGCCATATCTTTGGTATTCGGTACAGATAGTCAGCGACCTGAAATTCTGACATCCAGTCTTACCAAAGGGTATCGTATTGGGTCGTTCGTCGTTTCGCACCACGAGCGGTTCGGACCGCGGTGTGAAACGCAGAAGAGCTCTGAAGAATGGGCTGTTTCGGACCGCGGTGTGAATCGACCATAGGAGAATTTGAATGGGTTTATTCGAACCGCGAATGAAACAAAAAGTTTTCTTAGTAATAATGCATAAAGTACAGTCAGGCACAAAATAAAACAGCGATATAAGTTCTACGATAAAAGGGTGTTACAAATCCGTAAAACCAGCGGAACTCAAGTTTCTCATTCGTTCTATCACACAGTTTAGGGAATAACTACAGCACAAACTACCAGGAGAATAGAAGTAGGCAGGAGGTACCATACATATTGAAAACATTTTTTTGGAGTTGAAAAAAAAGGACAGGTGTAAAGTTCTACAAACTACCAGGATAACAGAAGTAGGAAGGAGGTATTGAAAACATATATTTTGGAAATAAAAAAAGGAAAAAACGATAAAAGCAAATAATATTATATTATTAGATTTGATTTAAAGATTCCAAAACCTCCTTCCAACTTCTGTTCTCCTGGTAGTTTGTGGGACTTTACTACCTATCTTTTTTTTTAAATCTCCAAAAAAAAAATTTTTCGATACCTCCTGCCTACTTCTATTCTCCTGGTAGTTTGTGCCGTAGTTGCACCCTAATCTGTGTGATAGAACGAATCAGAAACTTTTGTAATTCCTTTATCGTAGAACTGGTGGGAAAAAAAAATAAAAAAGTTCCCACTAGTTCTATCGTAGGACTGTGCAGTAGAACTAGTGGAAATGATCCGTTTTTTCTACTCGACTGTACATACAAACTTTGAAATTAGCTCGAATCTAAACATAGTGGTTCGAATCGCCCCATTCCTAAGAGCTATTAATTGGTCGATTCACACCACTCGGCGCTCCAAGAACCGCCGTGGTGCGAAACAGCCCATTCTTAAGAGTTCTTCTGCGTTTCACACCGCGGTCCGAACCGCTCGTGGTGCGAAACGACGAACGACCCATCGTATTACCTAGTATTAACTGGGTTGTGGAGGTCAGATAGGCAGTCGCTCCATGTAAAATACTGCTATTCAGCTGCATCCGGTTAGACTGGAAGCCGACCCCAATATACTTGGGAAAAGGCTAGGCAGATGATGATCTGTTGTCTAATATAGTAGCTCGCTGAATACAATGATAATCCGCCTGTATTCTTCGCAACATTTAAAGCTTCTTCCTTTTCGTCAAAATGACGGGATATAACATAACGTCACACCTGTAATCCCCGAAGGGTTAGGCAGTAATAGGCAGAGGTGTACCTTATAGCACACCCACATTTTGCCAGTTATAGTAAGTTCCAGTTTGACAACCCTTCGGGCTACGTCGGTAACCACAGCCCTTCGTGCCGTCGTCGTCGGTTCCTTAAATTAGCTCTCATGCGGATGTCGTCGTTTCTGATTCGATCACGCATGGAAACCGCATGGAACCGATCAATGTGGCAACACTTAGGGGAGGCCTTTGTCCAGCAGTGGACGTCTTTCGGTTGAAATGATGATGATGATGATTAAGTTCCATTTATAGCGAATTCGCGATACTAATGCCATCAACCGGTCACAAATTCGGATTCCGTGATTGCTACTCAATAAGACTTTGCCCGACCCGGGAATCGAACCCAGGACCAGTGTCATCCTGTCGGGGCTGTGGATTATCGAAAGGCATAACGCGGCCTCGGCACAAGGGCGAAGAAGGAACATGGGTTGGTTTTTAGTCAGTAGAAGTCTGACACTCCCTTCCGCTCGGCCCAAGAGCGGAGGGGGTTATTTGATGATTTTACACCCACCAAAAAAAAAAAAACAAGGACCAGTGACATGTCGTGTGTCCAGTGTTGTATAAGTGAAGTGTTTAAAGAGTTTACCTAATCATTTTATTTCATTGTATAGCGTTATTTTCGAGAGAAATATTCCGGATCATCTAAATGCCTTCAGTTACCTAATCTCATCAACTATTTAATTTTAATGCTGGCATGTGCAAAAACATCAGCATACGATAAACGCATCTCTCGTCACACACACACAAACACACACACATATTTATAACATATATAATTATTTAAGTTGATCTCAAGTCTCCACAAAATGCTCACGTAGGCGATACTTGACACAATTTACGATGTCATTACCTTCTGCCTCTGAGACAATTTAGAAACGTATGAGTTTAGGACAATACGTGTATAAATTGTACACTTTATTATAAATGAGATATGGTTTATCATAGATTTTATGCTGGTTTTATTTTACTGTAGGGACTACTTAATGCGTTTGTTCTTTTGTTACATTGCTTGTTGAATCCGGGGTAAACACCCGTCGGGGCGCGGGTTGTTCGAGAGAGATACTGCGGCCTAAACACAAAGGGCTAAGAAGGAGCATGGGTGGTTTTTAGTTAGTACAAGTCTCACACTCCCTACCGCTCTTCCCAGAGCGGTAGAAGTCATTTGATGATTTCGCAACCTCCAGAAAGAAGGCGGGGTAATCAAGCTATATAAAACCTGTATATGCTGATCTATCAGTTTATAATAATAAGGGTGTCCATGTTATACTAGAAATGAACATCTTAAATACATAACATCTGCCTAGCCTTTTCCCAACTATATTGGGGTCGGCTTCCAGTCTAACCGGATGCAGCTGAATACCAGTATTTTACATGGAGCGACTGCCTATCTGACCTCCACAACCCAGTTAATACTAGGTAATACAATACCCTTTGGTAAGACTGGATGTCAGAATTTCAGGTCACTGACTACCTGTAACGACTGCCAAAGATCTATATATATGGCAGCCGGGACCAACAGCTTAACGTGCTTTCTGAGGCACGGAGGAAACTCGGTATGTCGGGCGGTCACCTATCCACAGACCGACCTAGGAAAGCACAGCTTTACCTAAAGATCGACCTGAGTGGCAGTTCTTATTAAGCCACGAGCTCTTCCACATCTTAAATACCACAACAACATTTTTTCCTCATTAGGTAAACGTGTATGAGGAAAACGCGTAATTGTGTTTTCTTCAAAATCCACAGAACGTAATTTACTATGATCCTTACATTGTCCGTTCTTATAATTAGTGCCTATTTCCTTCTTTCTTAAACTACATAAGTAAATTATTTGTTTTGTGTTCACTCGTGCGTGACACATACCTACGTGTTTAGTTTTTACGTGCAATGGTTAATTTTGTAAAAAAGGTATGAAGTACTTAGTGTCATGTTCCTGAACACCACATATAAAAGAGAGGATCCGTTCTAACCAGACCGGTGTCGTCTGGTGGGCTACTGTCTGACAGTTATTGTCCCGTTTTTCTAGTCTAACTACCGTACTCAGAAATGTTTATTGATTACTTAAGGCATCACTTAGTACCTAAAGATTTGACATACAAAACCTTTACTAAGTGACGGCTTTGGTAATTATAATCATTTACCGCGTTATTAATGAAAATAGTTAAACCTGGTTTAACTTAGGCTTGGTTTATCTCGCATGCCGTCTCACTTCAAACATATTCAAAAGAAAGTGACGGCATGCGAGATAAACTAAGCGTAAGTTAAACCAGGTTTAACTATTTTTATTAATAAGGCGGTACGTGACTGAAAAATATAATATTAATTTCTTCCTAGATGTGGCACTGTAGTACTTACTTTTTGTTATATATTGTTGTAGTACTTTTAGTAATACTGCTGCATTGTTATTGCAGCCAAGGCAGAATTGAGTTATGTAGCCAGGAATTGTTATTATTCGTCTTATCTATTATTTAGGTACTATTCCATTATAACCACACTAACCACTTAGAATAAGTAGTCTATGTATTATACTGCAGTTTCTTATCTGCAAGTTATCGATTCGTTACTGTTTCGATATCTAGTTTCTAAAAACTCATGTCCTTATCAGAGTTAAAACTAAAACTGATAAGTGATAACTTGACTAAACCGAAAACTATTAGAAGTGTATCGAAAACCTTACAAACCAGTCAACAATCATTTGTTCAATTTTATTTTATTCTGTTTCCAGAGACGGAACTTCGAGACATGGTGAAAGAGGTAGACCAGGATGGCAACGGCACCATTGAGTTCAACGAGTTTCTCCAAATGATGTCCAAGAAGATGCGTGGGTCTGACGGGGAAGACGAACTTAGAGAGGCTTTCAGGTATTTGTCGATTATTTTTTTTTATATTTAAATACAAAAAAAATATATTCATTTCTTCTCAAAAACATTGACAGACATAAACTGAGGCAGCCCCAGTAAGTTACAATAGTACCTACTTGTGTCGGGGCTGTCTCTCTTCCCTTAAGTGGTATCTTAGCAATGATATTAAAATATTATGAAACTTATAGTTCAATGAACATGAAAAATAAAATAATAAAAATACTATAAAATTTGAAAATAAAAATTAGTTAGTTAATTAAGCAGCTCTTGTTGTCGCGGGAGTGAGTATTTGTATGTACGTGCTAATATTTCCTGCGTGTGATTTGAATTGAGCCTTCAGACTGCCTCGTGGTTGCAAGCGTGACTGCTGTGCATGAGGGTCCTAGGTTCGATTCCAAGGTCGGCCAGTATTATTGGGTTCTTCCGTCAGGAACTTCTCAGTAGCAGCCAGGAAGTCTAGATTTGATTTGATTCGACACGTAATATGGACTCATAGCCTCAACATTTTTGCAGATTACCCTAGATCGAGAAAAAATATTAAAAAACTTACCTTCAAATCTCATTCCTTTTTAGCATTAAATTTTTCAACACACTTGCTCATAAAGTGGCTATAATTTCACCGCAATTAGGCACATAATGACACCTATAATCAAACTGTGACTTTTTCATTACTATTATTCACTAGTGAGTTATAGGTTTTTTTTAAAAATTTTATTGGTTGAGTTGCTACGTTCATAAAAAAGTTTCGATACAAAAAAGATCGTGTTCAATAGTAAAAATAAAAATAATGTACTTATTGCTTGTTCATTTCATGCAAATTTGAATTTAAATATATAATTTCACGTTTTTATTAAATGAAACTTTCACTCAAATAATCTAACTTTAATTTTTTCTGTAATAAGGAAAACTTTTTCCTCATTTTATACGTGGCTAAAACTCTATCGCGTTCATTCATTTAGTCTATGGCTGGTTGCCATAGTTACAGTATGACCATTTTAAGTGTATATTTCATGGTGGCGCCACTGGTCAAGAAAAAATGCATCGCTACGTCAAACTTAGTACAATTATTTTAGTTCCGTGTTTTCCCGCATGCACAGATAAGTTGGTAGAACTGTAGATGCGCGCGCATAGGAAAACCGATTAATTTTTCCCGCTGTTGTGAAAAAAAAACAGAACTCGTTTTAACTGTTTAGATGACTTTTTAGTATTATTTTCTTCACAAGTGTGTTGAAAAACGTCGTATGATACACGTGTGTATTGATGATTACCGTCCTCGGCTTTCTTAAGACCCTCACCTGTCGGCTCGGGTCTCAATGGCGCCTCGGCGATAATCACCAACGTTACACACTTTTATCATAATGTACTATTACTTTATTTTACTAACATAGTGATAAGTTAATGATTAACAATATTTTAATACCATTCCGATACCTACTCGTTCAAATGAACCAGTGTTTCTCATCCAAGTAAATATTATTGTATTCGATTTTTGAGAAATAAATGTCTTAAACCATAAGTCTGGACTTGTATCCGCCGCGGCTGATGGCAATAGGCTTGCCTCCATGAGACGTGGGACTAAAACATAACTGCTGAACTGTGGGTGTAGTAATGGGTACACATCTGCCTTCAGGGATTACAGGCGTGATGTTATGTTATGTGATTTGAATTGTATATATCATTCTTGGAGGCTGCAACTGATCATCTGGAAAAGAAAAGGAAAATGAAAAAAAAAAAAATTTGTCCGACTTTGTACCTTATTTTTGTGTGCGAGAAGTTTAAATAAATAAATAAAAATATTTTTATTTAAAAAAAAATGCGTCCTGAACAATGATTTGTGTTTGGAGTCTCCTTCTATGCAAACAATCACACAGTCACAAAATCTGTTTAGATAATTTGGTCTTTCTAGCCTATTTCATATTTCTCAATTGGGAAGATAATTTTATTCTTTATTCAGTTCCAAGTGTGGAGCAGCGGTGGCCCAGTAGTGGCAGCCCCGACTTACGTACAGTAGGTCGTGGGTTCGAACCCAGGCAGGCGCATTACTTTGTGTAATTTATTTCATCACCACTGCTCTCAAAACGGTGAAGGAAAACATCGTGAGGAAACCGGCATGTCTTAGAACCAAAAAATTCGAAGACATGTGACATCTACCAATCCGCACTGGGCCCGCGTGGTAGATTATAGCCCATTCCCTCTCAAAACAGAGGAGGCCTGAGTCCCTGCAGTGGAAACATTAATAGGCTGAAGATGATGATTCCTTATTCAGTTATTGGGAGGACTTTAGTTCGAGCTACCGAGCTCTGTTGATTCAAAACTGCATTGCAGACTATGCCTTACCTTTATCACTACCCCTTTTTGCCTCAAAAACAGCAATTAATGTCAATGTCCTATGCCATCGACGATGCTGTGGAAGTGCCGTAGTATTAGACCAGTTTTTATTTTTTTGTCAATTTGTTCTGTCCTTTGTGTGTAGTACTTTTTCTTTCTTTCAATTCAATTAAAGATAGATTAACTGTCATACACACCTCAGCTTGCTCATCTTCTTCATAATCTAAACTGCCAACACTAAAATTCCAGGGTATTCGACAAGAACAACGACGGCCTGATTTCTTCGGTGGAGCTCCGTCACGTGATGACCAACTTGGGGGAGCGGCTCAGCGAGGAAGAGGTCGACGACATGATCCGCGAGGCTGACCTCGATGGAGACGGCATGGTCAATTACGATGGTGAGCACATTGTCACTTTAGTAGTACTATCTAGAGGAAGTCTCAAGCTTGAAGTGGGTCATCCGTATAGTGAGGTCTACGATTTACTCCTGAATGCTCTTTAACAATCTGGATACTAGGAAGTTGGTAAGTATCGTAATGGTCCAAAATAACCTGGACATTAATATATGTCAAGATAGCAAAACAATGCCATTTCATGAGGTAAAATCAACCACATCGGTCTAATCAATAAGCTGAATCAAGGCTTGCTTTTGTGGGGCGAGAGGGAATGGGACGCGACTTCTGTGAAGCAGTGATGCTAGCGAAGGGGGTGGCAGAACGTGAGAGGGGGAGAACCTCTCGTCCCAGTCACCGCGGGAGACCACCGTAGGCGCAGGCCTGTGGACGGTGAGTAGCGGGCTGGGCTAAGGTGGGCTAGCTCGCCGTCCGTCCGTCTTATGACGACGACAGGCCGTGTCGACGGCGCGTTCGTGTTCTACGCGCGCCTCAAAGAGATGTCAGCAACATGGAAAGGGCCCGCAAAGGCCGACGTCCGTCGGGGCTGCGGGCTGTTCGAAAGAGATACCGCGGTCTTGGCGCAAAGGGCTAAGAAGGAACATGGGTGGTTTTAGTCAGTAGAAATCTGACACTCCCTACCACTCTGCCCAGAGTGGGAGGAGTCATTTAATGATTTCCCACCCCCAAAAACAGGCTCTTTTGTAGAAAATTGGTGTTGAAGAGGTAAGGATTTGTGATATATTCGATGGCGCTCCGTCATGTGATGACTAACCTGGGGGAGCGGCTCAGCGAGGAGGTCTGAAATAACTAACGTTATGAACCTAATCGTAGTGCAATAAGAGCCAGGTTTAGAAAAAGTAATTTAAAATGATTATTGCTAAAACACGATATTCACATAATATTCTCATTTTTCCAGAGTTCGTGACAATACTGACGTCGAAAAACTAGTATGACGACCCACGGCCGATGAGAGAACCTCCCGGAAGCCTGTGCCCGCACACGTACCTCTTCCGGTACGCGGGGAAAGAAACTCTAATCTAGACATAACGCATAGACGTGTTGCTAAAGTGGATCATTTATAGAACGCGCTTAGTGGCAGTGTATACGTACCCTTATTTCAGTTTAGCAAAGTGCGATTGATTTGTCGCATTTGCGATTATTCTGTCGCATTTACGATTATTTTGTCGCATTTGCGATTAAAAAGTCGCAGAAACAGTTGCAAGATTTCAAATTGTAGTACTGATTAGTAATTTCGGTGTGTGTGATAGATGTTTTAATTTTTTATATGGCTTCAAATGTGTAATAAGGCCTTAAAATTACATTTCATGGTGAATGTTAATATAAAAAGATTGTGGTAAGCCGTCTTTATCATAATGTATTAAGGGCTATTTGATTCAGAAGGCTAGACGAAAATTAATTTCCCAATTATATTGAAGTCATCTTTCAGTCCAACATCATTCAATAGGATAAAAAGACTAACAGAAGTCAGATTGGCAACCTGACATTACCAAGTTTATTTCAATTAATGTTCTAGCAATAAAAATGTACCGAATTAAATCTAGTTCTTCAATAGTCATTTTATAGCCCTTAAACATAAAGATTCTTAGAGCATTTTTACACCATATTATAGTCGAAAGAAGTATTAGGTTTCTATAGCCGATCAAAATGTACTTGAGAAAAGACAGTTTAAAATGGGAATTTCACGCAAGTGTATCCAATCTATAAATGTTTCAGAATACCTATTCTGGAACATTTGGAAAAAATAATCGTGGAAAAGATAACGTTTTATTGCATCAAAATTAAGATTTATAAAAATTAAATAAAAATACCTCGGCGTAGTTTTCAAACGCTCTAAGAGTCAATTCAATGCTACCTATTATTTTGTCGAATAAAGACTTCGCGATTTCCGTTCAAACAATGTTAACTATGTATAAGTAATATTATTACTTATTGGAGAATATAAAATAATAGTAAATAGTAATAATAATATGCTTAATAAAACCGCGTCGATGTGCATTAACATTTACTTTTATTAATCAAAAATAAAAAAAATCATCATTTTCGTGATTAACGGAAAGCAGGGTTCACTGCAATATTTTTTTCTCAAGTTTTTTTCTATTTTACAAATTATTAATTGCTTGAAATAATGCTAAATAAAATATAATATACTTAAACTAAATATAACAATAGATAAAAATTGAATTTAAGGATTCATTACACGTTTCAAAAATATTATATAATTATACGTCGTGTCAGTGTTATGCTTTTGTGGTTAAATGTAGTGTAATGAGTCTTTAATAACTGTGTTTAATAACAATAAATAAATATACAATTTAGAAGCAAATACATAGTTGCCCCTACTATAATTATATAGCAGTATAATTATTTTAATGTTGGAAAGACAGAGTTGTATTCGTATAGCTTTATCGCTTTTCCGCATTAGAAGAGTTAATGGTAGTCCCACTAACAAAAATTAACTAAATGTTTGGTTGTGTCCACACTTTTTGTAAAAACATAAAAAATAATCGAAATTTCTAGTGTCGTACGTATACACGTTGTATGAATTTGTGTATGTAGATTTAGAGAAAAAAAAATGTATGTGTAATGTCTAATGAAAAGGTTTCCGTTAGTCTTCCAAAATGTGGAGGTTGACTGAACAAAATATGATGAGCCAAATGTTAACAGAGTTCATTAATGTTACGAGGAATCGAATAAAAAATATTTATAGAACTAGCAAAGTAAAGCTAAGGTGATTTTATTTAAACGTAAAATTAATAAAAAATAAAATAATGGAGGAATTTTACCAAAATCAAGCGAAAAGGGTACTTATATAATAACGAAATAGTAAAAATTTCTACATTTTGCTAAGCTCTTAAAGACTATAATAAAATTTTAATGGAAAACGTTTAGGATTTTAAGATCATCGTACCACCCAAAGTTTTATTTAATCGAATATAATTGTTAGATGAAAGCGAAAGATTAAAATGTTAGATTTTAACCTGATCCATGTTAAATGTTATGAAATAAGAATAAAAAATATAGTATTTGTGAAAAAATGATGTAATAATTACAAGAAATACTTAACCATATCTGTAACAAAAATATGTATTTTATGGTGTCTATAATTAATCATTATCTTATCTAAATATTATTTACAACACTCCTGTTAACAAAATGTATTAAATTGACGAAAAAGTTACTTCAGTTATTTACACTTCTTCGGTTACCAAAATACCTTAGAAATATACTAAAGTATTCATTTGATCTTAAAACAATTTTATGACAATAAAAGTACTTAATTTTAAAATAGGTCAATTTTAACTTAACGAGAAATAATATTTTAAATCAAATTATATTTAAAAGAGAAAAATACCGTTTTATTTATGACATATTTTGAAATTGTAATAATAGTACAAAATTATTTAACAATTATATTTTATGATGATAATTGAATTAAATTCAACTAAGTTATTGTGAAATAATAATTATTTATTTAATATTTTATGTAAAAGTTAGAGGGTATCTATCACAATTAATACATTTTAATGCTACATGACTGTCTATTTAAATTAAATTATAAACGGATAGATTTGGTATCGCAGATTTTATTTAATAATCATAATAAATAGCCAGCATAGATATCAAAAGCATACCTAAATTAAATAAAAATATATTAGAATGTTCCAAAAGTAATCTAAATAAATATAATTGGGCTGAATATTTTAAATAGGTGTTTAGATAAATTGTCCATACATACATTGTTGTAGGATATTATTTTAATTTTATGTGTATTTTATTTTCACGTACAGTCACTTAGGTATTATAAGATTTAAAATTAATTAACAAATGCTTAATAATTACTTGCGATGTACAGAATAAATACATTAATATTTTCTGAATAGCCTTGTTTTAAAATGCGTGTGGTTGTTTTAAAAAAAAAACATTTTCGTCACATTTCAATGTACTCTATATGAGCTAATTTTATCGATCAAAATTGAACGCGATCAGCATATTTAAACCACGTTTACGATTCAGGAACTGTTATTAAAAGCTTTTAAATTAAGTTTCGTTTACCGAAATGGTTGATATGTGGATTTTTATTCTTATATTATGTAATGTAACAATTTTGAACCATGTAGCTACCCTTAGTATGCGAATAATTATTTAATTTAATTTGTTATATTATCGTGTTGTCTAATCGCAATATTAGCAACTCTTAAACATCGTCTAAATGTGGTGATCGAGTTTATTTCCTTGATGAAACCGGACATATAAGATACAAAGTAATAGTTTCAGTTAATTTTCCATAGTTTTTAAAGCCTAATATAAATTACATTTTTATCACAATAGACGTACCTTGATATTCATATAACTGGGTTAAAATCCAGTCCATTATCAATATATTATAATTATGTGAAAAAAAAAACATTATTGAATGTATAAAAGTTATGTATATGCAAGTTAGATATTTGATGTAATTAGATCAATATACAAGCTTCGTATGAAACAAGAAGGATTTTAATAAAATTGATATGTGAATATCTGTCTTTTATTTTTAAGGAGTCTGACCATTACACCGTACCATACCATGAAAGAGCTATGAACGTCTCAGGCTCAGTAAAAAACATGACACGGACCCAATAGACCTTTAGGGCGCAGTCAAAGGGGCACCGTAAAAACGACCTGTTTTTCGTCGCAGAGTTAGCCGTATTGCTACTTATTACAATTCCAAAAAAAATACAGTGTATAGTCAAATGTATAGGTAAAAGACTTATGCAAAAATATTTTCTAAAAGTAATCAAGAACCTCGAAAAAAAAAATCACAAAATCACAAAAAAATCACACGAAAAAACTTTTTCGTCTCGAAATGCTCAATATTTTGAGTGACAACTGTTATTTTTTTTTTTACTATCAGAAAGGAAATTTAACCAACTAAAGACATATGTAAAAATATTTTAACATTACAGCGTATTTTTTTTTTTAATAAATTAAATCTGCGAACTATCGTTCATTTTGGCAGTCACGAGCATCAAACGCATCGCCATTTTCAACCTTATTTGTTTAGGCGATGAGTTAAACGCGCGCTCAAGGTCGCGGGCAGCTAATGTCGCCTTAACAGACCCTTTCAACAGCGTATCATACCCGTGCATAACAGGCCTAAAACGGTCATCATACGCAAAAATACGTATATTCTTTGACAGGCATGGAGCGTCAATTGGAACCACTGTGGATTGGAATATCAAGTCTTCGAATGATATACAAAGTGGAGATGAGATAACCTATCGTAATAATCAACTTTTAAGAAAGTCATAGACAATTCTTAAAAAAAAAACAATGCAACAAAAGTAGACAGAATATTTTGAAACATGTCATAATCTGCCTACCCTTTACCCAACTCCATTGAGTCGACTTCTAATCTATCCGGGTGCTGCTGAATATCAATATTTTACATGGAACGATGCCAACTTGACCTCCAGTTAGTAGTGGATAGGATAATACGATACCCTAGTCCTGGTAAAATTGTTTGCCACACTTTCGGGTGACTGACTACGTGTAGCGAATGTCAAAGATTTAAAACTTTGCAATGTTTTACAATGGGGTAGTACAAATGGCAGTCGGAAACAACGGCATTATGTGCTTACCGAGGCATGGAGGATACTCGATATTAAGACATGTAACGGCTGATCACCCATCCACGAACCAACCTAGCCAAGCACGGCTTTTCCTAAAGAACATAAATTCAAAGATTTCAATATAACAATGAACTTTCGTTAAAACTAAATTGCTATTAGGTTGGCGTGTGAGCGTGTCAGTAGTAAAAATAACAATGAGTGGAACCACTTCTAGCAACGGTCATCCTGTGCCCATATCGATACGTTTCAATACGAGGTGTAAACGGACCCTTCACCGCTTCAGCCCTGGAAGCCTTCAACTTTTGTAGCGTCACTACAAATATTACTACAGCGCCATCTATGACAAAAATGAAGAACTAACAACAACATTCTGAATCGCATCGTTGAAGATATCTGCGACTTATAAGACTAAAGAAGAACCTGAAAACAACCAACCAGACGTAACACCCAGATGGGTGTTACGTCACGGTACGGTACGGTGACGTCAGATGGCGGGGATCCTCTCTCTACTCTGGGGGATGAATAATTCACATCTCGTTATCTTCTTACTGGTATTTCGTCGACCATTAACAAATTAATTACCTTGTAGCCTAGGTTTAATAGTAGATTATTGCATCGAGCACAAAGTAATTTGTAGGGATTACACCAAATATATAGTTTATGTATTTATATTACATAACTACACAAAACAACACAACACATTTACACACAAACAGATTTATTTATATGTATATATAATTATCACTCCCTCGGCGACGACGCCCGTCTTCTGGCACCCACTGCATGATGACTTTAGCCCATCGGTCCTGGTGCATTCTGCAGACATGGCCCGCCCAATCCCACTTCAACCCAGCAGTTTTGTTGCCCACATCAGCGATTCGAGGAGGGAGGCCTAGAAAACGCTGGCGTGACGACTTAGAGGCTTTTGCGCGAGATTGGCCAGAGAAAACCGCACAGAGAGAAGAATGGAAGACTATGGGGGAGGCCTTTGCTCAGCAGTGGGACAATATGGGCTAATAAAAAAAATAAAAAAAAATAATTATCACTTAATTACACATCACCGGCAACTTATATTGCTACGACAATATAATGCCGGACGATGTCGGGAGACTTACGTAGTATATCGGAACCGCGCAACCAACAGCCTACGTCATAGTGACGTGTAGCGAACGGCTGAGGGAACGATGAAGTGAACCCTGCGCGCGAGCGATGGCCGACTTACTCGTGACCTTCAGTCAGTTCCTAGCTTGACAACACGCGCACGCGCACCTACTTGTGTCGCCTCGAATCCGCATATTATTGTTCTCTGTGCTTAATCTGATACTCGTATAATAACTGTCTTTCCGTATTTCGTGTGTGTATAAACTGTAACCTGCGTCTGTGACTTTTGTGAATGTGCTTATCTATCATCTCTGTTTCTCCTTCTTGTGTTTTGTGTTGTTTATGTGGACCTTGCTCAAATAGACTGTGAGTACCTAAGGCAGTGACTTTTATTACCTTCCTGCCTACCACACCGTAACACATCTCTAAAAATTTATTATTGCACCGAGTGCCTGATTTAGAGCCTGAGCGTTAGCGAGGGCTCTAATCTAACAGGCACGAGGGCAATATAAATTACTTAAGGCGAGGTGCATAATCTACTTTTCTTTCAACTATTACATAAATGAATAGTAGATAAAAGAAACTCATATCAAACAGTTAAAAGATTTTCTATACTTAACACTGTCGTCTTCATTTAGAATGTTTTCCGGAGTTAATGTGTCGCTAAATGATTCCATTTTAATTCGAAGCCGAAGCACTCAAAATCAGATAGTATCACACTTTATCGTTTCCAAAAATATTGTCAAGCAAAATTAACAAAGTTCCCCAAAATGTGCCCGCCAAATTACTTTTTTAAATTTCTTTCATTTTATAGTAACCAGTTAGCAACAATCATTTTTTAAATTTGGAACAAGTAGTAGGATAGAAACGAATAATACTTATGTAAAAAAAAAGTATTGATATCGGCTGGCTGAATAGAGCTAATCCATTGAGATTGGCATCGGTGCGATTAAAAAAAATAAACTGTGCAATAATGAAATTTCATACATTTTTATTGCTCTAGAGCACTAAAGACTCGCTTTGTGCTGAGTTTTTAGTGTGATTATGATGAAATTAAAGCATAGTTGGAAGAAAATTGTATTTAATCAGTTGAACAAACAGATAATAACTATTATAAAAATATAACCACACCCGTCTGTCATATTATTATCATCATCTTTATCAGCGTTTAAGATTTTGAACAGGGACGAACTTGGAATATAATTTTTTGAACTTCTTATTTATAAATTATTTAGCAATAGTACCTAGTAGCTAGTGTGGTAGTAGTTTAGTAGTTTTTTAATATGAAAGAATGGATAAGATAGGATACAGGCTGTTTTGCTTAAAAGGAGGCTTAAATCACTAATAGTTAAAGCTTACTTGTTAAATAATAAAAACATATTACATTTTAATTTTTAAAATTAACATAATTGTAATTTCTGTGTGATTTAGCTACATCTGGATAGATTAGAAACTGACCCCAATGTAGTTTGAGAAAGGACTAGGCACATGATGTTTATTTATTTATTTAAACAACGGTACGATAGTGGTACAATACAAACCGGCATTCTCTATCACTAGGTAATTTGGATTAAGTAGTACAACCTTATGATAATATGGTACAAATTAATAATAATAAAAAAACCGATTTGATGTTTACAATTCCTGAAACCTAGGTAACTCTAAAGTAGACCCTGAAAAGTACCTAATGGTAATGGCATTGCTCAAAGGTGCATTTCACCAGGAATTTGAAAAGCAGGTGTGTAGCAATTGATCAATCACAGGTGTCGCATATTGTATGTTATGAATTCACTTGTAAACCTTACATTAATAATAATAATAATTTATTTATTTAAGTAACACACACACACACATCACACACACACACACTTCATACACACACAAACACACATCACACACATCATCACATCACATTGATAATTCATTTATTAAAATTATTCACAAAAAAAAAACAATACAAATGGCATGAATGCGGCTCTGTGCGCCCACGCACGTGCCGCGCGCGTTTTACGTAAACACACGCGTCATACGCATGCGTTCGAGTCTTGGCTGAGGCTCTGTGTAAAGGAAGCGGCTTCTGTTAACAAATAATTACTTGCATTTTAATATGATTTGAAGTGGATTTAAATAGTACATTTTGATACAAGTCGGCAAACTTTGTCTTTCCAGCAAAGGTGGAATTCACACCCAATCCGAAGGCGAGGGTGTTTTGTTGAAAAATTGTGTATCTAAAGATTTTTTTTATAAATGTTCTTACTTAGAAAATATTTCATAAGAACGAAAGTAGTTTTGCCATTATTGACATGCTTCTCATATTGCTGAGTTAGAAAACAATCACCGTCAACTATAGCAATTAATTAAACCAAGTTAGATATACCTAGTTTAAAGTGATCTGTGGAATTAAAATACTAGTAGAAATTAAGGGGAAAAAACCATGAAACACTGACACTACATTCTGACTTAATAGTAGTGCGATAAGAGCTAGTTTTGCGGTAAGTGCATTGCAAATCTTTTTGACTTATCATCCACGAGTAGAAACTAGAAAAATAATGGTGCTATGACAAGTAGCTATCACGTTGATACTCTACTCAAGCTGGTACTCACAGGAATACCAGTTTGAGTAGATACATAAAGTGATGATGCTTGCAAACATTGTAAATGTACTTTTCTTTAGTATCTTGCATTAGTTTTCGAAGAAATTGGAAAGGTCATTCATCAAAGATAACATTATAAACATAATTATATAATATATAATATCTTTATTATGCGTTTGTTTCACAAAATATGATTTATTTTACGGTTTTATATGCATCAGTAAAATCACATGGCTGGATAAAAATTACGAGAGGGTTTGGTTATAAATTGTTGAGTGAAACGCATTATCGTCAGTCCACGGCTGGACATAGGCCTCTTCACCCGCACGAGACTTAACTCGATTCTTTTCAACTCTCCACCTCCACCACCACTCTGCAGAGATCGTTGGTTCACTGAGACTCAATGTGTCCCACCTTACGCTTGAATAAGGATGGATAAGAGTAGAGAAAGAAAGACACGATATATAGATTTTTCTCTCAAAACGGTAAGATAACATCGTGAGGAAATGGGCATGTCTTAGAACCAAAAAAATCTAGGACATGTGACATCGTGGTGGATTATGCCCATCCCTCTCCTAGAGAGGAGGCCTGAGTCCCTGCAGTGGGAACATTATAGGCTGATGATGATGATGATAAAATATATTCTGTCATCTTTCACGGAATCGGATATGGCTAGAAAGGAGGTGACTGTTTAGACGCTGCTACAGGTGATAGAGTAGTATTGAAGAAGAAGACATGAAAAAAAATATGTGAGAGTGTTTGGTAAAATAATTCCTTCATAATTTGTTCAACGTCAAGAGTTTAGTTTTAGTTTTTTCAGTATGAAACCAGATTCTAACACTACTTTGTAATCATCCAGCGTAATCTAAAACTCTAGACAGTAATATTATATCATAAAGTCATAAAGTGGATCTTATTAACTTACGCCTACGATTGTAGCACTTGATCTTGACTATTTTTAGTACAAAAGTGTCTGATAACATTTTGAAGTGGAGCAGTAGTTGTCCTACTGCCCGTGACCATGACAATGACTTGATGAATGATTGAATGCTTCGTTGGTGTAGTAGTTACAAGCGCGACTGCTGTGCATGAGGTTTTCGGCTTGATTCCCAGGTTGCGTAAATTGTTCTTGGATTTTTCTACAAGATTTTTTCAGTAGCATCCACAGAGTCTGGATTTGTGACAGGTTGAAAGGTAAATTATGGATGTAGCATTAAGTAGAACTCTACCTAACCCTTCGCGGATTACTGGCACTATATTATGTAAATGAAATGTTAAAAAAAAAAAACAAAAAATGTTATGAAATGTTTTTTGAAGTTAAATAAATAAATTCAATTCATTCATTCATTCAAATAGATATATGTTACACAGTACACTTGGTTAAAAAAAAAATATAACCTACTCCACGCTAGTCAAACAGTTAAACATTGAACACGCCCCAATAAGATAAAAAAACAATGTAATTTGCACACTGTCACTATACATAACATAATATGTTATGTGTTATAATACTAACAAAATATAATTAGCATACTATATCTCCACTTGATATATTCTGTGTTAACGAGAATAACTGCTTGTATTTATGGATTGATTCTCTATGGACTTGTCTATGGGTTGTAACAAAGAAACCTAATAAACGGTCAGTCTTGTCGCTACAGCTAATGTGTTTTAATAGGTTATGGGCCCAGTCCCGTTTTTTTAAAGTATTACAAAAGTTTATCAAGTGTTTTCGGCAACAATGTCGTCTGGCTACATAATTAATGTCCCGAAATTGAAAGGGCGAGAAAATTATGATGATTGGGCGTTTGCGGTGAAAAACTTCATGGTGTTAGAAGGCATTGATTTGGACAATATTTCATCGGAGTTAAGTGACAGTGAGCAAGCTAAAGCCAAAGCCAAGCTAGTTATGACCATCGAACCAGCGTTATTCGTTCATATAAAAACTGAGAAAACGGTTGGCGCGTTGTGGAAAAAATTGAAGCAACTTTTTGATGACACCGGATTCACAAGGAGAATCAGTTTACTCCGGACATTAATTACCATCCGCTTAGAAACCAGTGAATCTATGACTAGTTATGTGTCTCAAGTAGTAGAAACAGCGCAGAGATTGAAGGGAACGGGCTTTGAAATTGGCGAGGAATGGATTGCATCATTACTTTTAGCCGGTCTACCCGAAAAGTTCGAGCCAATTCAGCCAATGATCATGGCGATTGAACATTCTGGTTTGGCAGTGAATGCTGACGTCATAAAGACGAAACTTCTAGATATGTCCTCTGATGTTGGCAGCAGTGGACAAGAAACAGCGTTTTGGACGAGTCGTCGGCCGAAAAATGGCAACACTGTGCACTCCAAGCAAAGACAAACGTCAAAATCAAATCAAAATACGACAACGTCATCGGGAAATAAACAAATAAAGTGTTATAAATGCAAGAAAATCGGACATTATAAAAGCCAATGTCCTGAATTAAAAGTTAAGGAAGCAGGTGCCTTCAGTGTGGCCTTTCTTCACGGAGAATTCAGTACAGAAGATTGGTATATCGATTCAGGTGCAAGTGCCCATATGACGGCGAACAAAGAAAGTTTATCGGAAATACGAAAACACACGATAAGTAAAATAGTTGTGGCGAATAAAACATCTATGCCAGTAATGTGTGCCGGCGATACACGAATAACTACATGTGTAAACAAACATCAGTTTGACATTGCTGTAAGAAATGTGTTATACATTCCTAACCTCACAACTAATCTGCTATCTGTTAGCCAGTTAATAGCTAATGGAAATACAGTGTCATTTGAGAAGAATTGCTGCAATATCCGCAATAAACAGAATAAAATTATTGGAGTAGCAAGTTTAAATAATGGAGTGTACAAACTAAATACAATAAAGTCAGAGGGGTTCGCAGCTTCGGCAGTACACACATCAGATGCAAGACTGTGGCATAGGCGACTTGGCCATATCAATAGTGTTGATTTAGAAAAAATGAAGAATGGTGCAGTGGAGGGTGTTTCCTATAAAGATAAAGCAAACATCCAGAAATCCAACTGTGAAGTATGTTGCGAAGGAAAGCAGACTCGCTTACCTTTTCCATCAGGTAATCAAAGAAGTGAAACACTGTTAATGGTTGTTCACTCAGATTTGTGTGGGCCTATGGAGACCAGGTCTATCGGTCAGGCTAAATACTTTCTTCTTTTTGTGGATGATGCTAGTCGAATGTCAAGTGTGTATTTTTTGAAAGAGAAGAATCAAGCATTACAGTACTTTAAGGAGTATAAAAAGTTGGTTGAAAATCAAACTGGAAACAAAATTAAAGTACTGAGAACAGATAATGGGGGTGAATTTTGTTCTAAGGAGATGGAGAATTATCTGAAGTCTGAAGGGATAGTTCATCAAAAGACTAATCCCTACACCCCGGAACAAAATGGTCTCTCTGAGCGCCTCAACAGAACACTGGTTGAACGTGCTAAATGCTTACTCTTTGAGGCTAAACTAGGCAAACAGTTTTGGGCAGAAGCTATAAATGCAGCAGCATACCTAAGAAATAGGTCGCCCGCCTCAGGACTAGGAAATATGACACCATATGAAAAATGGACGGGCAGAAAGCCTGACCTGAGCCATGTTAGAGTGTTTGGGAGTTCTGTCATGGTGCATGTGCCCAAAGAAAAAAGACTAAAGTGGGATAAAAAGGCAGTCAAATATATCTTAGTTGGTTATCCAGATAACATTAAAGGATACAGATTATACAACTTAGAAACAAGGCAACTAACTATGAGCAGGGATGTGACTATTCTGGAAAAAGAAGACATCTCAGATAGAACTCAGATAGTAGTGCAGGAAATGACTGATGCACAGGAAAATTCACAATCAGTGGAGGAAGAATCACAAAATGACAGTACAGTTTTAGAACCAAAAGACAGTACCTATGTTCCTGATATTTCAAATTTGAGCTCAATGTCAGACTCAGATGACTCATACCATACACTGTGTGGAGAAGATGATGATTCAAGGGCAGTTGAAGTTTCTGAATTACCAAGTAAACGCTTAAGAAAACCAGTAGAGCGGTATGGAGTTTCAAATCTCAGTATGACTGACAAGCAGAAGTCCTGGGATAATGAAATAACTTATGAGGAGGCGATAAAAGGGCCTGATAAAGAGATGTGGAAACAGGCAATGGAGGAGGAGCTCAAGGCTTTTGAAGAAAACCAGGCTTGGGAACCAGTGGATGAAAATCAAGCAGACCGAGTAGTTCAGTGCAAGTGGGTGTTTAAAAAGAAATTAGAAAGTGATAACAAAGTGAGATATAGGGCTCGTTTGGTGGCAAAGGGTTTCACCCAGAAAGAAGGAGTGGACTTTAACGAAACTTACTCTCCCGTTCTAAGATACTCTACTTTGAGATTGTTATTTGCATTAAGTGTTAAGTTAAATTTTAAAATATCCCATCTTGATGTAACAACTGCGTTCCTAAATGGTTGTCTTAATGAAAATGTTTATATGCAGGTTCCACCTAACTTAAATTGTAAAAGCAATACTGTTCTTAAATTGAAACGTGCTATATATGGATTAAAGCAATCAGCCAGAGCCTGGAACCAAAGACTTAATGATTGTTTATTAGCATTAGGATATGTAAAGTCAAAATTAGAACCATGCTTGTACAGTAAAAGGGAAAATAAGGAACAAATTTTTGTCACAGTGTTTGTTGATGACTTTTTTATTTTCTCAAATAGTAGCACTATGACAGATAAATTAAAGAAAGATTTAATGTCAAATTTTAAGATAAAGGATTTAGGGCAAGTAAAAAACTGTTTGGGCATGAGGGTTAGAACATATACAGACGGTAGTATATCATTGGATCAGGAACAGTTTGTTGATAATTTAATGAAATTCAATATGTCAGATTGCAATGGTATTGATACACCAATAGAATGTAACTTAAAATTGGATGTGTCTGATAATGTTGATAAACAGTTTCCTTATCAGCAGCTCTTGGGAAGCCTGATGTATTTGTCAGTTTTAACACGCCCAGACATTAGTTTCAGTATTAGTTATTTAAGCCAATTCAATAATTGTTTTACAGCAGTCCATTGGAGACATGCAAAGCGTTTATTAAAATACTTAAAAAAAACCAAGTCTTATGGATTGATGTATACTAAAGACAATAATAATTTGGTAGGCTTTGTAGATGCTGACTGGGGCTCTAATAATATTGATAGAAAATCCTATACAGGTTTCTGTTTTATATTGTCAGGAGCTGTAGTATCTTATGAGTGTAAAAAACAGCAAACAGTAGCATTGTCAAGCACAGAAAGCGAGTATATGGCAATATCGGAGGCCTGTAAGGAAGCTATCTACTTGAAGAATTTGTTGTCAGAAATTAGTAGCTGTAATTATACTATAACTCTGTATAATGACAATCAGGGTGCTCAGAAATTGACAGAGAATCCTTTGTTCCACAGGAGAACAAAACATATTGACATCCGTCATCATTTTGTGAGAGAGACTGTTGCCAATAACATTGTCAAAATTGTATATCTGTCAACTTCTGAAATGCCAGCTGATCTCTTAACAAAAGGTTTATGCAGTATTAAGCACAATAATTTTGTCAAAAATTTAGGTCTTGTAAGAATTGTTTAATTAAGTAAATTTAATATGAGTCAAGTGTTTATGTTAAGTATAAGTTTTTTTTTTGTTGGCATTTTATGTTTATTTTGTTAAGTGGAGGTGTTATAATACTAACAAAATATAATTAGCATACTATATCTCCACTTGATATATTCTGTGTTAACGAGAATAACTGCTTGTATTTATGGATTGATTCTCTATGGACTTGTCTATGGGTTGTAACAAAGAAACCTAATAAACGGTCAGTCTTGTCGCTACAGCTAATGTGTTTTAATATTATGTATATAGTGTGCTATGATTATATTATAATCATAGCACACTAAAGATCGAAATAGGGGCAAAAAAAAAGTAAGGGAAAGTCCTTTGAAATAGGGGAAAACCCATTGTCATCAATCGGGCACGAATCTGGACTCATTACACACATTCTGTGACACAATTATTGAGAAGAGGAATATAACCTTTTTAGGGTTCCGTACCTCAAAAGGAAAAAACGGAACCCTTGTAGGATCACTCGTGTGTCTGTCTGGCTGTCCGACCATTCCCCCCCACCATGACCATTCTCCGAAACTACTCAGCCTAAAATTCTGAAAAAAAATACTTACAGAAATTAGTTCAATACGTATAGATTTCAGGAAAACCTATAAAAAGTCATAGTACGGAACCCTTCATGTGCAAGTCCGACTTGCACTTGGCCAGTTTTTATTTGGTGGATGGGAAATCATCAAATGACTCCTCCTGCTCAACAAAACCATGTTCCTTCTTATGCGGGCGCCACACTATGCTCCTCGCGCTGCTCATCGCCATGCTCCTCGCGCTGCTCATCGCCATGCTCCTCGCGCTGCCACTATTTGCTGCGATGTTCTACTCGCGCAATTAATCGCGACGCTCCTCACTTGTTATTTGCCTTTGGTGGACGATGAAACTGTGGCAGCGTGCGCGCTATGCATTTTTAGTATAGTTAATTATATCAATGTCACAAAAAGAAATATACATCGTCGTCATCGTCCTCGCCAACGGAGATGGTGGATCACATGTATTCATCGCGCGATCATCGCGGAGCGGTGGGCAGGACGAGGAGCATGACGTGCGGCATGACGAGTAACGTTGCCACACTATGTCTCTGCCTCCTTTCCTCGCTACTTCCCATGCCACTCGTCGAGTGTGTGGTGCCCGCATTAGGTCTCTGTGTTTCGTGGCCACGGTATCTCTTCCAAACAACCCGAAGCCGTGCGGGCCTTGTGGTTTAAAATAGCGAAAACACTAAGCTGACGCTAATGGACCATCTATACTACTACCTGTACAGTCGCCCACAAAAGTGCATGGATACCTTAGGGCCTATTTTTCTGTGAAGGTAGAAATCAAATTTTCGAAAATAATTAATAGATGGCGTTTGGTTTCTGCACAACTGTGTTATTAAACTCTTCAATCCCCAGTGTCATTTGTAGGTGGCATAAGTTTTATTTCTGTTTCTACCTCACAGCAATTTTATTTGTAATTCCTACTTAGATAATATAAAGAAATTAAACCTTTAAAGTTTTTACTTTCCGCAATGACAATATCCGGATTACCCGGTGTCACCTGTAGGTGAAATAAAAAGGAGGTAGATTTTTATAACTTAGTCTTAACTAAATGTAAACTATTCTGTTGAGATATAGAAAAAAATGAACTTTGACTTGGGAATAGGTTAGGTAAGTAAGAAGTTAGGAAACACGTATTAGGTTGGATTAAGTTAGAAGTTAAATGATAAAAAAAACGAAAGAAACCATAAGGAATGTTTTCATTAAGCTAATAAGTGCGCATATTATAGCATTAAAAAATATAATATTCGAGTTAGTAGTCAGTTAGCAACAGGGATGAACGGAGACAAACAAAAAGACACACAAATTTTAGAGGTTTATTTCTTACAGTTTATTATTCAAAAACAGACATTATCGTTCAACATTATTATATTATATAAAACTTCTTATTGAGGCCATAGCTTAAGTATTCGTTTCCAAAATTGGAAAGAGGATTGAAGCTTTTGTAACCTCAACAAAGACAAACAGGAGACCGGATTATTTTATCACAAAAGTGAAAAGCTAAATTAAATGAATTAAATAGGTAGGATAACAGCTATACAATTGCACAAAAACATACGAAAAGGTTTTTTTTTTTTTTTTTTTTTTAATGGGACAAGCCCGCCACACTATTCCCAAACCACTGTAACTCCTGTTAGCCAGAATCAACAGTGGCGACCACAAGAAAAGCGCCGAGACAATGAAGCTCGACGAAGTCCCAGAGAAATGATTTAACTGTCTTGGATCCCGCAACGAAATTAATCAGAAAAGAATAGCGGAGGAGTAGGAAAAAACATAGTTTCCACGAAAACGAAAAGGTTTACGAAAAGGTTCTTATGTAAACAAAAAAAAATTTTGTTTGACTTTTTTTAGTTATTAAAAATACGTAAGTCATGTAATAGGTTATAATAACCCGGTCTCCAGTTAATATAAATAATAAGTACTAAAGTTAAGTAATATTATTTTTTTAAGTATTATGAAATATAAATCCTGGATCGGCAACACTTATCTATCCCCACACGTTCACTGCAATATGACCAGCATATTGGACACACATAACCACTTGTTTATCACGTAATATTTCTACACCACAAACATAAGCGTCCGTGTTCACTGGACTTAAAAGCTTTTTCATCTGTGAAGATGAAAAAACATTACTCAAATCAAAGTTAACATGATCCAAAGCGAACTGTAATCTTGTCCTATAATGGTTTTCTGTGGGCCAGGGTTTCACAACATGCCTCCTATAATGCAGCTCTTCACTTTTAAGAGCACGACGGGCATTGTCAACACTTGAATCATATAAAGAAGCATAGTCGGTCATCGACAGGAATCCATTTTCTTCATACTCTCATAACACGATTTGACGCTGTAATGTGTTTATGAGCCGTGGTCTACTAGTTCTTTGATGGTGTTGCAAAGAACCCTCGTCTTCAAATCGTCGTACCAATAGAACAACTGTTTTTCTCTGCAACAATATAACAGAAATATATAATACGCAATAATGATTATTTATTAAGTAGTATAATCGTAACTAAAACATTTTTTTTTCTTATAAAAATGTTGAAACCTAAACTACTTACGTTAACAATAAGATAAGTCGACAAGTTTCGAGTGTCGATAAGTTTTTGCCTTGATTTTGCAAATCAGTTATTTGAGCTCTTGTAACGAAAACAATATTACAACGCGTACTCATTTTGATGAAATAAGTTAATTCACCTAAATTAAAATAAAACTGAGCTAAACACACTCGAATGAGGTAATCGAAACAAACTTAGCGAACAATCAATTGAGCTAAGTAATAACTCATCTAAATCTTCAATCTAATTATTTCTACTACCTACAAAATTTATGAATTCATATTCGACCTACCCTCAAGTATGAAAACTAAAACATAGATAATTAAAATCAGATAGTTATAAAATGATTATAATATTCAATTTAAACAAACATAGTAGGTAGTTAGGAATAAATTTATATAATAGAAATAATTGATTATAAATTATTTGAATGTTTAAACAGAAAAAAGAAACTACATGAACATTTTATACAGCGTGAGCGCCCTCTAGTTAGTGTAGCATCAACAATATAATCAATGTTGCTAATCGAGTACTTATTTACGCCAGGTGGCGTCATTTCTTGCTTCACACGGTATTTTTTCTGAACTTCCCATGCATTATTGTACGCGATGGTACCTGTGTACCTGTTGTTATTTGTTTATGTATGTGCTGCTCTTTTGTGTTGCTGCTGTCCATTAACGAATAAATACATATTCTATTCTATTCTATGTACCCGAGTGTCCTGCACTGCCGGTGATAGGGGAAACTGGGTACACTTGATCCCCCCTTTTTATTTTGGGTCATAGAATTAGTTTTAAGTCCTACATTGGGGATGTGTTTGAGCCAAAATGTTGGGAAGGTAATAGTCCACGCTTCGAAAAAAGTAAAACGGGGTAGTTCAATATTTGTAAAAAATAAAGGGCTTTAACGAAAAACACAGGTTTGAACCAAGTGTCCCCGTATATGGGAGACTTGATCCCGCACAAAGGGAGACTTGATACGGGGGGGATCAAGTCTCCCATATCTAAGGGACACTAAGATCCGTCCAAAGGGAGACTTGATACGGGGGGGGGAATGAAGTCTCCCATATTTAAGAGATACTTGTTAATATCTAGGCGATCAAGTTTGATCAACTTTATATACTTGTTAACATAAAAAAATGAAACACAAAATTCAATTTCTTTAAATATAATTCTTTTTAATAGAAAAATCCAGTATGAACTGAACACAACAATAAGTCTTGAACTGTTTCGACCTTCAGGTAGGCAGTCTCAGTCTCGTTTAGGTAATAATCAAAAAAAAATAGTCTAGCTTCAGATATCTCAACTTACTAACAAAACTAGATTTATTATCACAATAAGAACATCAGATTTAAAATGTAGGTAAGTACAAAAACAACATCTAATGCTGTAATAACAAAACAATATAAATTAAGTTAAATTCTTAAAAAGTTTCTTACTTTTTACGTCTACTAAATCTTCTTATAAAATAAATTGTATCAATTAGGATGGCACAATAAGAATCACAGAATCAAATAAAAAAACTAAAAAAATAAATTCAATATAGTATCATTACTATTCTTACAACTATTCAAAGCCTATCTTAATAATTAATTAACATAGGAACATTACACATCTAACTATTAATCTCACAGAATATCTACTTATCAATTTTAAACTTTTTTAAGGACTTTGGAAATTGGAAAGTTCCTACCCGCTTGGATGAGGATTTGAAAACAGGAGGAGAAATTTTTTTCACTACTTGGTATTTGCCAATTATACAAATATCTGGCTTCTCTGGCCATTTGAATTTTGTATCTGTGAGTTTTTTAGTAAATTTCACATCATAACTTGCCAATGATTCATTTGTTATCTGACCTACATAACGGTGTAACTTTGTTTTCTCCGATACAAAATTTACGACAACCCAGTCACCTTCAAATATGTTCTCTTCATCACCGTACTCATTTTCGGACTCTTCATTTTCATCGTCTAAATCTGACATACAAAAATCTGATTCTGGGGATGGAGGTATAACAAATTCTCCGTCTTCTGAACTACTGCTGTAAATATCATAATTTTTTGTTCTTTTTTTTGTTTTAGGCTTCCTTTTTGTTTGTTCTTTGTCTATCTTCCTTTTTGCGGAGGCAGCTAACTTTTTAATTTTCTTTTCTTCCCTCTCCCGAGCTTCATTTTCTATGGCATTTTTTTCCGGCGTATCAGTAAGTATTTTTGTTGATCCTTTCTTTCTTCCCTTGGTCACAGTTTTTCGTGGTCCTGCTTTTGGATACGGTCTTATTATGTCTGGACTAATGTACTTCGACGTTGAAGGTAACGAAATAGATGACTGTAATGAAGATTTAGACATTTTGGATGGTGTTCTGAAATTCTCGTTGGTTAGACTTGTAAATTCTATCGGTGAAAGTACTCTTTGCGATGTTGAAGCCCACGTTGTATCGACCGGTTTAGATGCAGTCGCTGAAACATCATTTCTAGGAGAATCGAGTTGCGTTGTAACTGTTGTTATGTTCATTGCAGATGTTTCATCACCATGAGGCAGAGCATATGTTGGCGAAGTTGTTGTACTTGCAGATATTTGTACAGCCGCACAAGTATCATTATCAGATGGAGAAATAATGGCAGTTGTAGAAGTTTCATCAACAGAGAAGTTGATCACACGAGATTCATTAATAGTTTGGACTTGGTATGCTAATTGAGCAAGGGTCGGGATAACAGCCAATGTAGATCCTGTGGAAGCTTCTACGATAAAATTATTATATTCATTTGCAATGTTGCAATTGAAATTGACCTCAGGTGTTTGATCAAGTAGTGATGGTGATGCTATACCTGAAGAAGAGTTTCGCAGTGGATCATCATCTTCTGCACGATTAGCATTTGTAACAAGTGCTTCCGGCCTGTGTGTTAAAGATTCTTCAAGTCTATGAGTAATTGTATATTCTGGTATGTCAGTAACGTCACCTTCAGCATCTTCGGCACCACTGGCATCTGTAACAGGCTCTTCCAGCCCTTGTGCTATAGATTCTTCTGGCCTCGGTCTGTCATTAACAGATTCTTCCAGTCTGTGAGTAATTGTATCTTCTGGTCTGTCAGTAACGAAACATGATAAAAATTCATCATCAGTGAAGATGTCACTGTTGAAGGGATAAATACCCGAAATTTCAAAACTTTTTATGATGTTTCTAGGGGTCATTGCATTTGGGTAAGCTTTTCCCAAGCAGCCAGCTACATCATAAATGCTCAAAGTGCGAGCTGGATGCTGTAACATCCAGTCGTCACATGCGGTGTTGTAATGGGACTTCAAAGAGCTGAAAACGATTCTGTCTAGTGGCTGAAGTTTTTGAGATGTATGCGGTGGTATTGTCAAGACATGGATACCATTATCTTTAGCAAAATTTATAGATTCAATACTGACGTGACTCTCATGATTATCTAAGATGATGAGGCATGGATTGTCCTTTGAGCACCTGACATTTTTTTTGAAATGTTCCAGAAAGCGTATAAAATTTGGCACTGTCATCCAGCCTGTGGGGTAAGGAGCTCCATCAGAGCCAGGAGGAGCGTTTTCAATCATTCTTGGCTGCCAATTTTTCCTCGGAAAAATTAGAAATGGTGGTATATGGTTTCCTGCTGCGTTAATCGCACCACATACAGTGACCAATTCACCCCGCTCGGCAGATGTAACTTTTGAGACCTGTTTGAGACCCTTAGAAGCTATTATCTTTTTAGGTTTGTGGACTGTGGTAATGCCAGTTTCGTCGACATTCCAAATGTCTCTGGCTTCAAAATGGAAGCGTTCATATAAGCTTCTCAACTTTAAAAAGAACTGTGACACATTGTGTCTATTGAAACTTGTGGCTCGGGACAAACTTGTTGCTTCCGGAATTCGCAAGGATAAATCATTGTGCCGTTTCATAAAGCCATGCAACCACTCATAGCTGGCAATTTTGTTTTCTTGCCAGTTCGGTGGTATTGTTTTATTGTTTTTCACACCAAATTCAAACGCAAGTTCTCGTGCTGCTTTTGGGGTTAAGCCATAATGCATTTTGCTTGCTTTTATATAATAATTAGCTAAATCTTTTTCTTCTGTAGTAGTAAAAATTGTAGATTGCCTATAATTAGGCTCATATTCCGGGGAGGCACCGCCAGCAGCAATAGCATCTATTTTTTTCTTAATATATCTTTTTAATGTCATAGGGGATAATTTATATTTTTTGGACGTGCTTCTGACTGATTTTCCAGCAAATATGACATCATGGACTGCACTTTTTAATATTATGGGGGCAATTTTTTCTCTTTTTTTTGCACCCTGCTTTGTCTTATATATTCGCGGCATTTTTTGACCTGCAATAATAACGTTAATTGAAAACTTTGAAAGCTATATAATTATGTATATTACAAATTTTAATAATGATCATCACAATTATCTATGGGAGACTTTATCCCGCTATGGGAGACTTGATCCCCTCGGATCAAGTCTCCCACAACGCTCTGTATCATCTCTCCCCAGTAACCGATTTTTAAAAAAAAATAACCTCTTTCCTAGCCTTATTCACTTAAGTGTTTTAACTTTTAGCGCAATCATTGTACATAAAATAGCAGTTCTAATAATGTAATACTCAAACTCTAAAACATATTATTCGATGATTTTATAAACAAAACTAAACTTACCAAAATCTTGTTTCACTACACGAACATCACTCACCGGTCGCCATGTCACAAACTGTTAGTTTTGACATTTGTGGCGTTTCCTAAAAGTCATACCGTACCATAGACAAACAGGGTTGCTAGTTTTAAATAGTCTAGCAAGCGTGGTTGGCTTATAAACTAAATGTACCATGTGTCCCAGAGGGATCAAGTGTACCCAGTCTCCCCTACTGTGGATCTTCAAATTCAAACTGGAAAGCTGATAACCGTAAACCGTAACGTTCTTTTTTAAAACCTCCCTCCTCCCTTCTGAGAGTGTGCTAGGTAGGTTAGGTATTTTTTTATAACTATTATTCAAGCTTACTGACCAAATAAGAAATTCGATACTGCTTTCCAAAACTCAAATTGCCGACATAGGTCACATGGCTGCCAAGCTTAAATGGAACTGGGCTGGCCACATCTGCCGCATGCCGGAGGAGCTATGGGCTAAAGTAACCACACAATGGGTCCCGACCAGCAGTAAACGGCACCGCGGCAGGCCCAGAAGAAGATGGCGAGACGAACTCGACTCTTTTCGCAGGGATTGGCAATCAACAGCATTGGATAGGGATAAGTGGAAAGAGGGAAGGGAGGCCTTTGCCCTGCAGTGGGACACAAATGGCTAGTAATAAATAATAAAATATTATTGTATTATTTACTTTTCCCTCTAAATTATAATGTTCAAGTCTATTTAACTCTTTTATTTCTCTAAAATCAGTAGATTTGTATTTTTCAATTTTTTACAGCTCATAACCTTCAGTAGGTAGTCATAAAAAGGGAGTTCATTACGCCACTGAGATATTTACAACGGCTTTCTTACTCAACCCAATAAAATAACTAATGGATTAATTACCAACGTAGATATTAATTATAATGATAAAAAGATTATTTTGTTATCTATACAGCAATACTTATTATCTATACGACTGATAACTATTTCAAATCATTATTGTAATGTTTACAGTAGTACCTATAAAACGGATAAAGATAAGAATATCTAGTTATTAAAATATTGTAATTTTGTATGATTGAGCTACTATCTTAATGTAAACACAATCGTCTGCCTTGCCTTTTCCCAGCTGTGTTGGGGTCAGATTCTTAGATTATAATCTAACCAGATGGCGCAGAGTAGTATTTTACATGTATAATGTATTGACAGGAAATCCGACCTCTGTAACCCAGCTACTGGGCTGTGTTAATTTCACCACAAGCACCTTGTAATACTGAAGTGGGTATAATCTTTACCTTTACACAGTATAAAATCGCTCCTAATTGATTGCATTTTAATGCAGTTTTCAGCAATAGATAGAGTGATTCAAAGGGAAGGATTAAATGGAGTGCTTTACAGCCGTGCGAGATCGGGACGGGTCCTACAAAACAACCAAACAAACAAACAAACAAACAAACCAAACAAACAAACAAACAAACACAAATTTTCAAGCCGTTTACTTGTAGAGTGAGCAGACTTTTGATTTTTTTTATGATACCAAGATAAGAAAATTAAATCAAATTACTCATAATAAAAACCAGCAAATCTATTAAGAAAATCTTACAAATCAAACAAAAAAAAAAAAAAAAAAAAAAAAAAAAAATACATACACACGAACATAGTAACCTCCTTTTTTGAAGTCGGTTAAAAACAAGAATTTTCTCTAAATAAAACACTGAAGACACGACGTTCACGTTCAATCCACGTTCGTTTCCCGCCATAGCGCGATGCCACCATGTTTGCCACAGACAATAAAAACAGACAAACACAATAAAAGAATACAATAGGTTATCTACGTTAATCATTCATAAAACCACAGAGAAGGATCAACTTGCTAAAGTTATTATGTTAAATAATATTTAAATGAACCGTTACATGAGACGGATATTTTCTAATTTAATTAGAAAAATAAACAGTCTGCTGAGGTCTGGCTGAGGTACCGATATCCGAAATGTAGAGCATACCGCGCAAAAACAATGAAAAACAATGACACCCAAAAATCGTCAATAACTCAGAGTCTTTTAAAATCAGGATCGAACCACAGGATTGAGTTAGGTACATTATAATATCCCGACAGAGTGTTACTGTATTCCTACACTGGTAAGAAAAGCCATTGAGATTACCAAATTTATATATAACTTCAACCGAGAGAACAGGTTTCAACTGTTGAGAGCCAGGAATCCAGTGGTACAACTCACTCATTACCCGTGGTCCCGGTAGGTCGACCCATTAAATTACATTTACCAGTGGTTCCAAGGCATTAAGGATTGCTTCCTGGACTGAAAATATCAATACAAAATACAAATACAAAACCGAAACCCTTTTCAATAAAAAACGTTAAATTTAAAATCTCAGCTTTCTTTTTTTTTTTGTTAATTGCATCTCGCAGTTTAGTCTAGGAGACTGTCTTCTGCTTTACTAGGCAAATTCCTGTGGATGCCTTAAGTTTAAGGCCTCCAGCCAGGCGACCCAGATTCCAAACTGGGAAACATAAAAATCGAAAACGTCGTTGTTAAAACACACTCAATAGATTTACATCGAGATATTTGCTCTAATTTGACAATAAAACCTTGGCTGCAGAGTACAGATGTCGGTCATTGCCCCTGTCATTTGGGTCAAATGTCAAAATTCATTAAGTACCTAGCAGAAATGGAAACTTGCAATGGAGCCCTTTTTGGTACAAGGTATTAATATCACAAACAGAATGATTTCACGTTCGCTAGGTCAAAGTCATGCTTTTTATTAAATGAATACAGTGTACGAAACGGAATAAAAGCCGTGTTGATGTGTACTACAATACAATGAATTTGTTTGAGATTCAATGTCAACCATTCAAGTAGTTAAGACGCTGAGTTATGTTGTTCTTAAATAATATTTTTTACAAATTTAAAACTGAATTTGCTTAGGTTTTGTATCAGTTTTAATTGAGATGACAACTGTGTATAAGTGATCATACTCAAATACTGTGTGTGTGGTGTGAGTACAGTATGACCGTAGACGAGGCGAAAGGAGTAGGGTGAACTCATCTACTTCTGTGATTCGCCTAATTCGGTGATATTTGGTTTGAGCGGTATCACAGGGCTGTACGAGTGCACAAATGTCTTTATCACGAAGTTAGATGAGTTCACTATGTAAGGATCCTCACAGGTGGCGTTTCCATTCGTTTATCCTAGCTGACCTTTGAAGATCTTTGGCAGTCATTACAGGTAGTCAGGTACCTTAAAAAAAAAAAAAGTACCTTAAAAATCTGACATCCAGTCTTACCAAGGGTCTTACCCAATACTGTTAGTACTGATGAAGTGACTGCTTACCCTCCTCAACCCTGTGGGTGTGGAGGTCCGATAGGCAGTCGCTCCATTTATAATACTGGTATTGAGCTGCCTCCAGTAAGACTTGAAGCCAACTCCAACATGTCTCTAGGTAGCGACCTACGACAACATCTGCCGACCTGATCTGATCTGTCTGCTGATCTGTCTGTCATAATCGTGGAATGTAATGTAGGTAAGGTGGCTGACCTAGCTACGTTTCGCAGCCGATTACAACAATGAAATGTTATTTGCGTTCCTTGCACATTGCGTAGGAGCCATTCAACACTAAAGAGGATACGCGTATTAACTATAATAGGTGCTCTTATTGTATTGCATTTGAGTACTCAATGGGTACCTGACCCTTTGGGCTCTGACCCCAGCAATCGGTACATTTACCTTGTGGCCTTTGTGTACCTTTCCACTGTGAGATGATTTGATTGGAGGAAGAAAACAACATGACATCACTAGGTACTGTAATCTCCGGAGGGTAGGCAGAGCTCTACCTATACTATACAAATACGGGGACACCCAGATTTCACCAGTTATGTTAAAGTCCTATTATACTAAAGAGCGAGCCTATTGCCATCAATTGGGCATACAACCAGACCCCATAGCTTCTACTAAAATAATCCTGATGGAAACACCATTTACACTTTGCCCAGCCAGGGAATCGAATCGAGGACCATGCTCATGCTCAGCAGTTATGCAGACTTCTACTGACTAAAAACCACCCATGTCCCTTGTGCCGAGGCCGCGGTATCTCTTTCGAAATCAATAGTTATGCTTGCGGCTATATATTATACTGTATTAGGACACTAGAATAGAAAAAAATAAAAAATATAGATATATCGGTTGAAATCTTCGATCGAGTGAACATTGGGGTAGGCCTATGCCCAGCAGTGGACATCTTTCAGCTGAAATGATGAACGATTTAAATGATCATTAATTTCATGGATGAAGAACAGAATATCCTTGCATCAAGGAGACCTTCTCGTGTTGATAGTATTATAAACACTTCCGGATGCACCATTTATTTATTTATCGTTATCTACTGTTGAAAGGCCTTTACCTTATTTTTCTCGCGTTATTACTAATTGTTTAATCAGGATCATCTCTTCGTGTCTAATTTTTTGTATAAAACTGTGTATATAACCATAATTGTATTGTTTCGTCCTAAGGTTTTATGACAGACCTCAATAAATTAGTTCATCTTAATAAAGGACACGGAAAGTAGTCATGGCCTATTTTCGCTTGAAAAAACCAGTGCCCAGATTGGAATTAGGTTTTTCTACTAAAATATAATTAAGTATGAGTTGTAAATTAAAAATAAGGTATTTTTCGTGTAAAATCTATAGGTATGGTAAATTAATCGAAGCCGTAACTCATTTGTTTCCATATTATTCACATCTCATTGTTTCCCAATTAGACACGCATTAGTTTAATCCAAAATCTCCTAAAACAACAATACACAGGAATTTTATCTACAAGCAAATACCACCATTGCAACTACACGTAATCAGCACATGTAAACTAAGTTTAAGTGCTGTCAGTGTCAAAATGTATCTGTGAAATTCGCCCTTAGAAGCTTCCGGCAAGAGAAGAACGCGGAACAACAGTACACTATGCTAAAAAATAAATGTTTACAAAGAACATAAACCACCGAAAAACACATTGTCTCTATCTGCGAGATAAACTGTAAGAATACGCCCGATAACCACATGCGTCAGAATTGTACCCACGGGAGTCACGCGTGGTGAAGTTATACGGGATGTTTCATTTGTGGACATATGAAAATATCAACCATATTATTTTATTTATTTCACATAAGTATATATATATATATTTATGATCCCGACCGATTTCGGCCACAGCGACTTGGATCTGCCTATTAAGAGCATCGCTGCTGTGCCTTCTGGTGACTGACATAGCCAATTTTTGCCGTGAAAGTGCGACCACATTCACTACAAGTCAGCACCCCTCCGACGTAATGGTATCATCACATAATATGGTACGCCAACAGTATATTATACGTTTTATATTGAAAAATAAAAATAAACTAGTTAGGGTTCTTATGTAGGTGCCAATTACAGGTATGGCACAACATTCTCTTAGATACAATAAAGCTATATTATCGTAGAGTAATAGAAATAATATTTAACAGAAAATAGAAAACAAAACATCCAACTTCGCAGAATAACGTAAAAAAAAATTGTTATGAGAGCAGCTGCACAGCTGCAGTGGTCAATATTTTTACACAAAGGACAATGTACAAACATAAAATAAAGCTGTAAGTATGCTAATTTTAAAACGGTGAAAAACAAGGTTTAATTCTGATTATTCATACAGACCAGTGCATATTGCGACCTCTAGTTAATCTTCAAAAAATCATTTAATTTTATTTTCAAAGACAAACTCAGTAGGTACTTCACACAAATTATATGCACCATAAAAATTACAGGTATGACGAATAATGCAACATTAGCCCATAATTGCTTCATTGAAAGGCAATGGATTTTTTTTTAAACGTTTTGAAGTCAAACGAATACGAGGATGTAATTCTGAAGTCATCTTGGAAATTATTTATTTACAACACATAACACTATCAATACAGGCTTACCCAATACAATAGGGTAGTTTAAGTTATAATAGTTTACAAAAACATTATTATAATTTCATATTCATTTGCCAACCGCAATCTGCTTGCGGTTGGCAAATAAATGAACATTAATAACAATACAAGAAGAAACTTAAATTTGCCCATTCATATTGACGACACGTCATAGCTGATTGTAATACGCTTCAACGGCGAGATTACCTCATGCTAACGATTTATAGAGTTACCTAGAACCACGGTACGTTTCCATATTGGAACCATAACTTGGCCACTGGTTAAGGTAATTTCTACTTCATATATCAATGGAATGAGTTGCCACAGCTCTGCTTGCTTGTCACTGTCTCAGTAAGCCCTCTGACTGCCCGTCGGGGCTGCGGGTTGTTCGAAACAGATACCGCGGCCTCGACACAAAGGGCTAAGAACAAGGGTGGTTTTAGTCAATAGAAACCTGACACTCCCTATCGCTCTGCCCCGAGCGGGAGGAGTCATTTGATGATTTGCCATACTCGAAAACAAAATGCCCTCCTACTGAAGCTTGGAACATGGGTGAGACTGTAAGGCAAAAGCCACAATATTACATGTGAAAGTAAATTATAAAATGATCTGTCCAAACGCAACACCCTTATCGAGCAATCTTCTTTGAGAACAAGCAAATCACGACCATCTGAAACCAACAATTTCCCCCTTCAAAACCGTCAATAAGGTCTCTTTTACAATCAATTCTAATAATATAACAGACTGTATGTGTTGAGTAATTAAGTATAAAGTGTCTCAGAACAGATTATCGTGACAGTCTCGTGCGTACTGTCCCGGTATCGAACAACTTGACAGATAATGTTGCCGACTGTACTTATCATCTTCTTTGTTGGTGTTGATTGTTTACGTAAGTACCTTATTAGATTATTTTTAAGAGACTCCAGCAAATCAAAGTACCCGATACTGTCATTTCAAATACTTCAGCGATAAAGTGGAAAATCTAATAAAGAAAGACAGATAATAGTTACTTGATGTGCAGGCGTTTGGCCGAAACTAGGACCTATTAGGTCACATTCGACACTTCATCAAAATTCAATTTTCTAACCTTGTAACTGCAACCAACATATTTATTTTTACGAAGTCGAGAAATATTATGCTTAACTTCTTAGCTCTGTACGCGGGATCCGTTTCTACATTTTTATTTTTTATTGCTTGTAGATCCCGGGATCCGTGGACAAAAAAAATTTTTTTTTTTTTTGTAGAAACGGATCCCGGGATCCGTGGAGACAAATCGACGGGATCCGTGTTATGTCAAATCGGATCCCGGGATCGGTGGAGACAGACCCCAGATTTCAATCACGATTACAAATATTTATTGTAATAATGACAAAAAAAGGTAATTTATTTCCTTTTACTAATAAACTGAAGGACTGAAATCAACATCATCTGGCTCTTAAATTGGCCCTACTGTACCTTTGTTTACCACATATGGCCGAAAGACTCAGTACTACAAATTGGGTTGTGAATCTCAGACTGGCAGTCGCTAAATGTGACGTCATGTATTTGGGGAATGGTAAACAGATTAATATGTAAGTTTCCGGGCTAACAAGAGGCGTTTAGGGTTAACTGAAGTGGCGTAAAATACTAGCATTGATACCTTCGCCATGTCAGCATGTCAGTGTTTTTATATTGATTGTTGTACTCATAATAAACACTGTGGTATTATAGAGCCTAATGATAATTTAGAAATAGAGAAATCCAAAAACGCAACGTTTCTTTTTCTACAACTCTCAACGCTAGTATGTAATAAAGCTTTCAAAAAAATATAGTAAAATAATGAAGCTATAAATTCTGTTCATAAATGGGGTATCATTAAAACCCGGATTCAGATGATTGAGACACTATAGTCATCAAATAAAATAAAAGCATGCATTACACACATAGTTGCATGTACTTACGCACATGCAACACACATGCAGTTTGTATGTTACCTAACAATGTGTTGTTGTTGTTGTTTGTGTTAACACGCTTAATTTTATTGTTAAAACGAGGTTTTACCATTAATTGAAGTTTTAAGGAGATTAAAATCTAACTAATATTATAAATACGAAAGTATGTCAGGATGGATGTATGAATGTATGGAAGAACGGATGTCTCATTGGCTGTATGATGGATAGATGGATGATTATTTGCTCCTCTTTCACGACGAAACAACGGAACGTATATACATGAGACTAGGCACACCGATAGTTTATAATCTTCAATAAACGATACTTTTTATCCCAGTAGTACAATTCTGTGGGACAATGGTCGAACAAAACGCGTGCAAAACCGCAGGCATAAATTAATCCTTCCTTCCTTATCCTTACATAGTATAAAACAAAGTCGTGTCTGTTTGTTTGCTTGTTTGTTTATTTGTTTGTTTGTCTGTATGCTTAAATCTTTAAAACTACGCAACGGATTTTGATGCGGTTTTTTTTAATAGATAGAGTGATTCAAGAGGAAGGTTTTAGTATATAATTTGACTGACATCCACGCGGGTGAAGCCGCGGGCATCAGCTAGTACATAGTATAAAACAAAGTCGCGTCTGTTTGTTGTTTGTTTGTTTGCTTGTCTGTATGCTTAAATCTTTAAAACTACGCAACGGATTTTGATGCGGTTTTTTTTTATAGATAGAGTGATTCAAGAGGAAGGTTTTAGTATATAATTTGACGCGGGTGAAGCCGCGGGCATCAGCTAGTTGAGGATAAAACAACATGCGGCAGCCCATCCTCTCAACACACGCTCTATATCTATTACGCCACGAGGGGGTGTGTGTGGCTTCCTCTGCGGAAACCTCACGGCGAAACGTCGTGACTTTAAGTATAAACAATAACCTTATCTATTACTCGTATTACTATTATCACTCTGATTTCCAACCAAAAAAATAACTTATCTTTACGGATTAAAGTTCATTTCAGGGGTGATATAATTTGTAACGTGTGACATGACCTTAGGGTCATCGGTGTTGGGTAGATAGATCTATCGCTGAATCGACAAAAATAAGATCTGAGTGCTATTCAAGTTTCACTTGTAAGACATTATGATAAAGTCTATATTATTTCAATTGTACGATGTCGTCATTCATTACAGTCATGATTTTCATGCCCGACGAAGAATGACAAATAGTTGTTTTTCGATTTGTATGGGCTCGACACAATTGACACAATCATCATACGATAGCAGGCGTTGTATGTAAGTATCCATTTTATTTCGAGAATTGTAAATTCTCTTCCGTCTTTTGACTGGGTCAATCTTCATGCTTATTGTCAAAGTATATACTACGAGTAGCCTCCGCGACGTTGTCATCCGGGAATGTGGCTAAAAGATTGGTAGCATTAACACTGAAAATGGCAGCTAATTCCAATTTATTTCTAACTAGCGGACGTCACGCGTTTTCACTCGCGTTTTGCCGTTTCTGTGAGAATACAGGGATAAAAAGTAGCCTGTGTTACTCAGGGCAAATGTAGCTTTTTAATGGTGAAAGAATTTTCGAAATCGGCGCAGTAGTTTTTGAGTTTGTTTATTACTAACATACAAACATACACACAAAAGTACAAATCTTTCCTCTTTATAATATTAGTTGCAATACCTACCTAATTCTACGTGCTGTACCTTCACCTAAAAGTATTTAATCTCGGGTGTATAATTGGCGACTATTTCATGGTATTCATGGCTCATAGTTATTGGCAAACTTTAGAGGTCACTGCTGTCAATACCCTTGATGTTCGCATCATCATTACGAGTCTCGCGGAAAGGGATATCCTCTTAACTAATTGTAACTGTGACGGTTCGAAGATTTGGTATTTTCATTCTTCACACTAATACTCATCATCATCAGCCTATAATGTTTCCACTGAAGTGGCTCAGGCCTCCTCTCTAGGAGAAGGATGGGCTGTAATCCACCACGAGGGCCCAGTGCGGGTTGGTAGATGTCACATGTCTTCGATTTTTTTGGTTCTCAGACATGCCGTTTCCTCACTGAGTTTACGGTGTTTAATACAATCTTTGAATAATTGAACGGTTATCATACACCTTCTGTCAAGCCTGAATGAATCTGGAATTGGCGGAAAAAAAACATAAGTATTCTTGTTTAATATTTTACCGTGAGTTTCCACAAGGTAATGCTTGATTTCTTTATAAGTTTATCTTAAAAGAAAAACAAAATAGATAACAACAAAAAACCTTAGTGTCAGCTTTATGTTAGATCACTGGAAGTGCTAACAAAAAATATTCAAGTGACTTTAATGGGAAACGCCAAGCCACAATGTTTTATCAGTTTCCGCATGGTTGACGCGCATGCTTCATTAATAAAACTCACAACTCTTATTGGCTTCAGTGGTAAAAGACACCCTATAATGTTCTGTAATACAACACGCAAGCATTATTAATCCGTTAACTTTTGAGGAATTTCTCCTGTATTGTGGGAGTGCTAACAAACATTTTCACTCACATTCACACACAGCCAGACCCTGAACAACTACTTATAGATCAAACAAAAATAATATGTTCCGTGCGGGAATCGAACCAGCGATACACAGCGCAACAGCGTAACTTTTTTTGGTTCTAGGATACGCCGTTTTTCTCAAGATGTTTTCCTTCAACAACTTTAGAGCAATGGAGGTGATATTAATTACACAAGTAAAGGCTGGATTCGAATTACTGACCACTTACAACTAGTCAACTGGGTCATTATGGCTGGATCCAGGAACAGAAAAACAAACAAAGTGTATTCATAAGTACTTATAGGTACGCGTACGCAGAATTGCATTTGATTTGTATGGCCATGTGTAGTTGAATCGCTGGCTCTTAAGTGACATACAATAGATGAATGAACTGAAGGCCAATGTGATATTTTTCTGTTTTATATATGCTTATCAGTTATTTTATAGTTTGGTTTGTCTCTGCATCTGTAACTAACTACTCCCAGTTGGCAAACTTTACCATCCGCGACCCCAATCAGGCCCCTAAAATCGGACACCGTGGCTGCTACTAAAGAAAACCTGATGGGTTTACTCAATAACTCCTTGCCCAGTCTGGAAATCCTACCCAGGATTCCATGCAGTCGCGCTTACGAACACTAGATTATCATTGGGTCCAAAAATAAATAATCAAAATCAAAAAAAATCGGTTGTCTGTAAAGTCGGTTTACTGGCGATACTTGAACGTGACAACGTCATAAGAAAATACAGCACTTACATTGCTATAAACAAACAATTAACACGCCGTTTCTATGGAACGACAATTAACACGCCGTTGCTATGGAACGACAATTAACACGCCGTTGCTATGGAACGCCTCAGAGCGAGGTAACGCCTCAGAGCGAGGTAACGCCTCAGAGCGAGGTAACGCCTCAGAGCGAGGTAACGACTCATGACGTCATCTTTTTTCGTTCGTGCAGCCGGCCATCGAATTATAAGACGTTATCACGTCAAAATCAAAATCAACATTAAAAATCAAAATCAAAATCAAAATTGAATTTTTTATTTAATCCTTGCACACATTTGTCTAGCCTTCAATCAACTCTAATTAAACCAGATAACTACAGACTAAATTATGAAACGTTTCGCAACAATACCTACATACTTATTCATATCAATATTTTTTTTATCAAAATTCTTTTATTATGACTTTCAGTTCGATGGTTGCATCAAACTTGAAGTTGTTCTAGAGCGGTGTCTTTGAGAATCTTCGAAAATTGCGCAATTTTTTAACAACTCAAATCTACATGCTAATCTACAACACTTAATAGCTTAGATACTAGCAATCGATAGAATTAATTAATAAAATAGAATTAACAAATCTATAACTATTTTATCGCTCATTATGTGTAACATCAGGCAGGCGTCAGGCTTCTACTGGGTAAGCTCGTTCCATCGTCGACATCATCTCTGCCCTTAGGGCAAGATTGAAGTCAAGAGCAAGTCCATTTATAATTAAAAAAAAAAAACATAGTAACATTGTACAAAACGATTAAGATTATGAGTACCTATGAATATTATGGATTAGAAACTCGTGGCTTAATAATAACAGCCGATTGAGGTTAAGACGCGCTTGTCTGGGTTGGTGAGTGGATGGGTGACCAACCATTACATACCTAGTTTCGGTAAGCACGTTAACCCGTTGGTCCTGGCTGTCATAAAACGTGAAAGTCTGTCAAAGTCTTACAAAGGGGTAATAAATTACCCAATACTAACTCGGTTGTGGAGGTCAAATAGGCAATCGCTTCATGTACAATACTGGTATTCAGTTGCATTCGGTTAGACTGAAAACCGACCCCAACAGTTGGGAAAAAGCTAAGCACGTCTGCTTAGCCTTTTCCAAACTGTTGAGGATGAAAATGATGATTAAAATCATGAAACTGCACGCATTGCGAAAACTTTTTAACTGATTTCTTTTCTGTTTTTAATTTTGATTTTTATATTATTAAGTTGAGATTGGAACCATCATGTAACAAGACCATATGAACGGAAAAGGTCAGTCAAAGCTCAATGTAGATGGCGTGTCTCAATTGACCAATGAAATCAATCTATTTTGGAATTTAGAATTAGCAGATTTTCTATAAATAACGGTGTTTGGAACTGGCTACGCCATTAGGTTCTCAATTACCTTCCTCATTGATAAGACTTGCCTAGAGAAACACCAGATATTAACGCGCTATAGAAAGCCCTGTTTACGACCTCTAGGGATACAAAATTGTAGCGCAATTTACCTCAATTTATACCGTGTCACACCGTGGCCATACCTAGCAGTGACTACAAGTCAGACTGCACTCCAGTTTTACCCGCTCTAATGGCACAATTACACTTGGTCGTTTGCCTGTAATCGAGTATTCGAATAACATGTCACAGGAAGGAAATATGTATACAAGCTTACAATTGCGAAAAATCTATCTTATCTATATAAATAAAAAGAGAAGTCCTGACTGACTGACTGACTCATCAACGCCCAGCCCAAACCCTTGGACCTAGAAAGCTGAAATTTTGCACAGAGGTTCCCTTTATAATGTAGACAAGGAATATGGAAGGATTATTCGAAATTCTACCCCTAAGGGAGTTAAATAGGGGATGAAAGTTTTTATGGAAAATCGTCATTTTCACGCGGGCGAAGAAGCTGGCAAAAGTTGGTTAACCATATTTCTTTCATTTTCTGTCAACGCAGTGGCTTTCACAAGAAGCGTATATGAACGCCAGCACATACAAGCTACTACAATCTGCCAGATCATCATCTTCAAGCCGTTATCCCATGTTATGCCATGTTATCCCATTCTTCCCTGTCAGTCGTCACGCTATCATTTTTTCTTTTTTGCTGCATATCATTCCTCACACACTCCATAGATCTTTTTTTTTGGTATCCTCTCCCTCTCCATCCATTCAAAAAAATTATCTTTTTTTTTTGTCACATGCGATTCATCCCTCCTCATCACATGCCCGAACTTTTCTGTAACTGGTGCGACTTTTAAACTTCCTCTAATATACACGTTCCTTACTTTATCCACTCTTGTCACACTGCACATCCACCCATACTACAACTGTTACCTATCAGATTTCTTATATAAATTTCAACTTTATCGCTAAAGCATTAGGTTCAAGGTTGATTAGGATTTGACAGTTTCGAATAGCGTGTTCTGCTGGCATCTGTACGTTCTAGCAAAAGCATTAGAGTCTTATTGATCCCGTCGGGGCTGCGAATTATTCGAAAGAGATACCGTGGCTTTGACACGAAGGGTTAAGAAGGACTGAAGGAACATGGGTGGTTTTTAGTCAGTAGAAGTCTGACACTCCCTACCGCTCTGCCCAGAGCGGGAGAAGTTTGATAATTTCCTATCCTCCAAAAAAAGGGTCTAGTTGATTAAAAGTTTAAAATCTCATCCGACATGTTTTTTCACGGAAACTGACGGAATTCCTTATATTTCTTTAACATTGGCCTATTTATTCAATGTCTCTCATATCAGTCAAAACCAAACCTTAAAATGACATATTTTAACACACATTTCATAAAAAAATATTTGCTTAGTGTTTTTATCAAGTTTTAGAACAAATACAAGTTATCTTTACAAATGAATGCTAAAGAACTGTTTTAATCTTACTATGACATTGTCAACATGACAGATAGAGTAAAATATTTGAATGAAAAATATTACTTAGTAAACATAGATATAAACTAAAGATATGGTCGTCCGAACATTTTGCTCGATGCGTTCCCCATACAGAGAAACACTGACGCCATCTTTAGGAACTACTCAGGCTGCTCGTAAACGTAACCTTGTATGAGCGGCGTGGCGTGGTATTATCGAGGTATAAAGAAATTAAATAAAGCTTTCAATTAAAAAAAAAAGTATGTTTAGTGCAGTTTTTTTATACATATTAATAGATAATAATAATAACATTTTTATTGGCCTTCGAATAAAACTATTATATAATTAAATCTTTTCATTTCATCGGCCACAAGCCTACAACGCACGCCGCTGCAAAGTTATGTCGTACAGCCGTACGGCGCGTGGGGGCGGGGCCTCGCGTCGTCTTTGCCAAACGTCAAGACAAATAATTTGGGATGAAAACTGTTTTAAATAATGTTTTATGTTGATTTACTGACGTATTTTTGACTTACCGGTGGTATGAAATGTTATAATTTTTTTTGTTGTGCTTTGCGTCGTAGTTCACGCAACCTTTCACTACACAACTTGGCATTTTCACTTTTAAAATTTACGGACGCACCCGAAGATAGCCGATCGTGAACTAGTTCACTTCGGTTTAGTTAATACCTATTTGGGACCAAATACGAGGCGTCATTTTATCATGTGGTCCGCCCAGTCCTTACGCAGTAATATATAAGTCAATGTTAGTAAATCAAGTTACCCGAAACTGTACAATTTGCCCAAAGAACCTTGAACTTAATGCTTCTGCGATAAAGTTGAAAATCTTTTAAAGAAATTTGATAGTTTGTCAGTCTGTAGGTGTCTAAAACGGCTGTCACACTTTTTTGTTTTTTGTTGAGTGAAGATTCTGCAGTAGTCTACAATAGGGGCTCTTCGTTAAATTTTAATAATACGAGTAACAGCTGAACGGTTGACCTTCAAGGTTAAGTAGTGGTTGCCAAGGTCGGTCCTCGAATGGCTGACATGATTACATACAAAGATGTTGCATTATTAGGAACAAACAGCCACTAAGTTTATCTAGGGAAACTGTTGATTTTGTCACGGGGATCCTTAAATTATTTTTATAATGTAATCTTTATAACATAGGTCTTAAACGTAACTAGCGAAGTTCGGAGTGAATAAACCTAAACATTAAGGGTACATAAACGTTATGGTAAAGTTATTTAATTGATATAATTATAATAAATAAATAATAAACTTCATCTACTTAATCTACTTAGGCCGAAATAATCGCCACAAGGAATTCTCTACCACTTAACCTTTAAAAAGTTATGCAAAAATCAAAAAAATAAGATTATACTTTGAAATGAAAAAAAAAAGATGCACATAAAATGCGTAAAATTTTGGCGCTAGCAAAATTAAAATCTTAACCTTGACAACGCAAACAAGTTACATTTTCCTCCAGTTGCAATAAAGTGGTACTGGTCTACAAGTTGATACAATTGTAATCTTAGTTGTATTATAAAACGTTTATTGTAACAGGAAAACCTTAAAAAAATACCCGCATCTCAATATTGCCACTTGAAGTTATCCTTAGATACCTTTTGAAAATTTAACATACCGTCGCAGCGTCTACCAAATTCCATAAGTCCATTTTTATATTTTTTGAAAACTTCACTAAACCAACTCTCCATTTCAATCAAATCTTTTTTTGTAATATTTAAACTAGAAAGAAGTTGAAGTTATTCCATATGCATTAATAATTTTGCAATGTTTTCGTTTATCTTTTAAATAACACGTTTTTCGTTGTTGTCCCAAAACTTTTCAAAAATCACTTATGGAACTTGGCAGACGCAGCGACGTACGTAGCTACATGTTAATTTATACAACAAATGAACGGGGAAGTACCTACGTTAGGTAATTTAATCTTTTTTCTTAATCCTTTATCGTGTGGCTAGTGCATAACCTAGTGTTAGAGTGTTTATACCGCTCATAAGCCTCTGACTTAATGGGCCTACTACACGCACGCACTTCCCTTCAGTCCGGGCCTGCGCGCTTACCTCACGAAAAAACTGAACGCTCCCGGGCGCTACCACACGCTCATGCGCCTACCACACGCTCACACTTCCCCATGGGCTGTGAAGTACGCGCAGGCCTCATTTCTGTTGAAATCGTCGACTGTCGTCGACGTGTAAACAATGTTTCCCAGTGAAGAACTATTTCTTATGCTAATATTTTTTAAGTGTTTGCTAGTGAAAAAAATGACAATGCAAAAGTCAAAATGTAAACGATCAGGGGGTCTAAAATGGCCACTTTTGCAGATCATAATGTGAATTGCGTTTAAAAGCGTAAAATGGACCTTTCATAATAAAAACTGCGTCTGTGACTATTTTACGAATGTTAACGCAATTCATATTATTTTCCTATTATGATGTATTTTACTAAATTGTTACAGACGCAGTTATTATAATGAAAGGTCCATTTTACGCTTTTTAACGCAATTCATATTATGATCTGCCAAAGTGGCCGTTTTAGACCCCCAGTTCTTACCTCTTTCATCTTATTTATTAGTTTTGCGTAGGCATAGTTCTTTTTATTACGGTCGGAATAATCTTTCGATTTGATTTTCCATATAGCAGGCATAGATTTATACATAGTTAAAAACTCAGTCAAAAATTCGCAGTCATACATTCTCAAGGTTGACATGTTTTAACGAAGGACGACTACGTACGACCGACGACTAGCCTCGACTGCGGTGTGAGCACTGAACGCCCAACCACACGCACAGAAAAGCGCGCAGGCCGGGCTCGCGGGTAAAATTTCTAGCAAGTCGTTCAAGCCGCGCTCAGGCCGCGCCGTGGGGTTTGCGCGGGGCTAGTTTTCCCAACCACACGCACAGTGCTCCGCGTTCAAGCCAGTTTGCGCAAGTAAACCCATGGGGAAGTGCGTGCGTGTAGTAGGCCCTTTAGCTTTACTTGCCGTCAAGAAATATCTGCCAGGCATGCTGATTCCTTTTTTTTTTGTGTTTCGAAAATCATCAAATTCATTCAAATTCAATCATAAAATATTTACGTTTATTAGTAGTATTCTTCTTACAAACACATTTTAAATATTCAAAAAATATTTACGCTGTAAAGACGCAGATCAAAATGACGAGATTAAAAAAAAAAAACACGCCTGCTCTATATTAGTCAGTGGTGTTTTTTTTTTTAAATTTCTTATGTTTTAATCGAATTACCGCTGCTTTAAGATTACAGCGTGCGGTAATAAGATTACAACACGCTGTAATCTTATTACCGCACGCGTGCGAAATAAGTTGCATGTCGAACCTAATCGTAGTGATTACTATGTTTTTTGGCAGAAAGTAGGTTAGGTAGGTTCCAGCTGATCTTCGAAACTTGATTTGATTTTAACCGGACTTATACTGGCAGCCTGCAGTTGATGTTATAATTAATGAGAAATGGTGTTATGAATACCTTTTTTTTTTTTTTGGTGGGTGGAAAATCATCGAATAACCCCCCCCGCTCTTGGGCAGAGCGAAGGGGAGTGTCAGACTTCTACTGACTAAAAACCAACCCATGTTCCTTCTTCTTCGCCCTTGTGTCGGAGCCGCGGTAACCTTTCGATATCCACAGCCCCGACGGGCGTCGGCCCTTGCGGGCTTCTCCTTGCTGACATCTCTTTGAGGCGCGCGTGGAACACGTACGCGCCGCCGACACGGTCTGTTGCCGTCATGACGACGGCCGGACGGCGAGCTAGCCCGTTACTCACCATCCACAGGCCCGCGTCTACGGTGGCCGGAGGTCATCGCGTGACCCCCGACGCCCGGAGCGCCTTCCGCGGCGGCTGGGACGTTGAGAGGTTCTCTCCCTCTCTCGTTCCGCCACCTCCTTCGCTAGCATCACTGCTTCGCAGAAGGAGGCGACGGCGTCCCAGTGTTATGAATACCTCAGTTGATTTTAGAATACGAAATATATAATATTTTAGAATAACAAAGATTTCATGCAAAAAAAAAACCCTTAAAATTGTTAACCAAATCCAATTCAAATTGGGAAGTAGTATTTTACTGATAATTTCACTTAGACAGGTCGCGGGTAACTGAGCTACTCATATTATGAAGTTAAACTGATAAATTATTTTGCTAATACCTAGTACCTATATCATTCTTTTTATACACTTGCTTATTCTGTTTATTTAGGTATTCTATAAAATAAAATATTATTAACATGCTTCGTTAATAACTTCCATTTACACAATAGGTTCATAATTCATAAATAATAGTTAGTATTTCGTTGACAAATTATTAAATTATTGACACTAACTACCATAAAACATCTGTGCATATAATAACTTTTAATAAAGACCAGTATAATGATTTTTATCGTAATTTCAACTTGTACAAGTTGACAAATACTTAAACCAGACAGATTAATTGCTATGTCGACCTCGAAAGTTAAGGAAATTTAAAGCATTTTAAATTGAATTTTTCCGGCCTCTTTGTACTTAACTCGTTGTGATAACCAAAGGCACATGCAAAATTCACTATCAGTAAATTAATAAATTCGGTCACTTAAATACATTGGGTGACAATGATCTTAAAAATATTGTACATAAGATTTAGACGTTCTGTTTTTGTGTGACCGCTTAACTTATTGATACAAACCTAATCCTAAAGAACTGTGCGCCTGAGTTGTCTCCTGTGTTGACACGCTTGTACCGCCTCTCTCTCAAAACTAGAACGGTGCCGGACTCCTGGAAGGTCGCTAATGTTCAACCAGTACCCAAGAAGGGTAGTCGTGCCGACCCTAGTAACTATCGACCAATCGCCATCACCTCCATACTTTGTAAAGTAATGGAAAGGGTACTTAACGGTAAGTTGCTGGCGCACCTTGAAGCAAACGACCTGCTCAGCGACCGTCAGTATGGCTTTCGCCGGGGACGGTCAACTGGGGATCTTCTGGTGTTTGCTACGCACTGCTGGGGCGAAGCCATCGAGAAACACGGCGAGGCCCTTGCCGTGTCGCTGGACATCTCGAAGGCTTTCGACAGGGTTTGGCACGCAAGTCTGTTGAGCAAACTTCCGGCATACGGCATTCCCGCTGACTTTTGCTGCTGGATATCTGACTTCCTGAGTGAGCGGTCCATCCGAGTGGTCATTGATGGCTGCTCCTCTGACCTTGTGGCTATTGTTCCTCAGGGGTCTGTTCTCTCTGCGCCACTTTTCCTGCTGCACATCAACGACCTCCTTATTCCTGGTATTGTTGGGTACGCAGATGACAGCACTGTCATGGAGAGTTACACATCCGGCGCAAAAGCTGGCGGTGATGAAATACGTCCATTGAGAGAGGCCATGGTAGAGCGAACGAATTCAGCCTTAAGTCTTGTCTCCAAGTGGGGTGACGACAATCTGGTTGATTTCAACGCCACCAAAACGCAAGTGTGTCTGTTCACTGCTAAAAAGAGCCCGTTCAATCTGGCCCCCACTTTCCGGAGTGCGTCTGTGGAAGTTACTGACAGTCTCGAGCTTCTTGGCACGAAGTTGAGTGCAAATCTGAACTTCGGCGCCTACATCGAGTCGAAAGCTCAAACTGCGGCAAAAAAGCTGGGTATCCTAAACAGGGTCAAGCGGTACTTCAAGCCTAGACAGCTTTCAATATTGTATAAAGCTCAAGTCCGGTCCGGCATGGAGTACTGCTGTCACCTTTGGGATGGCTCAGCCAAATACCAACTTGCCTCACTCGACTCAGTAGAGCGTAGAGCCAGGAGGCTAATTGGTGACGCTAAGCTGGTTGCCAAGCTACATAGCCTGGCCCACCGCCGCAAAGTTGCATGTCTGTCGGTCTTCTACAGACTGTACTTCGGAGAGTGTGCGCAAGAGCTCCACGAGCTTATTCCACCATCTCCCTTCTTCCATCGAGAGACTAGACGTACTGCGGGTTATCACCCATACCTTATTGATGTTCCACACATTCGTACGAAGCGTTTTGCTAAGTCTTTCATTATTCGTACAGCCAAGGAGTGGAACACCCTGCCTGCGTCGGTTTTCCCGAGTTCATATAACCCCAATCTATTTAAGTCGCGAGTAAATAGGCTTCTTCTGGGTAAGCTCGCTCCATCGTCGACCTCATCTCTGCCCTTAGGGCAAGATTGAGGTCAAGAGTAAGCCCATTTTGAATAAAAAAAAAAAAAAACATAAATAATTATGTGCTTGTATAATATATAATATGCAGGGCACGATTATATTCTCAAACAACAGTGATTTCTTTTAAAAAAACATACCATGCGTCAAAAAATCGTCGTGTTCTGCCAATAACTGGATTCCTTTATCATCAGCATTGACTTGACGTAATCGTTGAAACAAGGGCCTTGCAGCTCAAAAACTTGTTTAACATTGACTGGTAATAATGTGCAGTCTCGACGAGGTCAATAGCCTTGTTTCGGTTACGACTGCAAAAAAAAAGAAACCATCGACCTCACGGTAATCATAAACACGTTCTTTTTTTTTTAAACCAAAGAGTTTCAAGTAATCGGAGTTCGATTATGTCACTGGTCGAAAGTGAAATGTCAAGATGACGTTTTGCAATAGTGTTTAATTTATTATTCGTCAAAATAGTGTTAATTTGAATAAGATTAAAAATATTGCAAATAGAAGATATTGATAATATTATTTTCTTAAATGTAATTTGTTGTGCAGTTGGCAATTTATAACAGCCCCATCTCAATCTATGTGATTTATATTATCCTAGTAAAATAGCATTTTCTCACGAGGTACACTGTCTAGGCTTACCATAAACAATTTTTTTAAACTGTTTTTTTTTCTGCTTTTGTTGAGATGTTTAAATCAAAAGCAAAATGCCTTTTAATTGTGACGATAGTAATTAAGGTCTCACTAGAAAATTGTTTTACTAGTGAAAGAAGTGACGTGACTTCACGTCTAGTTATGTTGACAAAGCAAATTACGCGTTTTAACGGCATAGGTAGGTTAAAAATAACAAAATAAGAGGTGTATATTAACTGAAACATTTTTTTAACAAAATATAGAGCACAGTTACTTATACTTCTGTATAACCCTTCGGGAATTGTTTCAAAAAGTTTCATTCTACCAGCGGTATAGATGATGGGAAAAATAAACAAAAAGTATTAAAATAACATAAACAACAGAAAAACTGTTATGCAGTTCTATTGAAAGTCATACAAGGTACTGCGTCTTTTCCTGGCCCTTAAGTCAACCACAAGGTTTTACCAGGCAAGACTTCGATATGACCCGCTTTCTACAGAGTCTAGTATAAAAACACCAATAAAATTACACTTGTAAACGATAAGAATAATTTGGAAGCAAAGGGACATTACCTGTCAACATTAATATTTAGGGACGCATTTCCGATTGATAAGTCAAATCATTACTTTTTTAAACAAAAGTATGTTTATTAAATACAATGCTTTGTATTTTTAAAATGTTTTTGCTACTTATTGTAGGTAGATGTGCAAGGTACAATTCTTAACTATAAATATAATTTTAGATATGTCCAGTTTCTCAGTATATGTACCGAAGTGAAAAATTTTTACTTCGGTACATTTATTGAGAAACTGGACATATCTAAAATTATATTTATAGTTAAGAATTGTACCTTGCACATCTACCTACAATAAGTAGCAAAAACATTTTAAAAATACAAAGCATTGTATTTAATAAACATACTTTTGTTTAAAAAAGTAATGATTTGACTTATCAATCGGAAATGCGTCCTTAAGACAAAATACAAACGCTTGTGTCATTTTAAATTAAGTATTCAAAAAAAGTCACCGCTTAGGGTGACCATAAGACGTGATGAGGAAAAATATAAGAAAGACAACATCGTGAGGAAAGTTGTATTCTAAAACCAAGCAAATCCAATAAGTAAGACATGTGACATCTAAAAACCCGCACTGAGTCCGCATAAATTTCAGCTCGCTCGCTTTCGTAATATAATAGTGGAGTCCTATGTCCTACAAGTGGGAAGTTAATAAGTGATTAATATTTATTATGTATTCAAGGTATTTTTAGGGTTCCGTACCTCAAAAGAAAAAAACGGAACCTCTAAAGGATCACTCGTGTGTCTGTCCGACCACCCCCCCCCCCCCCCCTCCTTATCTCCGAAACTACTGAGCCTAAAATTCTGAAAAAAATACAGAAATTAGTTCAACACGTATAGATTACAGGAAAATCTATAAGACGTCATGGTACGGAACCCTTCATGTGCAAGTCCGACTTGCACTTGGCCAGTTTTTTTTTAATATGCCATGACTCAGGGTATGAATGGGACCATATCATCTAAGTATCAACTCAATCGTCGAATCCGACTCGGCTGGGCAGCGTTTGGGAAGCTGAGAAGTATCTTCTCGTCCAACTTACCGCAGTGTCTCAAGACGAAAGTCTAAGACCAGTGTGTGTTGCCAGTGATTACATACGGGACCGAAACGTGGTCGCTCACAATGGGTCTCATCAGAAGGCTTAAGGTCACCCAAAGAGCAATGGAGAGGGCTATGCTCGGAGTTTCCTTGCGTGATCGAATCAGAAATGAGGACATCCGCATGAGAACCAAGGTTGCCGACATAGCCCGAAGAATTGCCAAGCTTAAGTGGCAGTGGGCAGGGCACATTGCTCGCAGGACGGATGGCCGATGGGGCCGGAAGGTTCTGGAGTGGCGACCGCGAACCGGAAGACGTTGCGTTATTGGAAGGCCTCCCACTAGGTGGACCGATGACCTGGTGAAGGTTGCGGGGATCCGCTGGATGCGAGACGCACGGGACCGGTCAATGTTGCGACACTTAGGGGAGACCTATGTCCAGCAGTGGACGTCTTTCGGCTGAAATGATGATGATCAACTGGCTTACTTATTTTTCAGTTATCTTTTTTTTATAGTTACGGGACGCACAAAACACATTGTACTTGGGCACATTATTTTGTGATATTTACTGAAAAATAATTCAAGTATTGTTATGTACTCACTTGAAAACTCATTCTGTTACGTAGAGTAAAGATTGAAAAAATATTTTATAAAACATAATTTGCGTAACGCTGTTTTAAAATAATTAGTTCCAATAATCGCTACGTTAACAGAAAAATAATTATTGTAATTAGTGTTGAAAACGCACTTCTTATGAACAATTCGTTCTATGTATACGTAAATCATTTCGAAACACAATATGTCTTGATCATGAAGTCCATGGAACTGAATGGTACGTCTTAGTTTTGACACCATGTTTTAACATGAAAAAAAAAACATTTGTGTTTGAGAAAAAAATATGACTTTGTAACCAAGGCTTATTTAAAAAAAAATACCTTAATATGAAAATGAATAATTTTCTAAGAAGGAAAAAATTACATTTTATTTTGGCGTACATTAAAATACTAACTATAGGAAATGGGTGTCAAGAAAACAGCAGCAATTTGAATTTGAATTTAAATACTTTGACTGAATACGTTTATTATTCAAATATAAAAATATCCACAAGGAAGGTTATAGTAACTGCCTCCTAGCACAGTTTAGATAGAAGTGAGAGCTCGAGTAAAGGCAACCGTCCCTTTTATAAGAAACGTTGTGTTTGACGTTACGTGACGTTAGTGACCGTGTTGCCAGTATAAAGAAAATCAAAGATTAATTTTTGCATAATAAAATAGACTAAATATCAACATTCCCCCTCAAAAATTAATCATCAATTGTCAAAATACAAATTAATTTTTATACAATCATAATCACCTATATAACCAGAATACTATAAACCTTCCAAGTGATTTCTGGGGAAATTACAATATTATGGCCCAACATTTGTTGCAAGGACTAGGAAAACCCAGGAAAACCTAGCCAGACCATCTCATCAAAATGAATAATTATAACTTATTTTATAATTCATAAATGATTATCAATTACAACAATTTATAATTAATAGTTCTAATAGAACAATTCATTAGATCAATTAATTTACAATAAGTAAATTACCACAAATAAATCAATACTTAAAATGTATACACAATCATACATAAGTAACATTGTTGCAAACTTATCTCTGACATAAATCTGCCTTTTAAGCAGTTGACAACAGCTTGTAGCGGCTTTGTTAGCACATCCGCTATTTGTTTACATATTATGTTACTTCATTGCAAGCCCATCTCATCTCTGAACTGCTAAAATACAACAGTTTGTAGCAGCTTTGTTAACACATCCGCTATTTGTTTACCTGTGATTACATAAAAATAATTTTATTATATTATTTTCAACTTGTTCCCTGGAGAAATGATACTTGATGTCAATATGTTTTGACCTTTTATACTAAAAAGGATTATTTGCTGTAGGTACTAATACAACCATTATTGTCTTTTAAAATAGCAACTGGATTGACAATATTAATTTTATTACTAGTGACTAGAGACTTTAGCCATAATGATTATTTTACAGTTTTAAATAATGCCATGTATTCAGCCTCAGTTTACAAACCCGCAACAGACATTTGCCTCTTTGTATTCAAAGTTATTGTACAGTTATTGAATAATTTAAATAAATAACCTGTGGTATTTTTTTTTATTATTGACATCATTACCACCCCAATCGGAATCTACTTATCCACATAATTTATGATCACCATCATCACATTTTATTTTGTGACTTAATTTTAATTCCATAGTGCCCTTCAAATACGCACTCTTTTGAGACAAATAATTATAACACTTTGTTCTTTTTGTTTGTGTATCTGCTAAAAATATAAATACTAGCACTTTAATCAGGGCGTGTACATAACATAACGTACATTAAACACCCATTATGGTTGCGGCAAGGTGTATTATATTCACTATTTACATTTAGAACTTCGTAATTTGGTTTATTATTTATGGGTGTACTAATGGGAGTACAGTCAGACATACCTACCAAATTTTTACATTACAAAATAGTTTTTTAAAGAAGAACTTTGATCTAAAGTTATTGTATCATTACCTCGAGTAATTTTAATTCCTAGGAACAATTATTTAGATCTACCATTTTCAATTTTGCTCTTTACTTAATATTTATTTATCAACTGATGAATTTACAAACCCTGTTTGTTAAGACACTGATGTATTAATTCGAACCAACACCTAGCAGCTTGTTTTAATATGTACAGAGCTTTATTCGTCTTTACTGATTACACCCTCTGGCACTTTCATGTTTTTTTTTTTTAAATGCCATTTAAAGATACGGTTTTTAGATCCGTATGATGTATTCATAAATTATATTGATTTGCAAAACTAATGATACATCTAAAAGTTTCAGTTTAATCTGATAAATACTTTTGACTATAAAAAACTTTGGCAACAAGACGTGCCTTATATCTTAATGGATTGTCATCATCTCATGATTTTTAATATTAAATATTTTATTTTATATAGATAAATCTATTTAAAAGTAAACCTACCTATTGTTAATTTAGTTAAGTTTCTCTTTATGAAAATAAATATATTTAAACCGAAATATCCACTTACACTCGACTATATTACAATTTCTATTAATCGGTTTCGGTACTAATGTCCAGATAACATTAGTTAAAAAAAATCTAATTCATCTTTAATTGGACCTTCCCATAAACTCCTTTCATCCTAATTTTTAAATTCGTTAAATGAACTAGGTACTTTGCAACTAACTGAATCAACACAATAGAATATCCCCGATTTCACAATATGTAGGTAAGCTTAACACTCCTTCCCATTAATGACAAGAATCGTCGATATTTGTATCACAAGAACTGCGACATCATGGTTTATCATTAACATTTGGCTTTAGTACGTTGGAATCATTATGGTCTTATTTATATTAAATTATCTGATTTTAATCCATCTGATTTTAAACCGTTCAACTTTGAACAATCAGTTTTGGAATGAATATCAGATTTATGGACTGTCACTGTCTTGAGGATATTTTATTGACACTGATTTTTTTTCTTGACAACACGTCATAACTATCATCAGTTTTGTCACGGAAATGTTCGATTACATTCCCTTCATTACAAAAATTAACCTCATTACTATGACATCCTGACCATTTCATATTTTATTTCATACTTTATAGCCATTTGGTATATATCCAACGAGAATACCTTTCCATGATTTTTCATCGAAAGTGTTACTTATTTTTATTTTTGCACTATGCGGTAGAATCAAAACCTTCAACTACCTACTTAATTGCAGGTTATTTTTTTTTTTCTGCCACCATTCAAATGGTGTTTGATTTTGTTTTAATGGGCAAGGTTTATTAAATACACTGCAGTTAAGACTACATCACCCCAAAAAACACTTTTGTAATTTAGCACCGCATATCATAGCGTGGGCTTTTTACTAATTCGTTTGGAAGCGTTATTTTTCTGTGGTGTTCTTGGAATAGTAAAATGGTATGACATTCCTTTAGAAACACAGTAATCTTTAATTTCATTAGACAAAATATTCTCGACAATTTTCACAGTACAAAGTAAGTAGTTTTAAATTAAATTTAGTCTCAGTTTTTGCCATAAAATCTGTAAAAGCAGTGAAACTGAACACGTGAGATTTCTATGTCAATAAATACACAACACAATAATGAGTGAATTGATCGTCATATGAAACAAAATAATTTCCATTATCGACTGTAGAAGGAGTGATTGGACAAATTAAGGAATTTATTGTTCTTCACTTCAGAAGTGTGAAATGGTAATCGTGCCTGTTTCCCGTTTATGCAAGCTTTGCATAATTTATCATTGGGTGTTCCGTGTTACCACCTCAATTGAACTTATGTTTATGAATCTACTCTTTCAGCTCTAAAACTTTTGTTTACAGTTATGGCCTAACCGTTGATGCCATAAATAATGTAATTAGCACCATTACTGTTGCATATTTGAGAAACAGGTTGATTAACTTTAACCACAAAATTCACACAAATTAAATAATTAATTGCCATACCTCGCATCAGTATTTTACCGTCCTTACAGATATTGGTTCCATGCTGGTCGAAGGTCAATCCGGGACGCTGCATCTTGGTTACTGACAGCAGCTTGTATGAGAGTACCATGGATTGCTGACAACTTGTAATGTCTTCATTAGCTGTAAAGAAATTACCGTGTTTAGCAACTAACATTTTAAACGGTTTAATAAAATTTCTAAAGTTAAAGGATAGGACTTCCCTGTTAATGATGTGGTTCGATTCCTTGGAATTTAGCAGAAAGGTTACTTGGTTTTCTTCTGCGCCACCTTCATAATTTCCGTACAAAAATGCGAAGCCGGAAACCTCACTGGAATTTGAAGCACCCTGAGTTATATCCACAGCTTGAACTCTGCGGAATCTGTCTGCAGGTTTTTCTTGATTGGAATATAGCATCAAAATTGCATTTGTATTTGATGTGACTCCATAATGGTGACACTTCTTAAAGGATTTCTTCTTGGCCTTAAAACTTTTGTTGGTTATTAGTTTAAGGCTTTGTGTCCTTGTGTTTATTTAGTTGAAGTTTTGAGTTTTAGGTTCGACGTGAAGAATCTTGCACTGAGATCGTCTTTTAGCAAAACCAAGGAAAGATTCTGCCAAATACTCGACGATTACACTATTTACATTCTTCGCAATCCGCTTATTTTTCACCCAAGCCTTTGACCGTATTATGGGTTCATCGTCGATAACTTAAGGAATTTCCACTCACTGTACCTTCCACCATCGAAAGGTTTAATATTTCACTTGGTCTTCAGATTGTCTATGATGTGTCACGTGTTTTTTTTTTTTTTTTTTACAAACACCAATTATACACACGTATTAAACCAGCACACAGTAAGCGCAACAGTATATCAAAGCAGTCCTGGGCCCATAACCTATAGGAAATGGGTGTCAAGAAAACAGCAGCAATTTGAATTTGAATTTAAATACTTTGACTGAATACGTTTATTATTCAAATATAAAAATATCCACAAGGAAGGTTATAGTAACTGCCTCCTAGCACAGTTTAGATAGAAGTGAGAGCTCGAGTAAAGGCAACCGTCCCTTTTATAAGAAACGTTGTGTTTGACGTTACGTGACGTTAGTGACCGTGTTGCCAGTATAAAGAAAATCAAAGATTAATTTTTGCATAATAAAATAGACTAAATATCAACATAACCACGCCGGTCACTTATCCAAATTGACTTAGCTTTTGTTTTAGAGCTCATTTTTATCTCTGTGGGAAAAGGTGTGAGTTTACAATTTATGAACCTTCTACAAGTTTGAAAAAAAAAACCTACCTAACTACTTTAAAGATACAAAGAAAACATTTACTTAAACGTTTGAAATTATCAACACACAGTGAGTTAACATGATAATAAGTACCTACTCGTTTCAATTTTCTGCTGAATTTTCATGTAAATGAAATAAAAGAAAGAAAATTAAAAATAATTATTGTTTGTCGCAAGGACAGGTCGTGATACAAAAAGAAAATAAAAAAATTACGTACTATAATTAACAAATACAACGATTTTTTTTCTAATCTGCTCTCTGGCGGAACCTGTCTAATTTGTCCCGCCACCTCCTTCTTAGCCTGCCACGACCCCGCCACTCTATTTCAAGGCACCAGTTTCATGATATTTATTTTATACAACGCTTAACAAATATTAATAAATACAACAAAACTGAGCAAAAAAAAAATGTAGTTAAAAAATTAAAAAACCCGACTGAAAAAACGGAAAAGCAAAAAACAAGCACATTTTAAATTAAACAAAACTTGGAAGCAGGCGGGGTCCATTCTATTTTCATTTCATAATTTAATATCAAATGAACCCCGCCTGCTTCCAAGTTTTGTTTAATTTAAAATGTGCTTGTTTTTTGCTTTTCCGTTTTTTCAGTCGGGTTTTTTAGTTTTTTAACTACATTTTTTTATTTAACACTTTTTAGTCAGTTTTCATTAACTTCGTTATTACTATTATAAGACGGTAGATTTCGATTCGATTTTATATTCATTCCGTACACGTAAAAGAATCCGGTTATAAGTAAGAAATGCGATATTGTTTGTTCTAATAACTTTAAATCGTTATATATCCTAAACGGTTTTATAAAATGAAAAATGATAAAGGAAACCTAATATTCATTTTCAAATACCTATTCAACGATACCCCACTTGACATGGTGAGTCAATTTTTTTTTTTTTCATTTTGACAATATGGCGACTAGTTGTTACTATAGTGAGTATTGTTTATTGTAATGTTTTTAGTGACACTCGCGAGGTCAAGACGAATCGATTGACGTACGGATCATCAAAATCGGCCAAGGCGTTTGGCCTCTACAATGCCACATAGGAACAAACATACATACATACATACATACATACATACATACATAGACTGATAAACACATAACCCTTCTTTGCTTTGCGCAGTCGGGTAAAAAAAGTTAATAGCTTGCACGTCGTGACGATATGAGTAAATAGACCATTAACACGATACATTGTATATTACGTACGTCATAAACTGAAAGAATATACCTAATTATTGTTCATCAATGTACACAACAATGGATAGTTTATTTTAAGTTTTAGATTTTGAACTGCCTCCGTGGTCGAGTGGTTTAGGCATTTGCCTGGTGACCCGGTGGTCATGAGTCCGATTTTCACGGCAAGCATAAGTACTTTGTAAAGTTGTTTCCCGTTTGGCTAAGACATTGCAGGCTTGAATCACCTTATTTTCTGATAAAAAGATGATTCCGTGCTTCGGAAGGCACGTATGAGCTGGTGGTCCCGGTTACCAAATGGCGGTCTTCATACCATGTCAGAGGCCCTTGAAGTGGTTTAGAAACTCTGACACTAGGGTGTGTGGGGTCGTTAGACCTTAATACACCTTATCCACACGATAAGAAGAAGAATATGTTTTCCTGCTTCCAATACGAGTACTCAATTAATAATAACTCTTTTTATATTTGAATACATTTTATCTTTCATCCCTCGCATACAAAAATAGTAATAATCCTGATAGAAATGTGTGTGATCAACATATTTCTTCTATCAAATAGTTAGGTAGTTGGAACAATAAACGACCAAAAAAAAAACTAAAAAAATACTAAACATGGGATTTCATATCAAATTATTGCCTACAAAAACCAAAGTCAAATCGCAATTTACCGAAAGAAAAAAAGAAATATGTTTCTTTTTTTCGTTCAACTCGTGTCTCAAAGTCGGATTGTCAAATCGATCCTAACATTCATTTACCGCGTGGTGTCTCTAGTCTTTAAGCCCTCGAAATTCAAGTGAAGTGCAGTTGATAAAACGCGCGACTCCTGCACAGTCGTCTCAGTATCACAATAATGTCGCGAGTCCCGATCGCGATACTGGCCGTCACGGTTTTGGCCGCAAGATTCGTTACAGGTGCGTAATTGTGAAAAAAAAATGTGATGTGCCTCCTGTGTTATTTGGCGGGAAAATTGGATCAATTGTTTCCTTTTTTTTGGGTTTTTGGTGATGGTGTTTGTGTGATTAATAAATATTATTTTAATTAAGTCATTTAAGTTTCAATTTTATGTCAGATAACAATGATTAATAATAGTTAGTAATAATTAACAGAATTAGATTATTATTATTCTAGTTAGTTTTACTACAAGGAAAAGTCCTTCGCGAAAAATCTGTTAACACAACGAAAAAAATAGACAAAATTGAATTCTACTGAAAGGAGGCAATAATATGTTGATGAAACTTTATAAATTAAAACAGTTAAATTACAAAAAAAAAATGCAATTAAAAAAAAAAGACAAATTCGTCAATTGGTCATTGAAATTATCATACGAATATTGTATAATTCTTTTCAATGTGATAAATGGAATGCAATTGGAGTTATGGTGGCAATTAACCACTGTCGTGTTTGTGAATAAATTATTTTATGTGACATCGTAAATGTGTAATTGTTACTAATTAATTAATTATTACCATACTGATTAGATTATAGGTACTAATAGTAAATTTCAAAACTGAAAGAGTTTATAAGGGTACCTAAAAATACGTACACAACACTTCTTCATTTAATTGCGTCTTCGTTCATTTAGTTTTCCATATTGCCGTCGTAGGCAAAAAGGATACATCCGAGAAAATGCAATGCCTTGAAATAACCCTTATTAGATTCACCTTTAAGGCTTATTTTTCTGGGCTGCGGGTTGTTTGAAAGAGATACCGCGGCTCCGGACACAAAGGGCTAAGAAGGAACATAAATTGTAAAATAAATAAATAAGGAACACGGGTGAATTTTAGTCAGTAGAAGTCTGACACTACCTTCCGCTACATCCAGAGCGGGAGGAGTCATTTGATGACTTCCCATTCTCCAAAAAAAAAACAGTACCTAAAAATCATTCAAACTAAATAAAAAAAAAAACAATAATTTAATTGATAAGTTGGGGTAAGTTTTCCACAGTGGATGTAAGGTTTGGGAATAGTGTGATAGACTTGTCACAAAGAAAAAAAATACCAACGAGGAAGTCATAAGAAATAGGTACCTACCTATAGTTGCAATACGTAGACTAGTACTTCCTCAATGGGGACTGTCCCTTTTTCAACAAACTTGCTAATTTCAAAATCATTGCAAGAAATAGTTAAGTAATTTTTAACTACTGCGCGCGAGGTCTTAGGTTTGATTCCATGGTAGCTGCCACAGAGTCTGGATTTGTGCTCTGTTGATAGCATTAGCCTCATCCCTTATTACATGGGTCTTAAATATAACTGTTATATTTTGGTAGTGCTAATAAAAGGATTACAAGCATGAAGTTATTTTATAATAGTATTCTGCCTACACCATTGGGGAATATAGGCGTGATGATATATTGTTCAATTTTTAACAATCACTACAATTTTGTATAGTATGTACATAATTATTCCATTAAAGACAGTGTCAGATACCGTAGCGAATCGTCCGTGAAAATTGCAGAAGACAGTGACGATGAAATATAACAAGTTTTTGTTATATTTCATCGTCACATTTTATTTTTTGTCCCCCACACTAGAACTTTGATCCTATATTAACAAACATTTAAACTGTGTAATAATTATGTGAGAAAAACACACTCTAACAACTATCTGTAACAGTAGGTCATACAAACATTTGTTCTGTGCGGGGATTGAACCCGCGACACGCAGCAATCGCTCAGCCATCGTCAAGCTATTTATGCTCACAATATTTTATATATATTTAAATATTTTTTAACAAAAAAAACGTTGCCCCGCACTAGGAATTTCTCCAGTATCGTGGGTGCGTTCACAAACATTTAAACTCACATACACAAATACCCAGACCCGGAACAACTATCTGTAGGTCTTACAAATATTTGTTCCGTGCGGGGATCGAACCCACGACACGCAGCGCGGCAGTCCATTGCTTGAGCTACTGCACCAACCATGCCGTCATATTGAAAACATTTCACTCAGTGTCAAAAGTCAACCAATTAATACTGGGTAAATTGTTGGATTTCGATATTAACCCACTCATTAATTCTTCTAATCATCATTTTCTTCATGTACTTGTCCCTTGTTACTTTGGGGCTTTCATTCTCCTCTGCCATCTATCACTTTATCATTGATGGTATTGATAATTTTAATGTTTATTTATTTTTAAGAATACATAATAAATTAATTAAAAACTATAAAATAAACTAAACTAACAATAAACTATAAAAAGGCATCGAAATACTGCTCCTCAACGCTGTCAGCAATGTGCCCAAAAGACTGGCGGCATTGCCTCGTTGTATGGCAACACTTAGCCTCTGGCCAAGATATAAGCCAGCCCTTGGGTCACGAGAAGCGTCAACTATTTCTTTATCATTTACTTCTTTTACTTTCATATCATTCCTCACACAACTCATCCGTAGTTTCTTCGGTCTTCCTCTCCCTCTCCATCCACACAAAACAAACCTAATTAGAGTTTTGAGTTTTTGAGAGTTCTCCCTTTTGTCTAGCCTAAAAACTGGTAGGATTTGATAATGACGTTTCTCGTAACAAAAAACCTCCTGTTGACTTAAAAACATTTTTTAAGTCAACAGGACAAGTGATAACTAACTATATCGTGTGGTTTTCAATTTGAGAGACTAAATTGACACTTGGAAATGTCAAACTTCCCAATGTTGTTGTAATTGTATGGAAGTTTGACATTTCCAAGTGTCAATTTAGTCTCTCAAATTAAAAACCACAGATTACTATTCTCTAAAAATCATAAAAAAACGATGTCTTCTCAATGATGATTGTACCTAAATCTCTATAGAAACTCTGTAGAATAAAAAAGTTTCTATTTTTTGGTGGCATTACACAGATTTCTCCACGATCACGGAGACAGTTTTTTCATTGTTTTGGACGAACGATGGCAAATAGACTAAATCAAAGGCATCGATACCTTGAACATAACAGAGAAAACAGTACCTACGTTTTTTTGCATGAGAGAAATTAGAAAACTATTAACTAAATACCGGAAAACAACATAACATCACGCCTCTAGTCCCCGAAGTGTTATGCAGAAGTGTACCTAGAGGTATTGCACCCATATATCGCCAGCTATGTTTAATAGGGGTTGCGTCAATTGCCATCACCCGGACACAAATCCAGATTTCAAGAAAAACCTAACAACACTTTGCTTGACCTAGGAATCGAACTCTGGATCTCATTCTCAACAGTCGCGTTTGTGACCACTAGACCAACAAGGCTAAATTACCTTATTATTATTTTCCTGAAAACTTATCTACTAGTAAACTGTAGTATGAGTAGAGTTAGCGAGTAAATGGGAGGTCAGATCGGGTTTGATCCCCGCACGGAACAAATATTTGTATGGCCTACAGATAGATGTTTCGGGTCTGGGTGTTTGTGTACGTGAGTTTTAAATGTTTGTAAAGGCACCCACAATACAGGACAAATTCCTAGTGTGGCTTTACAAAAAAGGGAAAGAAAAAAAAATAGGCAGTCGCTCCATGTAAAATACTGGTATTCAGCTGTATCTGGTAAGACTGAAAGCAGATCCCAACATTATATAAAAAAAAAACAATACGCAGTTTCGTTAATGATTGGCTTCGAGTTAATTCATTAATACAAGTTAATGATAGAAGTTATCGACCTCTAAATAAGGTTAGGAATTATACAATCGTAAAAACCCTATAAAATTGACGCGATAATTATATTATCTATTTATTTACAAAAATAACTCTATAAATAAATGATTATCGCTAATATGTTTAATTATGTATGCAACCTACATACAATTGAGGAGGTTCTTTTCAAAACTTGACTATTCCACTTTTCAATTTTTTTCAGAATTTAAGAAAAACGTATTTTAGATATGCAGCAATGTAAATCGTTTTTTTTTTTTTTGAATATTATATACAAGCATAATACTCATTGTGTGGTACAGGTTTCAAAAGTTTGGGATTAATATATACTGAATAAATCGACAATTTAAAATGGAATAATCTAGTTCTGACGCGGCTGTGCTGGAATAATCAAGTTTTGTTGCAAATTCTAGAGGAATCAATGACAATCATGACGTGATTTTTGTGTCAAACAAACGCCACAGTCATACAAGTGTTGTGCAATCGTTCAAAAACGATAATTTCAGCTTCTTAACGAAAGTTAAGTGAGCATAAAGTTCTAACTGAAAAATGGACGGATGAATGGACAAAACATGTTTTGTTGCAATTTAGATTAAAGTAGTAAATTTACTTCAGGATTAATCATATTTTGTTCCAAAAATGAATATTGGAAGTGGGTAATGCCATTTCGAAGTGGAATTAACTACTTTTGACCAAATCGTGTGTTTTGTTTATTTTTTTCCAGTGGATCTATCGCGTTTAGCTAAGCTCTTGTTTTTGCATCGTGTAGATTTCAATGTTACCAACCCAAAAAAAAATAAAAATCATGTTTTGTCAAAAGTGGAATAGTCAAGTTTTGAAAAGAACCTCCTCAATTATACTGTAATTATTTCCAATAACCTTATTTTGTAAACAGGCTTTATCATCTAGGACTGAAAAACTCATGTTTATTATGCGTTTTGCATTGATAAAGGTATTTATTTTTGTGCCACATTCTTTAAAGAATTTATATTTTAAACATTGAGTTTATAATTTCTTTATTTACTTTCTACTTTTATTTTGTTGTTGAAATTCTAAGTAACCGTGTTTTGTCTTGAATTTTAATTATAATGTATTGAATGTTCCAATTTTGCACGCTCGTTTGAGTAGGATATGGTCTAAAGTTTTTTTGTTTGTATATTTTCATCCTTATGTGCAAATAAATGATTTGATATGATTTCTACGTTACTATTTTCGCTTGTAAATTAATTGCAGGCACATATTTGTGTTGAACATACGATTTAAACTTATGTTTATAAGACTAATTTATTAGCCATTTTTGCATCAAGCCTTTATTAACAAGTCAAGCCGAAAGGGCACAACCTTTAGTGTACGTATTAGGAAAAACTGATGGCACGGTTGGCGTAGTTACTGAGTGAGTACTGCAGGGCGTGTCGTGGGTTCGGTACCCGCTTGTAACAAATATTTGTATGGCCTACAAGGTAGTTGTTCTGCTGGGTTTGACAACTTGTGAGTGTGTGTGAGTTAAAACGTCTGTGAACGCCTCCACGATAAGAAATTCATGGAGTGGGGCGAAAATAAAGAGAATATAAATATGCCATGCCCTCATCAAATGACTTCTCCCGCTCTAGGCAGAGCGGTAGGGACTGTCTGACCTCTACTGACTAAAAACCACCGATGTTCCTTCTTAGCCTTTTGTGTCGAGGCCGCGGTATCTCTTTCGAGCAACGCGCAGCCCTGGCTGAATCAGGGGGCACGGTAGTGCCCCAGCCAAGTCGAGCGCGAAGCAAACACTGCCGTACCATTCTTTACTTGAACCATTTCGCCGCATTTTCAGGCCCCTATCTGAGAACCTCTGGATAAGACCAGAACGCTGAAATTTTCGTCATCCAGTAAGCTACAAAATCTCGCTTAAAAATTCAAAAAAATAAGTCTAGCTGGAGCTCCTGGTTTTGTACCCTTGTGTACCCTTCAACGGCCAAGTCACACAATATTGACTATAATATAATAATAGAGAAATCGCATTAAGGAACCTTAGACTTGGCACGACTTTGTCTAGATTTCATTACTTTTTAGAGATAAACAAGCAGCTCCAACGAGACTTGGCTAGTTTTTTTACAGAATGTTTTTGGTGGGATTATATTGTCACCTCAAGCCTTTAACAATAATAGCCGAAAAAAGACACAATAGGCGATAATATGAGCAGTTTAGGAGATAAAATTGCCATAAGTACCCATTAGTACCTACCACGATCATCAGAGGTGATGACACCATAGTTTACGTTATAACAATGTAACCAGTAACTACAATTATTGTTAACAGTGACATAATGATACGATTTATTTACAAAAAGTCACGTTTTCTAGAGTTTTTGTGTAAAAGCACGTATTTTGATAGTTGAAAAATAGATAAAATCTGTCGGACATCTTTTAGTTGATTGTCATTTTTCATCATTATCAACTGATGATGGTCAATTATCGGTCCTTTAACGAATAAGTATTAATCAGCCGATGATATTCTCACAGCTGGTACTGTTCACGGCGTCACATAGTTATACATTTCCAGTATAACATGACCTCCCTTTGTAAAGATTTTCCGAACAATGAGAGATCCGCATAAACTGGCTATGCATAGCTTTATTTGTCGTTCGAGGTACGGTCAGCATCAGAAGTAGCTGAACATTTCGGAATTTTAATTCTTTTATGTACAAGACTCTAGCTATTATTTTTAATGTTTCAGAAGATTATTCGTTAAAATAGACCTTACACTCCAATAACATGTAGTAACGAGTAATATCTAACAAGTTTTTATTAAAAAAACAGCTTGTAAACTTTGAGTAATGTTAATATACTTCTGATGCTGACCGTACCTACACAAAATGAATAAGTTATGCAGCATGTTTAGGAGAGAAGTGATATTTTTAGGATACACGCACAAGGTGGAGACGACAATACGACTACATGAAAACACTAGGAAGCTGGTTCATAGATTTATTAACTATGAAATAAATTCTAACATTGGAAGTAAAAAAGAAAAGAAAAAAAAACAACTAAATGGCATAAAACTGCACAACTGTATAATTTGCACTAATTTACATCAGGAAATACAATAGAGACACGAATCTGGCGAAGGCTTTGAAATAGCGAATCGGAAACATGTGTTTAATGTTTACACCGATGCGGGGGTCATTAACCTGCTAGCTTGCAAGCCTTATAACAAATACATCTTGTAGAAAATGCTAAAAATCTAAATATTTTATTTCACATTGGCCTACATGGGCACTTGTAAAACAATCGACAGTCCCGTAGTTTAACTTTTGAATACATTCTATAGATTTTTTGTATAAAGACTGTGAGTGTGAGCGCCATAATAATATATACCTACAAAGTTTAATTTACTGTCGTATTGACGTCTCCACTTTGTATTTCATTAAACTGAACCACTTTCTGGCCGTCATCGTTATGACAAAAAAAAACCTTTTGCAATCATGTTTGGTCCGCGTAGTTATGGATATTATTATGTTAAATGGGACAGCTGAATATTTTGATGATGGTTTTGGTTCTATAGAACATGACGGTTTTTTAGGATGTTTTGATTCTCAATTTTGAGTTATTTTAATGACGGATGGTACAAAAATATTTATTATTAGGCAGTTGTTGTTTGGCAAACCTCATTTGGTTTGGTTTGATAAAATTGATTAATCGATCGAACCCGCAACACGCAGCGCAGCAGTCAATTGCTTGAGCCACTGCGCCAACCGTGCCGTCATAATTATGTAGGTATCTACTATTCTTTGACTCATATTTCCAAAATACATTTTCACAGGAGATGTGGTGGCCTCGGTACCAAAACCAAAGAAAGTCCTAGATACCTTCATGAATCCAGCGTTCATACCGGTTGAAGAGAAGCACCAGTCTTTTTGGAAGAAGACTGCTGCCAATACCCTGAAATCTAAGCTTGCTGAGAAGCCCAACACGAACAAAGCGAAGAATGGCATCCTGTTCATCGGTGATGGAATGTCTTTGGCTACTGTCATGGCTGCCAGGACATTCTCTGGTCAAATGGAACAGAGTCTTGGTGAAGAGTCCGTGTTGGACTTTGAAAAGTTTCCCGTCAGTGGACTAGCTAGGGTGAGTGGCCATTATTTTTGTTAACTACTAGATAATTTCCGTGGGTAGGTGATCACCTATTACATACCGAGTTTTCTCCGTGGCTCGGAAAGTACGTTCAGCTGTTGGTCCCGGCTGCCATATATAGATATTTGGCAGTCGTTACAGGTAGTCAGTGACCTGAACATCTGATAACCAGTCTTACCAGTCTTGATTATAGGAAAACGAAATCAGACTCCAAAAAGAAATACTACAAAGACCTGAAGCACTTAGTGACTAGCTCTCTGCACAATGAAAAGACAGCGTATTTCCAACATGACATTAATGCTAAAATAAAAAATCCAAAACTGCTCTGGAAGAACCTGAAATCCACTTTACTACCTTTTAAATCTAGACAAGACCTTCCGTCGCATTTTAAAGACCCAGACCTTATTAACAGAACCTTTTTGATTGTTCCCGGTAACCCCGTGGCAAGAGCATCGCTTATGAATCACTATCAGAATAATAGCCATGGTGAGGCGATTTTTACGATCACCCCAGTCGATCAGGATAATGTCTCACGAATTATCGGTAGTCTGAAAAGTAACGCTGAGGGCTGCGACAATATTAACCTGGACATGCTTAATATGACTTTGCCGCACACGCTAAGTGTTGTAACGGACATAATGAACCGCTCCATCGAGACTTCAACTTTCCCTGACCAATGGAAATCTGCCTCCATTAGGCCCTTGCCAAAAAAATCTAATCCAATTGCTTTAAAAGATTTACGCCCTATAAGTGTACTTCCATGCTTATCCAAAGTATTAGAGAAAATCGTCAGCCGTCAACTGACGATGTTTCTGGAACAAAATAACATTTTACCTGATTTACAATCAGGGTTTAGGAAGCAGCGCAGTACATCTACTGCTTTACTGGATGTTACTGATAACATATTATCTGCCCAAGATAAGGGAATGTGCACACTTCTGGTTTTACTTGATTTTTCCAGGGCATTTGACGCTATAAACATCTCACTTCTATTGGCAAAGTTGAAATATTACGGTTTCGACCCAGAAGCAATAGAATGGTTCCGTAGCTACTTGAGTGGTAGGGAACAATTAGTGGACCTACGTTTGAGTGACGGCACTACCCTAAGATCAGCCCCTATTCCCGTAGATAGAGGAGTTCCGCAGGGTTCCATTTTGGGTCCCATTCTTTTTATTTTATACTGCGCCGACATAATAAGATGTCTCCAAAGATGCAAGTACCATATATACGCCGACGATGTACAGCTATATATTTCATTCAGACCAAACGAGTATGACAGCGCCATTAAGGATCTTAATGAAGACCTTCTACGAATCGCCGTTTGGTCTGAGGAGAACTGCCTGTCGCTGAACCCCACTAAAACAAAATATATAGTATTTGGCACCAGACAGCAGCTGGCCCGACTGCCTTTGACTTTTAATGTAGAACTGATGGGCGAACCAATAGAACGAGTGTATGAGGCACGAAACCTCGGTCTTGCGATGGACAAAGATCTTCGTTATGAGAAGCACATAGCAGAGTCTGTTAGAAACTGTTTTTATCGCCTGAAAGTTTTGTACAAGATGAGGCCTTATTTATCCCAAACGCTACGGGAACAACTGGTAGAAACTTTGGTACTATCTAGGTTGAACTACGCCGACACAGTGTACGGCCCGCGCCTATTAGCCCGTACAGAACTACTCATTCAAAGAGTACAAAACGCTTGCGCGCGGTTTTGCTACACTGTTCCTCGGCGAAGTCACGTGACACCTTTTTTAAACAAGCACTACTCATTGAAAATGAAGTTAAGGCGGAAACTTCACTTGGCGTGTCTTTTGTTCGGTGTGATTAAATATAAAAAACCGGACTACTTATACAGTAAACTAAGTTGGTTAAATAGTAGACGCGAATGTGAGAGAAGGCAATGCTCGCAACAGCTCTCGACCCATTCTCATAACACTGCAGCATTCAGAGGTAGCTTTCGTTATGCGGCTTCCAAAATATGGAATAACCTGCCACCACCGATTAGAACGATTCACACGATTGATACTTTCAGAAGACGCCTACGGCAGTATTTAATGGAATCGCAACGAAAGTTGGATATGGTCGCGTTAGATGTCTCAATTATTTGAGTTACAAGTAGTTACAACTTGATCACAGTACCTACAATTTTTTCTTGACATTGCCACATCATCATCATTCTCTTGCCCTTATGATGACAACAGCTACATCACAATGTGAAATGATTATACGTCCGTTTCATTTATATAAGTACCGTCGATTTTTTATTTTATCTTGCACTTTTCTGTTCCTTTTGTTTTTTTTTTTTTTTTTTTGTAGGTTTATTTATTTATTTATTTTTCTAACTAACTATTTTTTATCCGTACACAAAATATTATACACAGTTTCTTACACCAATTTGTTACATATAAGTAACCATACACTTACCCACTTACTTACCTATATAATTAGTTGACACAAGGTACTGGGCTGTTTTACGTCCGTCACGTCATCACTGTCTCAGGTTCAGTTGAAAACCAGCGTCGGGCACTAGCTGCTCGGCAGTTTGCTGAACTGGACCTATTTGGCGCTGCCGTGAGGCACACAATTTTATCACTTTTTGTACCCTATTTAATTTTTATATTGTTTTATTGTGTGTACTTGTGGTATGTGTCAAATAAACTAGTTTTCTTTCTTTCTTTCTTTCTTTCTTTCTTTCTTTCTTACCAAAGGTCAGATTGGCAGTCGCTCCATGTAAAATACTGGTATTCAGCTGCATTCGGTTAGAGTGGAAGCAGACGCCAGTTATAGTTGAGAAAAGGCTAGGTAGATGACTAGATATTTTTATAGAACCAGTAAATGATGCCAGGACGTCTAACAGGGGACAATGAAAGAAGAGTGTCCATGAAGTTTCTTGCCATTCTTCTCATGAGACCAACGCTTTGGAATGGGCAACTACAGTACACTCACGAGTTATTATGCCTTGTGACTGGGACTGAAGCTTAGTTTATTTAGCTTCATTAGTTTAGTGGTTTACTGCCGCACTCGGAGAGCTTCAGTGGTTGCTTGGGCCGTCGCTTGGTAAAGGTTTTTGGCAGTTTTGTCATACAAAAGTATGTCAGGCCTTTGCTGGGTGGCGGCTTGAGTAATCGTTGGATGTCTCTGAGTGCCGCAGTTAGTTTAATTCGACTATTCAAAAGTGCCTGTGGCTTACTTGAAATAAATGCTTTAATTTGATTTTGAAGAAAAGGGGTTGCGCCGACCCTCAAATAGAATGGGACAAGAGCAGGAAGATGATGACTAGATCATTTTTGTAACTGCAGGAAATGGAGGAATTTTTGAAGTTCGTTCATTAATAACTTGCTGATGCCCGTGGCTTCACCCGCATGAATGACGGTCAAATCTATATTTAGGTATATAAAAGAAAGTCGTATTAGTTACTCCATTTATAACTCAAGAACGGCTGGACGGATTTAGCTGAAAATTGGTAGGGACGTAGCTAAGAACCAGGAGAAGGACATAGGATACTTTTTTTATATATAGTTAGGGTAGTAGGTAGGCAGGTAGGGTATAGGTAGGGTAGTAGGTAGGGTAGTAGATAGGGTAGTAGGTAGGGTAGTAGGTAGGGTAGTACGTAGGGTAGTACGTAGGGTAGTACGTAGGGTAGTACGTAGGGTAGTACGTAGGGTAGTACGTAGGGTAGTACGTAGGGTAGTACGTAGGGTAGTAGGTAGGGTAGTAGATAGGTAGGTAGGAAAAACGCATTGCATCGCATGCGCGGGTATAGCTAGTTATTTACTAAAACCTTCCTCGAGAACCATTCTATCCATTAGTGAAACAAGATGAAAATCGGTGCAGTAATTTTTGAGTTAATCGCGAACAGATAGACAGACGCGGTGGGGGACTTTGTTTTATAAATTGTTGTGATGTAAGTGATGATAACTTACTAATGAAAACAGGCACGAGTTTATCAAAGAACTCCACCTTTGTAAATCTTAAAAATGCTGTACAAGGAAGGAAGTGATCCGAGGTACAATCAATTCAATTCAATTCAATTCAATTCAATCAGTTTATTGCATCACTTAAAGTATTGTCCAACATTTGTGTATAAAAAATTATCAATTTGTTCGATGAAGCGCGAAAGAAACCACGAAGAAGTAGTTTCGACAAAACGCTTTTGTACGTGACTGTACTAAGATGTTGGTGAAATAGTTTTTTGAAAGATTCGGCCTACGAATATTTGACAAGTAAGGACATCTGGCATCATCATCATATCAGGCCGAAGCACCCACTGCTGGGTATAGCCTAAGCCTAATTTTGGAGTCAAAAAATAATAATATGAGATTATAGAGGGAGGTTTAAAATTATACGAAAACGTAATTCTGTATCAAAAGAAGTGAATGTCATAAGGTAAATTAATGTCGTGACAAGATGTTAGCTTATACTAACACTAGCGGACGTCGCGCGGTTTCACCCGCGTAGATCCCGTTCCTGTGGGAATACAGGGATAAAAAGTAGCCTATGTTACTCAGAGTGGATGTAGCTTGCTATTGGTGAAAGAATTTTTGAAATCGGTGCAGTAGTTTTTGAGTTTATTCATTACAAACATACACACACAAAAATACAAATCTTTCCTTTTTATTATAATATTAGTGTTGATGTAGATTAGCAGAAAATACAGAACAAAAATTCGGACGTAGACAGGGATGTAGGTAGCATAATTTTTTAGTCGTATTAATTCATTGAATTTTTTCCATGCAATTATTAGCAGTGCAGTCCATAGTTAATGAATTCAAATATGCATGCATGTTTATTTTTCTTGCAATATTGTTTCTTGATAAACATATCAAGAAGATCAATTTCTTAGTAGTCTATTAAAATTATATGTATACTCGTACCTGTGTCCGATAATACTTCTTAATAACTGAATGCATAAGTAAAACATAACTTTAAAATTCTTAGTAATTACGTATAGCTACACGAGTAGAGATTGTTGTTCTTACTAGGCACTTACGCCAGGTATTTTTTTAATTATATATTATTAGTACTGGACGTCACGCAGTTCACAACTTTTGAGAGAATTTTTCAAATCGGTCCCGATGTTTTTAAGTATAATAGTTACATACAAAAATACAAATCTTTTATCTTTATAATATTACTAGCGACCCGCCCCCGCTTCGCACGGGTGGAATGTGCTAGAAATCTGCCTCTTGAATCACTCTATCTATTAAAAAAAACCCGCATCAAAATCCGTTGCGTAGTTTTAAAGATCTAAGCATACATAGGGACAGACAGCAGGAAGCGACTTTGTTGTAGACTATGTAGTTAGTATAGCTAAATATAGATTATGGGATTCTTAGGATGGTTTTTACCATGATAATAATATCATGCCGTAACTTTAGCCGCCTTATTACAAAAGTTAGTTAAACCTGGTTTAACTTAGACCTGGTTTATCTCGCATGCTGTCACTTTCTTTTGAATATTATTGAAGTGAGACGTCATGTGAGATAAACCAAGTCTAAGTTAAACCAGGTTTGTTCTACGTTTTGTAATAAGGCGGAATGGGTACAGCTCTGCCTAACCCTTTGGGAATTACAGGGTGTAAACAAGCACAAATAGGCCTTTGATTTATTCGGGATGATGATGTTGAATGTTTAAACTAAAATATTTGCATCTTTTTATCCGACTTCCCAAAAGGAGGAGGTTCTCAATTCGATCGGTATGTTTTTTTTTTTGTTTGATTTGGCTTTTATTGCCACCGACTTCAGAAGCTGATTTTTCTTTTGAAGTTTATTTTTCACTTTTTGGTGTTTTTGAAGTCGATTGTTTTTTTTGTTTTTATTTTTTCATTTTTAGTTGTCATAAATCGGATCATAAATCGCAGCGTAATCGGTGTACACATAATTACATAGAAAAAAAAACACATTTTTTCTTCACATTTACATCGAACCTAGACCTGAATGGACTCAAACGAATACTAGGACACTCTGCAAACAAACAAATCAACAATACAATGTTTACGTGTGCCCCTAGCACGCCTGACCGCGCATGCGCTTCGTGTCACGATCAAGGACAGTTGCGCACGCGTCGAGGTCGCGCATACCGCGTCTGATGTCATACTCTCTTCCTATTCCGTAAGGGTCGAAAGATACAAAAAAAGTACCTGAACTCACAAAATTTCGCCTTTATAAGATTATGTGATAGATAACTAGCGGACCTCGGAGACGTCGTCCTGCCTGGACAGCAGCACCACCTACCGGGTCCAATTGTAAATCTAAACCATTCTCGAATCCACTTAAACACACACTAAAATGTTCGTCAAAATCGGTCCACCCGTTTAGAAGGAGTTCAGTGACAAACACAGGTACAGTAAAATTATATGTAAAACTAGTGACCCGCCCCGGCTTCGCACGGGTGCAGAAAAGGTATTGAAACCTTACCTCTTGAATCACTCTATCTATTAAAAAAAACCGCATCAAAATCCGTTGCGTAGTTTTAAAGATTTAAGCATACAAAGGGACATAGGGACAGAGAAAGCGACTTTGTTTTAAACTATGTAGTGATAGTGAAGATAAATCAATTTTATTGATAATATACCTGACTCTCGGAATGTCTCACGATCTCGTCTCGTCTCGTCAATAAGATCTCAACTACTCTATTGTCAAGTCGAGTGACATGCATAATTTTGAACAATGTAAGGAAGGAAGCGTAGCGTATTATTTTCACGGCAATTAAATCATTGTTAGGCCGACAGTGTACCTCCGCGCAAGGCTACAGGAAAGCGAAGAATCTGAGGTGAAAATAAATTGTACTTAGCTATGTATTTCCGCCTTCTTCATTGCCCTGTTGGTCTTAACATATTAAATATCACGCCTATAGACCCGATTTATTATTTATATTTTTTACCGATGTTCAATAACAGATCTTAACATAACAGTACGAGCAGCACGTACGTTCGCTGAAACTAAGAGTGTTAAGTTTTCTGATAAACTACAAAACTTTTTGAATTAAACGTTAGATTATTTGAAAGGTATTTGTCTGGACTGATAACGGCTTAACAAAAAAGGGTCCTGCTGGCTTGACAAATGTTTTGCAGGTCCATCTCATAAAATAATTATTATTTTAAAATAAAACAAAAAAAAAGTACGGTATATAAACACCACTAAATAGGGCCATATAAATTTGGTCTGAAGTCCTTCGAACAGAGGACGGTCCTGCTGGGAAATTATTTAAGTTTTCACCGTAACCATCGAGGTACATTTTTTTTTAATATACAATGCGGAAGGTACAGAAAGAATACTTCGCACGTTACACTATAGCTTTTAACCTGATTCAACATCAGGGTTCTACTGGGTATACAGACATACCTTTGTTTAACCCTTCAGAGATTAAGTAGCTATATTTACTCATAGTTGAACTATGGGGCACTTGATATCGTGTCCTGTCCTGGGTGCTTACTCTGGAATATAATAATTCCGATAGATCGACATTGGTCAAACGTCAGTTGGTTGAGTTAAACGTAAGCGATTGGCTAGACTCAGTGAGTCCAGCCAATGCCTGACGTTTGACTGACAATTCCAATGTCGATCTATCGGAATTATATTCGAGAGTAAGCACATTGGAGGCCTGAAAGTCCCAAACTCGTCACCTGGGTCGACTCAATTTGAATTGTCATCGACACGCTAAGAAGAAGAAGTTGAAGACCCAAATTAAATAATAAAAATTATATTTTTCAGACGTACTGCCTAGACGCTCAAGTACCAGATTCAGCGTGTACAGCCACCGCATACCTCACCGGTGTGAAGACCAAGTATGGTGTCATAGGTCTTGACGGCAACGTCACTCGGGCCTCCTGTTACTCGCAACTGCACGAACCGAACTTAACCCCATCTATTGGACAGTGGGCTTTTGATCACGGACTGGATGTCGGTAAGTTTGTTTTCAAATCACTTCCTCGAAAACTGGCTCCTATTGCACTATGATTAGATTCGACATGCAACGTATTTCGCACACGTGCGTTTTTTTTTATTTTTCCGCAATCAAGAGCGGGTAAGAAAATTACCACAGATAACTATTACCTTAAATTGTCCAAATAAATTAAAATATAGGAAATTAAAAAAAAACTCCGCCGACTATGGTGGTGATTTTTTTTCTCAAGTGCAATTATCAAACTTTCCGCACTTGTATCAAAATGTACTAATTTTATTCTTTATTAAGAAAACAGATTTAGGTGAAAAATTCGGGCAAAGTTTTACCTATTACGTTTGACATTAGGAGCAGCAATGGATTTTGGATTTGTACCCGGTTGATGGCAATAATCTAGCTTCCTATTAAAAGAGACTTAAAACATAATCATTGAAATGTCGGTGTACATTTTGATAGTGCGGAATGTTTGTTATTGCATTTGAAAAAAAAAACACCACCATAGAATCGGCGGTGTTTTTTTTTTTAAATTTCCTGTTTTAATCGAATTAGATAGGTAATTAGTATACTATAAGGTATAGTAGTTATCTGTGGTAATTTTCTTTCCCACCCTTGGTTGTGGAAAAATAAGAAAAACGCACGCGTGTAATACAGTGCATGTCGAACCTAATCGTAGTGCCTTAAGGGTAAACAAGCCAACAACGGCACGAACTAGTTGGTGGGCGGGGCTAAAATGCATGCTATTTCACCTGACATCACGAGCGAAATGCATAGAGCGAAAGAGACACAACTAAAACGGGCGCGCGATTGTTTCTATGCAGACCTTTGGTATATTTGGTTTCATGAAAAATCTATTGAATGTAACTGTTCAAAATAAAATTATTTAAATTTTTTAATAACTAATCTATGTCCGTATGGTTTCACTTTTTTCTTTTTCATACTATATACGTTACTTATTTACGCCCAAAGATGAGTTAAATTAGTGCTAAAATATGAAAGTTTTGACGTTCATAACTTCCAAATCAATATTTTTTTTCCAATTCTGCTTCCATACAGACCTAGATAATGATAAGACCAGTTGATACAATTTTTAATTTTGAACCTACACCGTCAAACAGAGGAGTAATCACTTTCGTAAGTTTGTATGGAAGAATGACTGGCTTGTTCAACCTTAAGGGCCAGTTTTCGAGGAAGTGTATTGAAAAGTAATATTGTGTATGTATATTAGCTACATTTTTGCATAACTCTTCGGAGATAACAGGCGTAAAGTTATGTTCCCAAAACGGTAAAGGAAACCTTGAGAAAGATATAACTTAGAACTAAACATTCGAAGACATGATTGACCACACCTTTAGTCAATCGGATATTTTTTCAATTTTCCATCTGCGGGCAAAAGAAGGTTACTCTTGAGTACCTACGTCAAATCATGAATGATGTACACAAAAATGGAACAATTGGTGATTAGTGAAGACAATAGGTACCATTATTGTTCTATGTTTTGTTCGATATGTGACGGTGACATATTCTTACATTCTATGGGACATTACGATTTTCAATAAATTATTCATCATCATCATCTTCCTGGGGGTCTAAAATGGCCACTTTTGCAGATCATAATGTGAATTGCGTTTAAAAGCGTAAAATTGACCTTTCATAATAAAAACTGCGTCTGTGACTATTTTACGAATGTTAACGCAATTCATATTATTTTCCTATTATGATGTATTTTACTAAATTGTTACAGACGCAGTTATTCTAATGAAAGGTCCATTTTACGCATTTTAACGCAATTCATATTATGATCTGCCAAAGTGGCCGTTTTAGACCCCCTCTTATCTCATGTCATTTGGGGTCGGCGCAACACGTTTTTAACCGGCTTCTAAAAAAAGAAGGAGGTTCTCAATTCGGATGTTCCTTTTTTATGTTTGTAACTTTTTAACAAAAAATAAAACCGACTTAAAAAAAAAACAATACCTAACATACTAAAATAAACTTTAGAAGAAAAATCAGTTTCTGAAGTCGGTGGCAAAAAATTAAATCAAAGAAACAAAAGTCACCGACTTCAAAAACTGATTTTTCTTCTAAAGTTTATTTTTCACTTTTTTGTGTTTTTTTTAAATCGGTTTTTTTTCTTTTTTCTTCTTTTCTCTGCGCTGTCAGTCGTCACGATATTATTTGAGGGGTGTAAAAGCAAAACCGCTTCAGTCCAAAATTGCAATTTTTTAAACTGGTATTACCAAATTGTAGTACTTGAAAGCCGCTACAATACGCCATAAAAGATAAAGTACAAATCCACCTCAGTCAACGGTAAATGCACTTTGAAAGTAGCGTTCAAATGCAAAAACGCTTAGATCCTAAATTTGTTAGAAGCAAATCCGCCACTGTCACAATCGACCAATCAGGAGCCGCCATTTCAAAATTTCTAAGGTGACGAATCAGTTATTTGTCGTAGTAAGATAACTGGAAATAGCGTCTGTTTTTTTCGAGTTTTCTGTTTTATTACTATTGTAATGGAAGAAAATATTACACCAGCTCGTGCAGGACGAGCTAGAAAACGTGCTAGAAATGTAGATCAGTGGCGGCGAGTGCGAGAAAAAGGCAGAAAGGTAACAAATTATTCACTAGTATTTTGCCTGTTTTGGTATGGTTTTCTTAGCTCAAAGCATTTTTTTTAAATTTTAACTAACTACTATGCTGTTTTAAATGTTTTTGGAACGGTTTTTTTTTGCATTTGCTTAAGGTATTCTGCAAAAACTCTACCCGCATTACCAAAATATTGAGTATAATGAGATGCAAACTAGCTTCGATCCAAAGCAATAAAAAGCAAACATGCTTCAGTCCAATACTTAAATGCAAAGACACCTTAGTCCTAAAGTTTTTCTTAAATATTATAGAACTGGTGTACATTTGATTATTCTTAGTTATGGCTACCTATCTTACGAGTCATAATGAATGCACCACAACTATAACTATGACAAAATAACAATTTCTTACGACACAGTAGAAAATCATGAATTACTCAGTTCAGATGTTTTGTGACTGAAGCGCCTTTGCTTTTACACCCCTCATTTATTCCTTTTAAATCGACATGTTTACGAGGTTTTGATTGATTACTAGGTAGGAAGCAGCCCAGACACCTACAGATTGAAATTGAAATAAATTACAATCTTACAGGCAAGTAAGACCAGCGCCATCTATTAAGTATTTACGGAACTAAATGTTGACATCTATTCCCCGCTAGATGGCACTGTCAACACCGTTTTCACTGGGTTTTACATTTTTAACGTTAGCTCAAAATTGCTCCACACCAAAATAATCTAAGCACCCCGGGGTAAAGTATTTTTAAATAACTATTAAATCATAAATATACGACACTTTTAACAATGAAAAACTTAAATACCTAGTGTTAAATAACCTATTATCCTGAAAACTAATTAGGTACATCCCCTCTGGATTTGGGTAAATCCTCCTATACCTATAGAGTAAAAAATATAGATCACGTCTATTATTTAGTCCACCCAATAAATCACCTATAAGGAGTTGTAGAGTGCGTGAGTTAGGCCCTAAGTGATTTCTTCAGAAAATTGTTCAGGGTGCTTAGAGAGTTAACATACTAAAAGTCCTGACATCTAGGGGTTGAGGCGGAGTGGGGGGAGGGGGTTAAAGTTCCCATTTTTTAGTTTTTCGCTAATATCTTTTAAACGGTGCGTCATGGAGATAAGAAGTCTTCTACGCAATGAAAGCTTATAAAATTATGTACAACTTTTATCTTATACACTTTTTCACATTCTTACCTATTTTCGAACTACACATTCCGGAAAAGTGAAAATTGAAAAAAAAAAACTACTTGAATTGAACACTACCTTTTGTATACTACTTCCTTCACGTTATTTGGGGATGAAAAGTATCTTATATCTTAAAAAATAATATTCTGCGATCTTTTACAAGCCCACCTCCACGTACAGTGAGGTTGAAGAGGCTGGGAAGATGTACTTCCTCAAATGGTATGGCGCACCAGCAAGACTGACCTCCCTTAATGAGTACCGATACCATTGATTACCAGTACGCTGGTGAAAATTTGGAAAAAGTGTTTAAGACAAGTGTAGATAAAAGTTTTGATATCCTAACGGCTGTACAGATTTGGATAATATTTAGTAAATTGATATAGTAGGAGTTGATTTAAGATATAAGATACTTTTTATCCCCAGATAACGTGAAGGAAGTAGTATACAAAAGGTAGAGTTCAATTCAAGCAGATTTTTTCAATTTTCACTTTTCCGGAATGTGTAGTTCGAAAATAGGTAGGAATGTGAAAAAGTGTATAAGATAAAAGTTGTACATAATTTTATAAGTTTTCATTGCGTAGAAGACTTCTTATCCCCATGACGCACCGTTTAAAAGATATTAGCGAAAACTGAAATATGGGAACTTTAACCCCCTCCCCCCACCCCGCCTCACCCCCTAGATGTCAGGACTTTTAGTATGTTCACTCTCTAAGCACCCTGAACAATTTTCTGAAGTAATTGCTTAGGGCCTTGCTCACGCACTCTACAATCTCTTTGTTGGATGGACTAATTCCAGTAATATCATTTCGAATGTACCTACATTTATTATTATTTACTTTTATGAACAAATTGACATTAATTTGAATTGGAAATTAAAAAAAAAGAACGTATAGACTGTTTAGCAACTTCATACCTTTGCTTCTCCTTCAACATAGCGAACGCAAACCGCAAAAAAAAAAGAAAATTGAAATCAAAGTTTCTTAGGTAAATCATAACAAAAACATTTTTAGTTTCTTCTATTAGGTATTTTATTTATTCTAAAGTGTATTGAAGAACGTCGTTTGAAATTCGTGGGCATTTCGTTTATTTTTCATTTCCACAAAAATTTCGTGGAGACCATTACAATAGGTACGACTGTAATTATTATTATGTACTTAGCTGATGTGGATGGTACCCGTAGTGGTAAATGTGGATGATTGATTACAAATAAAACATTTTTTAATTTGTGTACCACTTTATTTAAGTACCTAATTCTTGTAATAAGTCAAATTTCCCAAACTCCAATGTTAATAAATAAATAACAAAAACTTCACAAGGGACACTGGTATGCAGGCATCTGCTCAACGTTGCTTTTAATAATTAAATATAACGATGACGTGTTATAATTCATTGTTTACCTCTCTCGAGTGCCTATACTCTTAAACGCAGGTCGTTCGGCCATAAATAAATGCTTCTAACTTTCGAACTGTTCTGCCACTAATTCTTTGGCTGTCATCTTTTTGCGTCACATATTCATCACTATAAACTGGAGTAGCAGCCAGCTCCCTATCTCGACTGGCCGAACGTTCTGATACACATACATCATCGGTTCTCCAACTTTATCGAAATGGAAAGAAAAAGAAAACGCGAAGCTTCCTTTGCAATGCGATGTAGGATCTACCTACTTTTAAAGTGGTTAAAACGTTTTAATATATGATTGAAATTATTATTAGATACATAAATTATTCAAAATAAGATTCGTCACGTCATGCGTCAATGTCATGCCGACCAAACCACACCCATGCCATGAAGTCAGGTTACCTATTCGCTTTCAAAAACTAAATTAATAATCTGTTATTATTTTAGGTTTGGTGACAACAACGCGGGTGACCCACGCTTCCCCGGCGGGCATGTACGCGCACTCTTCGGAACGGAACTGGGAGTCAGATGCAGACGTCCCCACCGAATGCCTGGCCGCTGGCTGCAGGGATATCGCCTACCAACTTGTCACTAACAGCCCTGGAAGACATTTTAAGGTAGTTCATGCCGGAGTAGTCCTAAGAGTCATCATCATCATCAGCCTATAATGTTCCCACTGCAGGGACTCAGGCCTCCTCTCTAGGAGAGGGATGGGCCAATAATCCACCACGCGGGCCCAGTGCGGATTGGTAGATGTCACATGTCTTCGAATTTTTTGGTTCTAAGACATGCCGGTTTCCTCACGATGTTTTCCTTCACCGTTTTGAGAGCAGCGGTGATGAAATAAATTACACAAAGTAATGCGCCTGCCTGGGTTCGAACCCACGACCTACTGTTCGTAAGTCGGGGCCGACACCACTGGGCCACCGCTGCTCTCCTAAGAGTATGCTTAGATATTTAACAGTCGTAACAGGTATGAAAGTCTGACAGCTAGTCATACCAACGAGTATAGCATTACCCGGTACGTGCTGGCACTAACTCGGTTGTCGAGGTCAGACTGATAGAAAGTCGCTCCATGTGAAATACTGGTATTCATCTGCATTCGGTTAGACTGGAAGCCGTCCCCAACATAGTTGAGAAAATGCTAGGCAGATGTCATCATCATCTCTTTAGATAGACTCATGTCATGTGGAAAGGATGAGTAAAAGGCGACTAAGTAGGCAGACATCAGTGGCAACGCCGGGAAGGGACGCCCTAGAAAAACACACACTGATCCTATTAGCTAGTTTCTTCAACGATAGGTGCGTGCGACCAGATATTGTATGAATGGCTAGATGACGAGGAGGGAAAAACCACAAAACAAGCTACAAAAACACAAGACAAAGGTATGGGTTAGGTATGTCTGTAATAACAAATAGAAACCTTTAAAATAGACTTTTTCCTGATATATACCATTGAACGAAGTGGGGATTAGTCATTGACAAGAGATGGTGTGAATAAACACAAAAGCAGCTACTGAGAAATTCATTGGGCACCTAAGTACATGAACCGAACTCATTTATCGAACCTGAAATGATTCACCTTGTAAACTAGGTACTTAGCTCATTTCTGTATCTTAGGCATCGTGGTCTCGGCGCAAGGGCAAAGAAGGAACATGGGTTCGGTTTTTAGTCAGTAGAAGTCTGACACTCCCCTTCGCTCTGCCCAAGATCGGGGGGGGGGGGGGGGGGGGTCATTCGATGATTTTCCACCCACCAAAAAAAAGGCATAATTTTCCAGCCCTTACCATAGTTTATTTCTTTGGACTTCCTCTATTCTTACCGCCATTATTATATATATACATATTTTCCTCACCACATTTTTGAACTCAAACAACTTTTTGGAAACCGACGCCACTTTTAGACTTCCTCTTATGACATGACATGTTCATTCCTGCTTTTATTTATCCACTTTACAACACACCTCCCCCTTAGCATTCTTATCTCAGCCACATGTAATTCATCATCATCATCATCAGCCTATTGCAATCCACTGCTGGATATACTGCCCTGATAAGCCGAAAAGCGCTAACTCAATCAGAGTAAGTTTTGAGAAAAACGACTTTTTGTGATTGGATTTTTCCCTCCTTCAAACGGGGGTTAAAACTAATATTTTTAAAACTGTTAAAACTTATATAAACGTATTTTTGACCCTAGATATAGCTGACATACCTAAATTATCCATAAATGGCACCATTATACCTATTTTGTGAGATACCGCTATTTTGATTAAAAAGAAAGGCTTCAAAAATTGAGATACTGCTTTTAGTCTTATTCTGCTCATAGAAAGTTCCATACAAAATGTTTTTTTTTCATATTTGATGAAAATACCGAATAAATTTGTAATAAAACTTCATTTAATATTTTTTTTAACAACTTTATTAAATGTAGCAGCAAATTACAAAAAAAAGTTAAAGCAATTTATTTGCTTTCTATGAAATAAAATTAATCAAAAGTTGGCAGTTCCCGCCAAAAAGACATTATATTAGCAGGTTATACTGGAAAGAGATTTTATTTTTTTTATTTTTTTTTGTTTGAGATATTCCTGCTGGTACTGTTTTTTAAGTTGGGATGGAAGTTTGTCTAATTTTAAGAACTTCGTACCTATAATGCTAGCCGTAATGGGTTCATTATCGAAACCAGTTCTGTACCTAATGTTAAAACTGCCTCTGTTCTCAGAGCTTCTCTAAAGGTTAGTTCACATATCACAATTGATGTGCAGTTGAGTGTATAATTAACAACTGAGATGAACACTTGTAATTTCGAAGTGTTGTTCTCGAAACTTCAAGTTTCAAATTAATTTAACCTCAAAGAAAGTGAGAAACTAGAGAATTAACTTTAAAAAAATTACCTTAATATTAATACACAAAAGCTTATCTCTGCGTAATTAGAAAAATACTGTATTTAATAAAGTTTTCCTTATTTTTAACACAGCTTAAAACGAATTTTTGCTTCCTTCCGCCAACAAAACAAACTGAGAAATGATCGTTACTAATGTTTATCTTCATGCCACGACACGCTCTATTGTAAAATGTAAGTGAGTGTAATCCTTAATACTAAAGATATTAAAGTCAATTTTAATTACCTACTATACTTAGGTATAGCCGTATCTCAAACCTTAGCGAACTAATATAATACCCACATTTACGCGCATTTTTTAAGCGTTTCTAGCCTATGTCAATATAAGGCTATTTGGCTTCATAAAAACGACATGCCGTCAAATCTCTTAGTAATTTAAGGAAAAATTGAGATATAAAAAAACTTCTTAGTGGTTTATTTTAATGTTTTTAAATAGATATCGCTATTTGGCTTATACCATTAGATGCGAAATTCTTCTAGCTATTGATTGGTATAAAAAAAACTAAAAGGGCGTATCTCAGAGATAGCGCCTTTCGGCTTAGCAGGGCAGTATAGGCCTCTTTAATCTTACGCCACTCTACTCGATTTTCGGCAACTCTCATCCAGTTGTTACCAGCCACATGTAATTACCTTTCATTAATTCCTTTGGAGGCCCAACATGATTGCCCTTGTCTTGGTATGGGAATGTAATTATGCTTAGTTATGTTTAACACCATAAAGAAAATGCATAAGTTATTAATCTATTGACATTACTCAACATTTTATAATAATTATGAGACCACCAGATGAATCTTGATGAACCTACAGATTTATTTTTTTGTACTACACATTCGTGCGAATTTCACATTTTGAAAAATTTACTGGCAAGTCATTTTGTCACTTTGGACATTGTCACCTACGTTTTAAGCATGTGGACGTTTCGCAAACAATGCCATTTTCTGTTATGAACCTTTTGATTCGGAGCGTCATCTGGTGGTCTCGTATCATATCACAAGAAACTGTGTTTCAAGACAATTTATTGATCTCCTAACTTTATTTTGAAGGTCATCATGGGTGGTGGACGTCGCGAGTTTCTGCCAAACGTGACGAGTGTCGTTGGCAATAAAGGCAAGAGACTGGATGGCGTGGACCTCACAGAGCTGTGGCACGTTGACAAACAACAGATGAACGCCACACATCAGTATGTCACCGACAGATTGGAACTCTTGAAGGTTTGTGTGATAACATCTAAAACTATCAGGAAACATAATTATTGTCGCAGCGCCTGCAAAATAATCAATATTTTTTAATCAGTTTTTGATGCTATTTTATAGTACGCGTGCGCCTGTAAAATCCGTTTTCTAATAACTCATTTGGTTATGAAGATAACAAAATCAGCTACGTAATTTTGGTCTAAAACGGAATTGAAAACCCTCTATGTGAGTAAGAAATACCTGAGCATAGCGTATTTTTGTTTCGAAGCGATTCCAAGGGAAATAAGTATCCTTCGAAGTGACACATAGCGGGTTTATCAAACAGCACACATGTGCAATGTTATGTTATGTTTAGGTGTTCGATGTAAGTTGGTATCGGACAACATGAAGTTGCAGCAAACGACGTGTCGCAGCGACACTACTAGTTTCTACGTATTTCTATGAAATTGAATAATAATAATAGCATAATAATGGCAGCACACACTGGTCATAGCATAGACTTTTGTCATAGGACCCTGCTGTAGATTGGATGAGAAAATACTATTCAATTTCCCAAACGCTGCACGCTACCCAGCCGAGTTGGATTCGACAATTAACCTTTTTCTCAAAGTTGGACCTGCCGATTTGAACCGTTTATCCCAGGTAGACAGAATTGTCTATAACTTTGAGTGTAGAGTCTCCGATCTTGATAGGAGTAGGTTTTTACATAGGCATTAAATATGACTTTGGTTTTTCCATATTCATTTTAAGTCTTTGTCACGTTCTTTTCTTGAAATTCAGCAACGTCGCAATAAAACTCAAAGTCTTACCAAGGGGTATCCTATTGCTCAATACTAAGTGGGCTGTGGAGGTCAAACAGGCAGTCTTGTTAACTAATGGTATCCAGTTGTATCCGAGAAGACTGAAAGACGACCCCAATAAAGTTAAGGAAAGGTGAAGCAGATTCAATGACGTTGATATCAATCTAATAATTAATGTAACTAGGCGATAATTATTTTATTACTAGCTTTTGCCAGCGGCTTCGCCCGCGTGAAAATGACGATTTTCCGTACAAACTTTCATCCCCTATTTAACTCCCTTAGGGGTTGAATTTCGAAAAATCCTTCCTTATTCCTTGTCTACATTATAAAGGGAACCTCTGTGCAAAATTTCAGCTATCTAGGTCCAAGGGTTTGGGCTGGGCGTTGATGAGTCAGTCAGTCAGGACTTCTCTCTTTATTTTTAAAAATTATTCCTTGTCTACATTATAAAGGGAACCTCTGTGCAAAATTTCAGCTTTCTAGGTCCAAGGGTTTGGGCTGGGCGTTGATGAGTCAGTCAGTCAGTCAGGACTTCTCTCTTTATTTATATAGATGTTCGTATTAATATCGTTAGAATTATCTTGCATACATTATTTTTGTTTATTAATTTGCAACCATCAGTACCGTCACGACTACACATCTAATTCAGTGGTTTCACTGCTTATTTGCATTTTGTGTTTTTGAAGTTGGTTTATCTTTGCAAAAACGTCTAAAATATTTGTTATGCGATGTATGTTTATAGTTTTTTTCATTTTGTATGCTGCACGTCATGTATTTTGCAAATATAACTATTTTTCTTTATTTCTATATCGATAATTTCCAACATAACTTGGGAGACCTACTGAAGAGACTGCAAGCATGGGTTTTGAAAATACTGACCATTTTTCGTTTATGTTTCCAGGTATTTAATTCAGATGATCTTCCCGAGTACCTTTTGGGTCTCTTCCGGGATGATCACATGGAATATCACCTGAAAGCTCAAAACCAGCCTACACTCGAAGAAATGGTGGAAGTTGCTATCAAGATGCTCAGCAGAAGTCCCAAAGGATATTTCTTGTTTGTTGAAGGTAATAAAAAAACCGGTCAAGTGAGAGTCGGACTAGCGCATGAAGGAGAGGAGTCTAGGAGAGGAGTCGCCTCTTATTTTTAAACGGAAACAGAAATTCACATTCTGTGAAAATGTCAACTGTCTACCTATTACGGATCATGAGATACAGCCCGGTTACAGACGGACAGATGGACAACGGACGCTTAGTAATAGTATCCCGTTTGTCACCCTTCGAGTACGGAACCTACTACAGCCGAGAGGGCCAACGCTTTTACATTTCATCCTTCATTTTTCATTTATCAGCTTCCCTGACTCTCAACTTTACTCTAGCTCCATTAGGTAGGCCCGTTCTTAATAAATTCTTAGAACTATTCCCTTTCATCATTTTCTTTAACAGTGCTCCCCTCCTTGGTAGGTGAGTGGTGTGACCTTACGGTTTTTCTGGCTCCAACCAGAAAAACGTAACGTTACAACATGGAAGTTGGATAGGCCTTTGGTGTGGGATACGTCGACATCTTTGCGCCATCCCATCTAAATTATGCTCTAAGCACGCGCTCTCTGCTTGCCCTGTATTTCGAAAATTATTCAGCGTATAAAACATTTTTTAAACAAAAGTTGTCGGAAATTTAATTCTCTACAATATTAATCATAGGTACAAATATTGAGAAACCCTTAAGAAACGAGATCTTTTCTTAAAATATAGTTGTGTGACCTTTGACCTTAAATTTTAGTTGACGTGGACACCCTACCATGAGTGGGTTTTCAGACAACTTTTAGGATGTCAAAATACAAGTTTATATGAGTTTGTAGCTGGGTATCTCAAATTCCGAGGTGTAACTACTAATTAGACTGGACTATTATTAACACTAAAAGTTTAGTAAATCATGAATACTACATATTAATAATTATAATATTTATTAAATGATTTAATTTACTTTGACTCATTTAATTCACAATTTACCTGCCTACAGAATAATTTGACGCGGTTATAGGTAAGCCCTTGGCCAAGGTCAGTGCACATCCAGACAAACAGGACAATAGATTGAAACATTTCCGTGTCCGAAAGTGAATCATTGCCATGAACAAACTGGCAAACCTAATTAATAATTGTATTTCACAGTATACCTAACGTTATAGGTACTCGTATACATAATAAATAAAAATTGTAGCGCACTATTAAAACAAAAGGCTGCTTATGTTAATAAATGTTAAACATAACATCACGCCTGTTATCCCCGAAGGGTTAGACAGAGGTGTATATATGTTGGAATGTACCCTCACAATTACCAATCACCCCTTATCCACCCGACAGTTATTTAAAAGAATCCTGATACCATTTTTTATTCCAGGTGGAAGAATAGACCATGCTCATCACGACAGCCTCGCCCATCTGGCTTTGGACGAGACCGTGGAGTACTCCAAGGCTGTCAAGAAAGCTAGGGCCCTAACTAGTGAAGAAGACACTTTAATAGTTGTCAGCTCTGACCACGCTCATACGATGACCGTCGCTGGGTACCCTTCCAGAGGCAACGACATACTTGGAACTGTTGATACCGCTTCGGGACTCGATGGGATACCTTACACTACAATAAGCTACGCGAATGGAAAAGCCCATTCTATCGGAGAAGAAGGCACGAGAGTTGACGTTACTCTACAAAATGAATTTACAACGCGTAAGTTTTAATATAATTTCTTTATTCACAATCGACCAAGATAATAAGTATACAGCCAGCTAACTTGCATTTACTTTTAAGATTGTACATTGTACAGATAAATTTAGAGATTGATGACACACGATACAGCGTATGACATCAGTCGCTTAATGCGAAACGCTTTATAAAACAAAATTGCAATCAATATTTTCAGTGGACTAGAGAATTATAAAGATTTCTGCCTGTGTACTTATTAGCTTATAAACATTATAATAATAACGAAAGGTTAAGCAGAGAAATGAAAATACTCTCGAACTCAATGCTGACAACAGAATACTGTACTGGTGGTACCTATAGGTGACTGTTCGTTGTAGTAGGTACTGTTCGTAGCATGACATGACGAGACAAGTCTCGGATAATGCATTACCTACTTCCCTGTAGTTATCGAAGGAATACTTGGTATTTGCGTCATGCTTGACGTAGTTATATCGATTGAAGAATAGGAACATGTATTTTCTACGTTTTTATCATCGCCATGTTTACGACAGCTGATGTGGCGCAGTGGTGGTACGTTTATATAATAATGTTACTTAGCTATTATTATAAGGTGTAGTACCTAAATACACGTCATAATTGTTGATTCATTCATCATTAATTCATTTGTCGTCATAACGCGAGTTTCCCCGTGGTCTGAAATTCCTAGTAAATGAATATTGTATCATATTTTACCAAATAAATTAGGTATAGTTAGCACTTTTATGCTGATAAACAAAGCAATTCGAACTTATTCCCTAACCATTCCAAATTATAACAATGTTAATGTTTAAGTTTTTTTTTTAAACCATTTCGCTAATATACAGGGTGTTCCACGGCTATGGCACATGGAGGGACATTTGAATAGAGTGCGACTTTGTATTCAACAGTAAGGGACTCATTTAGAGCATTTGATAAATTGATTAATTTTGTATTATTATATATTATAAAAAATATAAAATTGATGGTCTTCCTTTTATTTCTGACACTATGCTATTTTCCAAAAAAATATCCTTATGATGAAACCATTCGGTATGGTAGAACTACAGGATATTTTTTTTCTCGACCATGTATGTTGCTATGGTTACGGAAAATAACAAGGTTGTCAACTGAGGTTGTCAAATTAAATAATTAATTATTTGCATTAGTTGATAAAAAATGCTATGCTTTACCGCGGCAGTCTTCGAGTGCCACATTTAGTTTTTTTTCTTTAAACTTGTGTGTGACGTCGCAGACTAAAGCCAATTGTCATTTCAATTCTCCGTACATTCGCGTACGCTATTTTATTTTATATTTTGGGGAATTTAACAGTTAATTAAAAAGACAAGAGTTAGAAAAAATGAAAGGTCAAGGTGACATCCAGTTTAAAGAAGTGTCTGTTATACATAATATCTACGATGCATCAGCGCGTTTGCTTTGAACACTGCAGAATTCAACAGGATCGTGTACGTACGCCTCTTGGTGCATCACAGGGGGTCTAAAATTGCCTCTTCAGCAGAACCTTAATAGGATAATTATTATGAATTGCGTTAAAATTCGTAAAATGGTCACAAACTGACAATTCATAATAGTAACTGTGTCTGTGACCGTTTACGAATTATTTATAACGCACTTCATTACTTATTATTATCCTATTATATTAGACTAGCTTTTGCCAGCGGCTTCGCCCGCGTGAAAAAAACCGACTTTCCATACAAACTTTCATCCCCTATTTAACTCCCTTAGGGGTTGAATTTCGAAAAATCCTTCCTTATTCCTTGTCTACAATATAAAGGGAACCTCTGTGCAAAATTTCAGCTTTCTAGGTCCAAGGGTTTGGGCTGGGCGTTGATGAGTCAGTCAGTCAGTCAGTCAGTCAGGACTTCTCTTTTTATTTATATAGATAGATAGATACCACGTAACATTAAGGATGTTAGTAATAGTAGGTAGTTATCATGGCAGGACAATTGAATCTGTTATTATTGCACAGATCATGCAGCATCATGACCAGCGGTAGGCTGCGTCTTGTCTCCAAGCTTTGAATGTTAGAGCGTATGATCATTTTGACTAAGAGCGAACCAAAGCTTTGTATGGAAGTAGAAAAGTAGACTGCCTTTTAAAGTTGTTAGAAGATCGCATAACAAAACGAAACATACGATTGTATAATTCTATGATCAGATAAAAATATTTATCAAGAAGTTAAAAAGTTTAAGCAGTATATAATTCATCATCATCATCATTTCAGCCAAAAGACGTCCACGGCTGGACATAGGCCTCCCGCAGGCGTCGCCACATTGACCGATATTGATTATATGTATATAATTACATACATATATTCTGTACGTGTATATGTCACTGAATTCCTCCTAAACGGCAGGACCGATTTTGATTTAAAAAAATGTGAGTTCAAGTGGATTTGAGAATGGTTTAGATTTACAATTGGACCCGGACGTCTGCCAGGTCCGCTAGTATTAATATTATAATCAATCATTTTTTTGTAATCCATTCTGAGAATTTGGCATTTTGCGCCTAAACCATCCATCTATCTGTAAGTCTGTCTATTACTGATAACTTGAGTGACGTAAAATTTTATTCTTCAAAGTTGGTTTTGCCACTCCCAATATTAGATAAAGAAATAATCTCATGATTGAATAGAATTCCTGGACTCGAATCTCAGTTCGGGGAAAGTTTTATTGGTTTTTACCATCAGGGCCTGCGTCTCTACACTAATAACGACACTACGAATGTCCCTAAGTCGTAAAATCGTAAAATTTCTTTATTAGATTTTCAACCATAAGCTGTCGAAATAAAGCTGAAATCTATTACAGAAACATTACGATTTTACGACTTAGCGACATTCGTAGCATCGTTATTAGTGTAGAGACTGCAGCCCCAGGAATTCGTCAGTAGCGGCCACGGAGTCTGAATTTGCGCCAGTCATGGTATCTAAACATAACTAGCAAAATGTAGGTGCAGTAACCCATTGAGTCACGGTCACGGTCAAGTAAGACGACAAGCCAAAAAGTACCTTAAGTCGACAGACTTAGGGCACTTTTTTGCTTGTTCGGCTTGTCGTCTATACGTGACTGTGCCGCTCAAAAGGTCTGTACCTGTGTAATGGTTACACCTCTGCCTAATCCTTCGAATAATACAAGCATGATGTTTTGTTATGTGTGAGAATTGGCGTAACAGACTTATGTCAACTACATAAACATATTAATTTCACAGGTGACCTGAATTATGCGTACCCGAGTCTTGTGCCACTTGATTCGGAAACTCATGGAGGAGAAGACGTTGCAGTCTTCGCATCAGGACCCTGGCAGCACCTGTTCACTGCCAGCTACGAGCAGAATGTAGTACCCCATCTCATGGCCTACGCTATGTGCATGGCTGAAGACAAGCACGAGCACTGCTCACAAGAAGACCAAAGACAACCATCGAGTAGTATCACCATGCACCCTAGCACCACTTTCTTAGCAAGTCTATCTGTGATTTTTAGTTTAAGATAATGTTTTTAGGTACAAATACTTAATTTTTTTATTGTTCTAGAATAATAGTGTGAATTTTAAAATTAATGATTCCGTGTCGTCTCTTTGTTAATAGGGGATCGGACTGCCTCAAAAAAATAAAGATTCTGGTCAGTCCGTCAGTTAGATTATCGAAAAATAATGGATATGTGTTTTTTTTGGTCAATTCAAAAAAAATATATATATATACATACACACGAACATAGTAACCTCCTTTTTTGAAGTCGGTTAATAAAAATTGACATGGAGTGGGGCTTGAAACGTCACTTGAAGGTACAAAATGTACTAGCATAATATATGACGTTACACGAGTTTTCGAAGCACTGTATCGTCTTTATTTTTTGTTTACGTGAAAAAAGAAAAAAATATGTGGTCAATATTTTATGAAAATCTATAATATATTGGGTTTATAAAACTTCTGGAAATCTGAGATACATGGTTAATAAATGCAACTCAATTATGTGTAAAAATCACGCAGGAATGTACTATTTTTGACATTTCGAAGCCTAAGTTAACACTTAGCCCCTCTTTAACTTGCCTCTAATGCTATCATCACATAATTATGTTTACTCGTACATATATACAAGTCAAAGCTATTACTTGAGTAAAATCATGTCGAGTTTAGTAGGTAATTACTTAGGCTGAGTTGCATCAAAAAAGTAGTTAAAGTTAAAGTTTGTGTCAAATGGCACGTCAAACAAACATCAAAACTTCAGTTTTGTATCGGTTATGCCAACAATGAGTTGCGCGATTTGACAAATAGTTAAATGACGTCATAACTTTAACGGTAACTGCAACCACTCACTTTCCGCTGGTTAGTGTTATAGTTTATGTTAAATTGTCTGTCAATTTTATTGTCAAACGCGTTGAATAAAACCTTTAGACATCATGTCCCTGCTCCAAGAAATACTCGCAGAAACCAGTTCTGATGACGAAAGCGATGAAAAGAAAAGTGTGATTACCTAGAGCCGATCGTTTTTCCACATGGAACGACGAATGTTTCTTGCCAAGATTTCGAGTCTCTAAAAACGTAGCTTGGTGGCTGACTATATGATTGCATTGCAAGGATATTCATCTTATGTAATTGTTCAACCAAAAAATAATAGGTACGTGCTATAGGTAGACAAAGCAATAAATATAATAGGTACTTACTTTGTTTGAATGTTTGCAAAAAAAATTTTGTAATAATTTTTCTGTTAGATACCCCATATAGTACTGTCAAATTTGACAAAAACTTTAACTTTAACGACTTTTTTGGTGCAACTCAGCCTTAAAGTTGGGACTGTCAAAAATTTGAATTTTTAGTTTTGCTTTCATTGATAGTTCTTACTTGTTTGCACAAGTAATTACTTGACTTTAAGTAATTACTAACTTTCTAGATACGGCTATGATAGTAAAAATCTAAATCAGTGAGTTCCGATTAGAGGGACTTTTATACCCCGTCGGGGCCGCGGATTTTTGTAGGTACTAGATAACGTGGCCTCGGCGCAAGGGCAAAGAAGGAACATGGGTTCGGTTTTTAGTCAGTAGAAGTCTGACACTCCCCTTCGCTCTGCCCAAGAGTGGGGGGGGGGTCATGTGATGATTTTCCACCCACCAAAAAAAAACCACCACGTGGTGCTTGTGTAACTTGCAATCTGCACGTTCACTTAAAATCGCAACAAAATTAAGCAGAAAAGAATAGCGGACCCTAATAATTCTTTTCTGATTATCTATTTTACTTCGGAATCGAAGAAGTTAAATTGTTTTTCTGGGACTTGGTCGAGCTTTTTGTGACTATCACAGTTTTCGTTTTTGCAATTAAAATTTGATGATAAGTTTTAGGTTGTTTGTCGTTGTTCACTTTCATGAAAAACGAAATTCTTAAAATGACATGGCACCTTATTTTCAGATTGGTCAGTTTTATTTCACTGCGCCGAATTTCCTGAAAAGGTGAGAGTAGAGAGGTTTATAAAAAAAATGCTTTAATTCAGACCTTGATCCTTAAGATGAGTAATACACACTGCTCATAAACTATGTTAGTAACAAATGGAATAAAAGATTTTAAAATATTGCTCAATTCATATTATATCTACTACATTAACCTGACGCACCGGGTATATTATTATGTACATGGACACGTGACATCCTGAAGGCCATTCCTTCATACCTACAGGATGTCATTGCCGCTCCCACGCACTCTGCTCTTCATGGAAGCAATCTTTTTACAAATGATGGTACTGAAACCATCAGAACGTACATCGGCAAACATTCCTGATGCGCTTTTATTAAAAAAAGCAATAAATACTTAGGTATACCTACGTAATATTAAATAACATAATTGCTTATGAATTAAATTCATGAAGTATCTTATGAGCTGTGAACTGTGTCGAATAAAGATGAAAAATGTTGTAGTTGTACATACATTAGTTGTTAAGAAGTTGTTAAATAGAATACCTAAGAAGATATTTCAGTATTTTTATGAGTAAATATTAAAAAAGTACAATATTATACATCTGTGTATTATTGATTCGAGCCCTCAACCATGCAGTTGGTGTTTTTATTCAGCTCAGTAAAAAAAAGTTTGAGGCGGCGCAACTTTTTCAAAACCTATGTCAAATATTGGAAAATATTGCTAACATTCAGCGTAAAAACTTAAGGTATTTAGTTATTAGAAGCCTGATTTCGCTCCACCCAGAGCGGGAGGAATCATTTTTGATGATTTCCCATCAACCGACAAAAAAGCATCGAATCTTAGGCCTCCGCCTCGAATTTTGCGGGCAGCGGGGCGGCGGCGGCGGTGCACTCCATACAAGCCGCGCCGCCGCCGCCGCCGCCGCCCCACTGCCCGCAAAATTCGAGGCTGAGGCCTTAGGCTTTCTTATAATCTATACAACATGTCGTGGGAGTTCGTGCGGTACCCTCGGATCAGCCTTACGGCCATCACCTTTTGGGGCGCGTTCAGGTAGTGGGCGGCTCGCTTCCTCAAAGCACGCGCCCACACCGGGGGCTATAGACCGCACGATCCCCACATAGAGCCTCCGGCAGGAGGCGTTTGGCCCCCATTATTATCACCCCTTTTTTCTTTTTTTTGGTGGGTGGAAAATCATCGAATGACGCCCCCCCCCCCCCGCTCTTGGGCAGAGCGAAGGGGAGTGTCAGACTTCTACTGACTAAAAACCGAACCCTTGTTCTCTTTGCCCTTGCGCCGAGGCCACGTCATCTAGTACAAAAATCCGCGGCCCATTAATAACACCCCTTATACTTTATTACGATGATTTTGAGATTGGTAACTCTTTAGACAGTCACGCCGGGATCCATAAGCTTGGAGGAGTGTACATTTCATGCCCTTGTCTGCACCCAAAGTACATTCTAAATTGAAAAATATTTTCATGATTGCTTTATTTCATTCTTCAGTTAGGATAACTCATTGGAATAAAATTATATTTCCAAAAGTCCTAAAATTAAATTGAGAACTAAAAAAATAGAGGAACTAAATTGTCTGTCTAAAACAGGAATGACGGTAAGCACAGGTAAAAGGTACTAGGTAATAAATTTCATGTATAGGTTCAGAGCAGCGGCTTATAGTAAGGAAAATACACCAAAGCTTGGGTGTACTTATTTTTACAACATAGTCCCCATGACAATAGTCATTATCAGATCTGATAATCATGACCTGACACTGCCTGGCTATTATCAATATCCCGGGTTACTATCAATGATTTTCTTTTTTCACGATTTGCCGCCCCTAGTATCTGGCCGCCCTAGGCCCGGGCCTACTGTGCCTTAGGGCAAATCCGCCACTGGCAGAATATGCAACGCGAGTAGAACACAAATCCAAAATATTATGCTTGTTGCAGACAGTACTTACTTGGATGAGAAATGAGAGAAATTATGAAAATATGCTGCAAAGCTTAAGAACATTTAATTTTGATACTGGCATTAAAGAACGATGTATTTGGTCTTTTCTTGATGGTTTTAATTTATTTGAAAATGTTGCAGTTGATTTGTTACACGATATGTTAGAAGGTTGTTGTAAATAATCCCTAATGCCATGGAACCACGGGTAATTAAAATTACCCGTGGTTCCAATTATCCGTAGTTTTTCAGAAATAGTATAAGAAACACCACAAAAAACGACTAAAAGGCATTTAGTTTGACTACTAATTGGAAAACTGACGAAAACAGAAGACCAGCAAGTAATACTAGAGTTATTATTTTTTTAAACTTTATTTATTTCAAAGTATAGAAGTAACATAGGCTCAAATGTTATTTAACAAGTATGTTAGTGTTACTAAATAAAAAAAATAATATAATAATATTCCACAACTATCACACAACGCCATCTAGTCCCAAGCTAAGCAGAGCTTGTGTTATGGGTACTAGACAACTGATAAACATACTTATATATTTCTAAATACATACATATTATAGATAAATTACACCCAGACACAGAACAAATGATCGTGCTCATCACACAAACATTTGTCCTGGGTGGGAATCGAACCCACGACCTCCGGCATAGCAGTTAGGGTCACTAACCACTAGACCAACAGGCCAGTCAGTGCGGCGAAGCCCAAAAGGAGGGTTATTTACAATTGTTTTTATTATATTCAAATTACTTATAATGTATTTTTTTAAAGAAGTAAACTATACCTAGGGGGTACCTATGTAGGTACATTAAATTATAATTATTATACAAAATACAAAAATAGTTATTAAAACTAAAAGTTAATACTTACATTATATACAACGAATACAGGTAAGTACTAGTTAAGAGTATTATTATTAATTATTAGGACTAATTGTAATATTAATGCAAAGGAAGTGGCTGCTAATAACTACATGAAGTCAGAAGAAGAGAAGAATATTTTGAGGGCATCTAGTGAGTCATTATTTAAGTCAGACTTTGATTGAGTTTTCGCTGTCTAAGCAAATTGTCGCTCGCAACAAAACCTTACCCTAAGGCTGTGGTTCCACTAAGGCGGAGCACAGCAGAGACGACCTGTGCCACGATTCACCAATCACATGGCTTGAAATTCACATCTCTTAATAGCTATATGTGGAAAAAAACATCATAAGGCTGTGGGCCTTACAATGTTTTTTTTTGGCAATATTTACTTGTTTAATACTGCTGACAAACATATGTATTAGTGTAATTTATTTTATTTTATTTATTTGGCTCACCAACAATTGAATACACTACAAAAAGGAAAGAGATACATACATAAGAGTCAAAGACAAGTGTATCAACCTCTTACAGGTAAGCACAACATGCACAACTTATTAGTCGTTGAGTGTCAACTTAACAACCGGTGAGTACCAACTACTCACCGCACATAACTATGATTGCTAAACAATTATTATAAAAATTAAAAACTAAACTAAATTTAAAACTACATTTACAGACAATAATAACGCTTACATTATTTTACAATGTTTTCTGAATAATAGTTTTGAACTTAGATACTAAGTGAGTCAGAGTGCACATCCATGAGATCACTACAGCTGTTTAATAATTTACATAGACGGGGGATAGGTGAATTAGCACCAAGGACGGTTCTGCGAAGAGGAGGACGCAAGGGGGTTATAGGAGGTCGTGGACTTTTCGTGGGCACCCGGAATTTGATCATGCTCAATAACTTAGGACAGTCTGTTTTAAATCGCAGAATTTTATACAAAAAAGACGAATCCAGTAAATCTCTCCTCTTCTGTAGGGATGTCATCTTGAAATGTAAGAGTCTCTCTTTATACGAGCGGTTTTTTTTATATATCCCGGAAGAATACGCTAAGTGCCACAGAAAACGTTTTTGAACCCTTTCCAATCTTAGTGAGTGAATGGCGTAGTGAGGTCTCCAAACAGTGCTCCAGTATTCCAACGAGCTACGGACCAAACAATTATAAAGCAAAACTTTTGTCTTAATGCGCCTAAAACAAGTAACGTTTCTGATGACAAACCCAAGCATTTTTGAGGCTTTTTTAACTACAGTCTCAATGTGGGGTACAAATGTTAACTGCCTATCGAACAGAACTCCCAAGTCTCTTATCTGTTCTACTTCCTGAACTAAGTTGCCACTGATGTAATAGGCAGATCGTGTAAAATTAGTTTTTCTGGTGTACTTCACGTGGTAGCACTTGTTAATGTTCAAACTCATACCATTTTCATCACACCATTTAACTAACATATCAATATCCCTCTGTAGCAGCTCGACATCATGGTCCGTCTCAATTATTCTGCAAAATTTTAAATCGTCGGCGTATAAGTAACACTCGGAAAATTGGAGCTCATTGGCGAGATCATTACCAAATAAGTTAAATAAAACTGGGCCAACATGAGTTCCTTGCGGGACGCCAGATGTAACCTTGAAGGAGCTTGATTGGTAGCCATTGAGAGCAACAAAGAAGGAACGACCATCGAGATAAGAGTTAAACCAATTAAGAAGGGACCCAGTGATGCCGTAAGCAGTTAACTTCTGCAGAAGTATATCATGCGGAACGCGATCAAAGGCCCTACTAAAATAATAATAATAATAATAATATAATAATATTCCACAACTATCACACAACGCCATCTAGTCCCAAGCTAAGCAGAGCTTGTGTTATGGGTACTAGACAACTGATAAACATACTTATATATTTCTAAATACATACATATTATAGATAAATTACACCCAGACACAGAACAAATGATCGTGCTCATCACACAAATATTTGTCCTGGGTGGGAATCGAACCCACGACCTCCGGCATAGCAGTTAGGGTCACTAACCACTAGACCAACAGGCCAGTCAAAAGACTGTAGTTAAAAAATCGGTATATATCACGTCAACTTGTTAGCCAGATTCAATAGCATTTATTAGGGTCTCTGTAAAAGTCACTAGGTTTGTGCACGTTGATCTAGAGCTCACAAAGCCATGCTGAGAATCATTAAGGTAAAGCTTTAAATGCGACTGTATGTAGGGACAAATCAAGGATTCAAAAACTTTGGCGAAGGTAGACAAAATTGAAATAGGTCTATATATAGTTGCCTACATCACTACGATCACCGCATTTATAAATTGGTACAACCATAGCTACCTTCCAAATATTTGGGAATACGCCGGAGGCCAGCGAACGATTAAATATTCGAAGTAAGGGATCTGCCAGAGACAAAGCACACATGGAGACAAAATATGGAGGGATACCGTCGGGACCAGCACCTTTACGGCGTAATGTCCTTGTTGTGTTCATATCTTATAGACAGTAATATAATAATTTAGGTATATCATAATAAATTAACTCACCGCCACGTTACGGAAAATAACAAGGTTGTCAACTGAGGTTGTCAAATTAAATAATTAATTATTTGCTGTTGATAAAAAATGCTATGCAATAGCTTTACCGCGACAGTCTCCGAGTACCACATTTAGTTTTTTTTAGCAACAATTGGCTCTTCTAACCTAGCAGATAATTCTATGTATTAACCTCCAAGTAGTAAGGGGTCTATGTAAAATAACAAACTTAAATGTCAATGTGCCTACTGCGGTGGAGTTTAGTCACGTCAAGTTTTTACTAAACCAAAGGTTTAAGAATAGCAGCCTTACTGCGGCACTTAGAGATATTTAATGTCCGTCGGTAGTCACACCAGTGTGACTACGGTTCAGTATACTTAAGCCGTCACTTAATAAAGGTTTTGTATGACATAAAAACTTTTTAACAAAAAATAAATACGACTTCAAAAAAAAACACAAAAAAGTGAAGTTTATTTTTCACTTTTTTGTGTTTTTTTTTTAAGTCGGTTTTATTTTTTGTTAAAAAGTTTTTATTTTTCACTTTTTAGTAGTTCACATGTTCATGGGTCAATGTGGACAATGTAGTTTTTTTTTGAGTTTTGTTGATTTTTCAAAAACCGCTTGAAGTCCGATTTCGAAAAAAAAATTATGGGACCATTTCGGAAGTATACCCTTTCCAACAAGGAAAGAATTTTTCAAATCGGTTAGCAAGCGACGGAGTTATGCCCGAACAAACATAAAAAAAAATATATATAAACATCCGAATTGAGAACCTCCTTCTTTTTTTAGAAGTCGGTTAAAAACTGTCAAAACCTTTATCAAGTGATGGCATAAGTAATCATTAGAGCTTTCTGAGTGCAGCAGTTAGACAATAAAACATAAATAACACTATTTTTTTCTACAATACTCCAAATCCCACGGATCCTGAAGACTAGTCCTTCAACCAGTGCAGCAATGAGTCAGTCATATTAGCCGTTGGGGTAGACGAGTTCTTGAGTGGAGACCGCAAATTGGCAAGCGTAAGGTGGGACGCCCTCAAGCTCGATATTCACAGTGTGGCTGGTAGAAACTAGATGAGAGTTGCTGAGTATCGAGTTGAGTGGCGTGCGTTTGAGGAGACTTATCACATTGTAGTTGCCGTTCTTCTTGTACTTTCTTAATGTTCGCAATCTACATCTTTAGTAGTCATGTACCTGCACCTGGAAAGACGTACGTATATGAGAAAATGATAAATAGGTCTACCTATGAATGGACCGTAATTCAAAACACAAGCTCAAACATTCATTTATTTCAAGTACAACGTAAATAAAGTATAATCTCTGTTAGTCGAATTTGAAGGAGATTTCGAAACATTAGAGTTATTTTCGAATTTTCGAGGATTTCGAAAACGATTTCTTTGAAAAAAAAAATGTTGACCTGTAGAGGTTAAGATTTATTCTAACTAATTTAATCAACTTATCTGATTTCTAAGAAACATTGATGTACATTTTCAGCTTATTCTTAAAGTTGTCTTATTGTTCATGAAGCTTTAGAGGTAGGTAATTCGTTTTAAATAATAAAGTTCCAAAGGTGGTTTAATCAAACAGAGGATTAATTCTTTTTTCGAGTTTTAAAGGGAAAATATATCTGCTCACTAATTATTTCGACTTAAAGAGGGGTTGAATTTCGTACAGTTTAATTTTTCGAGTTTTGGCGGTTTTCGGTTGCGGTTTTTATATATTTAAATTCCTCTTCTAGAGAGGAGGCCTGAGACCCCGCAGTCGGAACATTAAAGGCTGATGATAAATAGTACTAGCTCAAATAATTGTTTTTTTTTTTTAATTATTTGTGAGTATGTCAAACAGGTACTAGCAGAACATGGCGCACTAACTTTTCTTAAGATATTATACGATATCGAATGTATTATGTTTACGAATAAATAATTCTGATATTGAACGTGTCCGCAAAAAAAAAGTGCCTGCAGCACTTTGAATATCAAAAACAAAAAGATGAAGCTGCAGTAGCAAGACACTGGTGAAAGTAATGTAGTTGCCCATTCTAAAGCGTTGATGTCTATGGGTAACTCCACGGACATGCACATATTATTACAAGATCTTTGTTTCATTATCCTAGTCAGATTATGCATATTAATGAGCAAAAACGATGTAGAAAGACGTACAGTCTGCACAGCTAATAAGTATACATCACGCACACTAATAGCTAATGAGTTTACACTTTACATGTGTGAAATAGTTATGCCACACGAACACTGAGTAAAGCAAGCGAGCTCTGTCTTTATTAGTGTGCGTGCGGCACATCAATAATACCATATACCAATATATAGTAATCATTCATTTGTCACTGAATCAGATATAATATTTCGCTAATGCAACTATAGCAGTCTTGGCTCAATAGTTAACGCCTTTGGTTAACGAACGAGGAGTCGTAAGATCAAACCACGGGTGCTGCTTTTCTTTTTGTAATCATTATTTTGTTAAAACATTATTTAGAGTAGAATCTTTAACGATTCAATCCCGTTCATGGATGAGTTATGAAGTTTGCAACGTTTGAGAACTACGACACTCTCAGTCCATTTTATTTCGGCTGCTTATAAACTAACTACCGACAATTTAAAAATAAAATTGTTTTCAAACACCTTCATTTATAAAAAATTGCGGTCTTAGTGGTCAATCTACGATTATTTGCATTACTTAGTTTATTAATAACACAGAAATTACTCTAGATATATTCGTTTGTAATTTATTTCTGTGGATCCAAACATGCATCATTAAACAACGTTAAAAAGGCAGAAATCGTTCTTTTGCATGAGCAAACCTTATTTATTAGTGAAATTGCAAGGCGCTTAATGATATCGGTAAGTAACAGATACTATTTTACTATTTTACTTTTATGTTTACGTAGGAATTAATAAAATTAACGTAACTTTAGTGCATTAACATTGTTATAATAGCCCATTTATGTTTGCTAATGTATATTTAAACCATATCTAAAAGTATTTTAACTTGTAGTGTATCTATGCATATGATTATTGAAAATAAATAATATTAATTTGGTGTATATAGAAGTGTGTATGTATTATAGTTTATATACGGTATATATAGTTACATATAAACCAAATTAATATTATTTCATCATTTAATAGATAGGTATACATTAAGTTAACTAAAGTGCATTAACCATTGTTCTAATAGCCCATTTTGATTGCTAATAGAGGTATATATAGTTTAAGGTATTTATTAGGCATATATTATTTAAAAGTATTTTATATAATTATTGTATATAAATAACATTAATTATATATACCTATATGAAAGCATAATTTTATTTTTTAAGTATACATAATTTACTATAAAATAATTATTATCATAAGTATTTTAGTAGAAGCAGGTATTTTAAATACTGTTTTGTTTTATATTCACAGAGAAGAACCGAGCAATTATGGGTCCACCGATATGCGGATTCTGGAGACGTGGAAAATCTTCGACGTGGGCCAAAATCAAAAGCGAATTCATCAGCTCGACACCATGACATCGTGGCAAAGCACAAAGCTAGTTCATTCAGATTGCCAACACGCGTCACAGCTACAGCACACAATGTGTGCTTACAAACGGTGAGAAATCACCTGCGTTCTGCTGGTTCACGCTGCAGCAAGCCAGCGCGGAAGATTTTACTGTCCACTGCGCATCGACGACGCCGACTACAGTTCGCTAGGTCATAATTATTTTAATTTTGATTGGAAGAACAATGTGATGATTTGTAGCGACGAAAAAATTTTTAAGTTGAATAAGGATGGGCGTGGTGAAATATTATGGAGAAAAGGTGGTGAAAGATAATTATAATGAATGTAACAACTAAATTAGTAGAATTTATTTTAAATATTAAACGATTGTGAACCTTATCGTTATATACATAATGTTCATGTTTGTGTGAACAAATGTAAAACTTAGCATTATTTTTATTTGTTAAACAACTTGCTGTTCCTCTGTTTTAAACAACAATTCGTATTGTTAAAGTCTGGTGAAGTGATGTTATTGTTATGCAGATAGAAGTTGCCATAATTTCTTACTATCTAACATGTTGATTCACTTCCCAGCTAATTTTACTTTCGATTCAATTTAGATACCACCCTACTTCAATAAATTATTTACGTCCATCCTTAATTAAGCAACAAATAAATTGTCTAAGTAATAAATAAAAATAAAACAAATTATTTTATTGTTTTTATTTAATTACCTTTCTACTTTTTTGTTTAAGTGATTTTATTGGTCACAAACTTAATTTTATAAAACAAAAAGTAAAAAAAGGTAAAAAACAGTAAAACTGAATTCCTCAGTGGGGATCGAACTCACGACACCGAGCGTAGACTAATAACTATGTCAAGCGCTTACACCACTCTGCCACGGATGTTCTACTAGACATATCTAAAACTAGCTGCTGCCCGCGACGTCGTCTGCGTGAACGCTATACAGCACCAAAAATACCTTTCCACTTACCAGTTTCTTCTTTACATTTTATATCTACAGAAAGTGCAGTAACAGAGGGAGACTGTCTTTTGTAAAATTAACCTTCAAAAAGTGCTGATTTTCAGCCTGCTTTAGTCATAAGTTGTGACTGAAGCAGATGGAGAAAAAAATGAATTAGGAATACAGAATGGGGTAAAAATACATACTTATAGGACTTCTCGATAAACCATAGTAGTGGTTTGGCTCTCCGCAGTCAAAATGTATAGAGAGTCAGGACTGGTCACGCGGGAGCAAGTGAAGTACAATTTATTGCCCGTGTGAGAAGCAGTTCATCTAGAGGTCGGTGCGCAGATAGGTTCCGAAGACGCATAATCGGGACACCGACCTTCAGCTTGATGGTATGCGCTGGAGGTCCACTTGCTGACAGGGAGTTCAGAAATTCCACGGGATAATGTGTGGCGTCATTTTGCTCGACCACACACAATGTCTTTAATGGTGTAGACCACTTCATTCCGTTCAATTTCCGAGAGAATGCATTCGTTATTTGCTGCAGCCTGATCATTTTTGGGCGTCAAAATAGCCCGCTCACACACCCAACAATTCTGTTGGTGCGGTATACGACTGATGTCCCCGTACACACAGCGAATGGGTTCTTCTTAGATGGATACAACTATAATGAGAGATTCTGGAAGCACCACCTGTCCACCTCTCTCCTCTGGTAGAGTGCCTTCGCCAAGACTTAGAAAGACATCGAAGAATTCTTGAGCACGTGCATTGCCGCCGAGCCGAGCTCTCATATTAATGGTCAAGCGCAGAGTGCGATCTCGTGATCACAACGAAGATCGTTTCAATGAAGCATTCACCTCGTCAGCCCTCAATCCCCGCGTCACCACGGGAAGCGTTTGTCGGAAATCGCCACCGAACAGAACTGTGACACCACCCATCAAATGTTCGTTCCTGCGGATGTCCTGCAGGGTTCTGTCCACGGCCTCAACTGCCTTCCTATTGGCCATCGTACACTCATCCCATACGATCAGTGAGCAATCCTTGAGCACGGGTGCCTTATCACTGTTACGTGACGCACCACAAACAGGCGTTTCGGCACTCTCTAAATCGATAGGAATTTTAAACATGGCATGTGCTGTCTTGCCACCCGGAAGCAGTGTGGCAGCGATTCCCGACGACACTACAGCAATGGCAATTTTGCCTTGCTTCCTGACCTCTGCAATTATGCCAGTTGTAACAAATGTTTTTTTCTGTTCCACCAGGAGCATCCAAAAAAAACATTTTACCCTGGTTTTGCCCAACGCTTTCAAGGACGGTGTCATAAATTTGTTTTCGCTCTGAAGAGAACAAAGCGACATGGTCATTTCGTATGTTAGTCATTACACCCGGATCGTAAAATGCCTCAGCGTTTTACTCCTGATTTCCGCGGTCTTGATGCGGTGATGATTGGGGAGCTGGTAACCCATATTCGACCAGTGGATTGCCGCCGATAGAAATGACCACGTGTTGAAGTGAACTGCGACAGGTGTTCAGCACGCGTTCATCAGTTACTTCGACTTCGTCTCTAGTAGCACGCCTTAAAAGCTCGGAGAATATCTTCAGACAGATGATGGCGATACTTCTCCCACAATGCTACCGGGTTTGCGACTCCACAAAACACCAAAATGACGGCAAACAGATGACGCATGCGGCTGGGACTGTTACTGACGCTCGCCTCCGCGAAGGTGTCATCCCAGTTTTGGTCACCGTCGATAAGGTGACTTCGAGGCTGCGCGGTTAGTGGGATACTCCACGCCATCAAATGTCCTCAGAAAGGCGAAAGACGTTGGGCCTCGGACCGTGTGAAGTAACAACCGCAGAAAATAGCATTCACCATTATTCAGGTGCACGGTTTACTCTACCCAATGCGGTATCCTTGAAAATTCCCGGAAACCTTCCACAGCACGTCCTCGTCGATGTCGGTTAAATATACCCCTTTTTTCTTTTTTTTTAACTGCCTCGTTGGTCTAGTGGTCGTAAGCGCGACTGCTGTGTATGAGGTCCTGGGTTCGATTCCCGGGTCGGACAAAAAGTGCTATTGGGTTTTTCATTAGAAATTTCCCAATAGTAGGCCGGAGTTTGGAAGTTGGCGGTATAGTACCCCCGTGCCTCGGAAAGCACGTTAAGCCGTTGGTCCTGCGCCTGATCTCTCTCCGGTCGTGTCGGATTGCCGTCCCATCGGACTATGAGAGGAAAGGAACAGAGAGTGCACCTGTGCCTGCGCACACACTTGTGCACTATAATATCTCCCGCGCAGTTGGCTAATCTCTGCTAAGATTGGCCGCCGTGGCCGAAAACGATCAGGAGGACTATTACTATTACACCCCTTTGCTTGTCGTATGTGTAATATGAAGGCGCTTCGTCATACGTAAGGAACCTCGCAAACTGGTCGATTTCACAGAGCCTGAAAAATGCCAAGACGGTTTGGCGCGGATTTTCCAAGCGCTCAGCAACGTCGTCGGGATCAAAATATATGCGCTGGCTGTTCTCCAGGTGGACGTCTAAGAACATGCACAACTCCATCTATGACTTTTAATAACAACTATTAAGCTCACCAACATGATCAAATTTAAATTATTTATACCCAAAAAGGCTTACACATGTAATTCGACTTGATGTTTTTGAAATCTCATAGATGGCACTGCTTTAAAAAATTTCTTGGTACTACTTATATTCATTTAATTATGTTTATCGGCCTAAGTTACTTTTATTGCGTGTTTTTTATAGTGTGAAGCTAGCTTATAGCATGGTTAACATAATAACAACATTTAAATATGTGTCGTTAGATTACACGTTCTTACAGAATGCGTTGAAGAAATAAAGGTTCACTGCTCGTTCCCCGTAGGTGATAGCGTGATAATATGTAGCCTATGTGTTGACCCGACTTCTTAATAATATTCGTGCCAAATTTAAAGTAAATCCATGCAGTACTTTTTGAGTTTATCCCGGACAGACAAACAGACAAACAGACAAACAGACAAACAGACAAAAATTCTAAAAACTATATTTTTGGCTTCGGTATCGATTGTAGATCACATCCCAAGTATTCTTTTTTTAAAATATTCAATGTACAGTTTTGACTTTCCTACCATTTTATTATATGTATTCTCTGCTAAGATTGGCCGCCGTGGCCGAAAACGATCAGGAGGACTATTACTATTACACCCCTTTGCTTGTCGTATGTGTAATATGAAGGCGCTTCGTCATACGTAAGGAACCTCGCAAACTGGTCGATTTCACAGAGCCTGAAAAATGCCAAGACGGTTTGGCGCGGATTTTCCAAGCGCTCAGCAACGTCGTCGGGATCAAAATATATGCGCTGGCTGTTCTCCAGGTGGACGTCTAAGAACATGCACAACTCCATCTATGACTTTTAATAACAACTATTAAGCTCACCAACATGATCAAATTTAAATTATTTATACCCAAAAAGGCTTACACATGTAATTCGACTTGATGTTTTTGAAATCTCATAGATGGCACTGCTTTAAAAAATTTCTTGGTACTACTTATATTCATTTAATTATGTTTATCGGCCTAAGTTACTTTTATTGCGTGTTTTTTATAGTGTGAAGCTAGCTCGTTTCTCAATAAATGTACCGAAGTAAATTAAAACACTTCGGTACATTTATTGAGAAACTGGACATATCTAAAATTATATTTATAGTTAAGAATTGTACCTTGCACATCTATCTACAATAAGCAGCAAAAACATTTTAAAAATACAAAGCATTGTATTTAATAAACATACTTTTGTTTAAAAAAGTAATGATTTGACTTATCAATCGGGAATGCGTCCTTAAGAGCGTTCAGAGTAAAGATGTAATAAACAAATCAAAAAAAAAAAAAAAAAACTACACCATGGCAACTAAGGAATGACCAGTCTCCACTGACAGCGCCCGTTCACGAACATGACGCATGGATCAGCACCATCTAACTCAACCATTTTGAAGGGAACTAAATGATCCGACACACCCGCCACCATCAGCGAGACATTTGAGTGAGCATGACATTCTCCCAGCCACCAGGGCAACGTCACTAAAATATAACTAAATGTAAAAAGTGGCTTTATAGTACATAGTACTCACACATGTGCCAAGCAATTATACATAGTTATTGTATTACTGGCCTGTTGGTCTAGTGGTTAGTGACCCTAACTGCTATGCCGGAGGTCGTGGGTTCGATTCCCACCCAGGACAAATGTTTGTGAGCACGATCATTTGTTCTGTGTCTGGGTGTAATTTATCTATAATATGTATGTATTTAGAAATATATAAGTATGTTTATCAGTTGTCTAGTACCCATAACACAAGCTCTGCTTAGCTTGGGACTAGATGGCGCTGTGTGATAGTTGTGGAATATTATTATTATTATTATTATTATATATTAATATAAAATAGTTCGTTAAAGATCATTTGACGATTCCTGTTTGGCTGAATGTCGATTACTCATGTCAAATAAACACTGACCTCCATGATAAAATAAGAAGGAATGGGACGGATATCAAGTTAAATACCTATTTTAAAGATCGTTATATTTTCTCCCTAGGTATACAAACTTGAGAATTATTTCATTATACCTAATTTATTCTAAATAGAATTAAGGACTGTCAGTAGTTTCTGTCTATTTCAAGCATTTTTCAGGCATTCCCCTTTCATATTTTTCAACTTCAATGTTATGACACTTACGTCAGGCTGTCAATACTTTTTCTTAGAGTTTCTTACTAGCTTACGCCCGAATACTCGAACGTCGCTCAATTATAAGTAGCCCTCAAAACTCGTGCTATCTCTGTCACTCTGCGTTAAAGTAACAAAGACAGCATGAGATTTAAGTGCAACTTAAAATTGAGTGACGTTCGAGTATTCGAGCGTTAATCTATGAAGGTTAGTTTTGATTTATATAAGTAATGTACATCGCGCGAAATTCGAAGATCAAACTCCTAATATCGTTATTTTTGTTCAAATTTTTTGAATGAATAATTATTTTGGTGTGTAATTACACTATTAATACCTAATTATTTATACCTATTATTGCATAAGTTGATAAAAAATGCTATGCAATAGATTTACCGCGGCAGTCTCCGAGTGCCACACGTTTTTTTTTTTTTTTAAGTCTGAATAAGGAGAAACGGCTTTCTTTTTACCATACAGTAAGCCTGTGTTAATCTCTTTCGTGATCAGAATATCATCTAACTAGAGTTGATTTTTTAATGCTATTGTATTGTATTTATGTTTCATTTACCTACTAACTCTGCTTGAACTAGGACGAGTATTTTTTTTTAGAAACAATGTGCTTAGCCTCAAATCTCATAGTCCACCATCTGGTCCAAACGTTTGTAACATTTTTCGGTAATGAATAAGAAAATGGAATTTGGGATTTAATGGTGTCCTTAAGAGCTGGGTCTTGCTGTGCAAAACTCAGGATTTCACAGAAAAAAAACAAAAACAATCATGTCATTGTGTGGGCGGGAGCCGCGGGAGCTCATAAATTATGACTCAAAGAATTCAAACATCAAACCAGCCATTTGGTCACATGTGTCATTGAATGTCCGATGTGATAATAATTAATTGTTCTAATAATCCTCAACAAAATATACAATTTCCAGAATTGGTCTTCTCTTGGTAGGTGTACCGTACCTATCCTGTAGGAAGGCCAAAATATCTAACAAACGTTATTGTTTCTGAAGCTGTCATTATAAATTTTAACGCAGATTCATCAAACAAAAATCCGTTGTCGGTTTGGACCTTATAACCGGACCAAAATCTAAAACTTCAATACGTTGTTGGATAGTATTGATATGAATTACTTTTAACTCTTAAAGCAGGCAAAGTAGGTCACAACAAACATGTAAATATAATATCATAATTTCGAATCAGTGGGGACGGGATATTCAAAGACTTATGCAACGACTCATCGGTCGAGATTATAGGTCACGTGACCATTTGGACGACTGAGAGGCTATCCCCTATATTATTAAGTATGTAAAGTGTAAAGTGGGAACTGATTTTTTTTTTAATTTCAACCCTAACGTGTGATATATTGTTGGAAAGGTATTTAAAAATGAATAAGGGTTTACTAAAATCATTTTTTGATAAAGTCAATAATTTCGGAAATAATCGCTCCAAAAGTAAAAAAAATGTGTTCTACTTTTCATATTTTTTTTTTTCATATTTTGGTTAGAGGGGGGGGGGGGCTCTAACTATTGAACCATAAGTTTAGAAAATATGAAAAGTAGAACTTTTTAAGGCCTTTCTAGGAAAATCATTTTGAACTTGGATGGAAACAGTTTTTGTACAAAAAAGACAAAAAGTTGTACAAAATAATTTCTGGAATAAGTTTGTAGTACTTAAAATCGTTTAAATGCAAGCATTTTTTTTAACTTCGTTTACATATTTTATTATCCTGCACGTATCTTTTTTCAAACAAAAAAAGAATTATCACTACGGAACCCTACACTGAGCGTGGCCCGACAGGCTCTTAGCCGGTTTTTTCCTTTTCAGGTACGGAACACTAAAAAAACAAGTTAACTGAACAAATCGACTTTGAAACAAATTTGAAAATTCAATTGGATTGACTGCGTTGCTGGTCCTGCGGTCACAAGTGCAACTATCTATTTAACAGGTTCACTGTCCACAGACCACATACGGTCTGTAGAGAGTCCTCCATACCAGTCCGCAGATCGTATGTGGTATGTTTGTTCATACAATTTCTAAGCCTCTGATACTGTGGACGTAAGAAGAAAGTTTCTTATTTAATGCGGACTTGGCAGGACACATCGTAAGGATTTTAAAAAGTGCTAGGACCCAGGGAAGTACTCGTTTTTTTTTTAATTTAAATTATTGACGTAACGGGAACATAACGGGACTTATGGACCATTCCGACTCTGAAGCCTAGACAGTGAACCTGTTAAGTCATGAGTAAATAGGAAAGTTGTTCAGTACACGTGCGGAACCGTCATTGCAATAACTTGTTCCGACTGTCAACCCTCGCCGTCGGCTGTGCCTATAGGCTCGGGTAGACATTTGTCGGAACTCTTTGCAATGACAGGCTTTCCGCACTTATAATGAAAAATATACTATTACATTTTTTCCCCAATGGCAACTATATCACTATCTTCCCACCTTGCCGTCAGTTGATTCACATTTCTTTTCCCCGTTCTCCCATTTGAATGTCTACTGACACAAAATGTTCGCAAGTTTAGCCAGTTTATTTATGCATAAATTATTATGTACTAGGAGCACTTTTTAGAGTCAGGTAACATGACGACGACATGGACGTGGACGAGTTGGTTTGGGTGCGATCAGCATCAACATCGTTATTAAGAGTAACGCCATCTAGATTCAGGCAGCGGTACTAGATGACGACTCCTACTAGCAGTACTAGATCTCGACGTTAGATGGCGTCCCATCTAACGTCGAGGGACGGAGGCTGTAACAATCAGAAGGCTCCACCTACCGTCGAGTAGCGGTAAAGACTCTGAAGCGCCATCTAGCGGCGAGCTCCTATCGTAAGCGCTACTATTGAGCACGAAGTCCTGGGTGCAATTCTCAGATTGGATGGTTTGGTTTTACATGGGACTAAAACTTAACCGGTGACTTATGAGTGTACTAGGTAAACTTCTGCCTGACACTTCGGAGACACCAGGGGGTCTAAAATTGCCACTTTAGCAGATCAGAATATGAATTGACCTTTCAAAATAGTAACTGCGTCTATGACCATTTTACGAATTTAACGCAATTCATATTGTTTTCCTATTATTACTCACCTATGATCTATTTTCTGTAATGGTCCCAGACGCTGTTACTATTATGAAAGGTCATTTACGCTTTTTGACGCAATTCCTATTATGATCTGCTAAAGTGGCCGTTTTAGACCCCCTGGTGTGATGTTATTAGTTATAGAAGCGGATACTACTGTCAATGACAATATTCTTGTTACAGCAACACGTCACCGAAAATAAAAAGATGTAAGTATCTGACTAATAGAAAGCTGTTTAAAGCGTTGTCTGTATAATATGGATTGTCGCTAAAGTAAATACCTACATCGAAATCTAAACTGTTAGATTATACAAACACTGATGTGTCACAGTTTACACAGCACACACAAACATAATAAAATTATGATTGATTTGGCCAGCGCACAGCGCAGTGCCTCTTGACGCAGGCCTTACGGATTTACATTCCGTATCATTGCCTAAATTGCTTCCCAAGTTAGTGGATGTGTTGTGATTCTACTGTCGTTAATTTTACAAAAGTGAATTAAAAATGAAATCTCTTCAAATCATAATTGGTGCTGCATTTTTGCTAATATTTATCAATGCTAAGACGGAAGACATTGAATATGTTTCTCATATTAATTGTACTGAATTGTTTGGAAAATGTTTATTGAAAATTGCTGAAAAAAAAGAAGTGAATGAATTAATGCTGTTGAAAAGAACGAAGAAAAGTATTATAAATGGTGGTGGAAAGTGTGCGCAGGGGCAGATTTGGTACTGGTACAGGTGTTGGGATTGTAAAAAGTAAGTGAGTCAATATTTTTTTCACAAACTAAATACAAGGTGTAAAAGGATTCATCACAAAACCGTAAACCAAGTATTTTGTACATCAAACTAAGTAGGTATTACTGCGCAAAATATAAATTATTGGGAAACTACTTTTTTATCATGAACACTGAAAACGGGATATTTATCATGTTTATGTAGAGTTTGTTTCGAGTTCCCGTTAAACGACGAAACAAACAGTAGGTAAACATGGTAATTATTCCGTTTGACAGTGTTAGTGACCATGTCAGTTTAAATACTTTTTTTTTGTATGAAAAAAAAAACACGGTTTAATCCCGAGGAACGTTATTACTATGACACCGCGAGTTCCTTAGAGAATTCCGAGTAAAATAGTTGTTAAATGCAAACAATATTCTAATATTGATTAGCGTGATTTTAGTTATGCATTTATGGAATTAGCGTTTTATGTGGAAGAACCGGCAAAAAAATACGTGGTAGTTCCTATAGTAAACAAAGGTTCTAATTTTAGTTGGCTTCTGTTGAAAAATACTACAGTCGTCGCCTCTATATTTGTTTACTTATTTACGAAGGCAAAATACCTATTGGCTTGATATGTAGCTTCTAAATCGTTGTAACTAAGGCGTTTCGTACAAAGAGTATATAAATGAAAACACTTTTTTACTTTAAAACGGTTTTGTCTGAAACATTTCCACACATGTGCTTTGTTCAAATATGTATTATATTATTTTACTAGTGACCCGCCCCGGCTTCGCACGGGTACAAAAAAGGTATTAAAACCTTCCTCTTGAATCACTCTATCTATTAAAAAAAACCGCATCAAAATCCGTTGCGTAGTTTTAAAGATTTAAGCATACAGACAAACAAACAAACAAACAGACGCGACTTTGTTTTATACTATGTACTAGTGACCCGCCCCGGCTTCGCACGGGTACAAAAAAGGTATTAAAACCTTCCTCTTGAATCACTCTATCTATTAAAAAAAACCGCATCAAAATCCGTTGCGTAGTTTTAAAGATTTAAGCATACAGACAAACAAACAAACAAACAAACAGACGCGACTTTGTTTTATACTATGTAAGGAAGGATAAGCTTACCTAAGCACGGTTTACACTCGTCTTTGTAAAATTTATTGGCTATGTCAGCCAACCAGTCATTACCGGTAGTCAGTGGCCCAAAAGTCTGGCAACCAATCTTACCAGATTGGTTGATAGACAGACAATCTGGTAAGATAGGTATTGAATTATCTAGCTAGATACTTAATTAAAAATAATAAAGAAATACTGGCACTCAGTTGCATTCGTTTAGAGTAGTTGAGACTGAAAGCCGAACCTAATATAGAACTTGGAAAAAGATGATAATGTCAGTCTTCTTCAGAGTGATCAACGCAGATTCAATCATAGTTTTCATCGCATTAAAAACGTGTGAGTAAAATTACCTACCTGCCTTAGTTTCTTATCAGCAAATTGATTTGTCACACATATTTCACGGATTCCTGAATCATTTTCTTGTGTGTCAAAATGTATTCTGAATTTCGATTAGGTCATAGCGTTATGTGATTAGGACACAGTCATCGATCTATTGATTGAAGGACTTAATCATCATAACCAAAGATAATGGTGTTACTTGAACGATGTCCTTCTAAAATTAAGGAACATGTTTAAAATAAATGCCTATGTGTCAGGTTTATTTCAATACAAAACAAATGCAAGCTCCAGAAAAAAAAATTACAAGGGCATAACAGGGACAGGTCACAACATTTATTTAAAATCCACTTAAATCTAAAAAGATGCCTGGTTTGAATTATTTCAGTCCAGTCCACAAAAAGAAAACACAAGCCCTTATTTGGGAATATTTTATCTAACAATTCCGTATCTACTCAGGATGTTTAGCCAGTGATTCAATCTTAGCCGCGCGGATTATGAAATTGGCAAGGAATATACTGTACCTACCTATCAAGTACCTAAATAAAAAGTCAATGACTGATTCATCGGCTGATAATATGACAGCAGCGTGTAGTTTTGAAATTTTGTAAGGGACAGTTACAATTATTTCAGCGATTATGATGTTGGTCCCATACAGACAGTTGTTAAAATTAGTGACCATTTTACGAATTCTAACTCAATTCATATTTCCTAGTATGATCTATTTTCCTAGATGGTCCCAGGCGCAATTTTAGACCCCACAACATTTTATTTAGGTATAGCAAAAATTCGTCAAATCGGAAGTAGGTACGACGTAAACAAATACATCGGATCAATTTGTCATCATCAAAAAAAAAAGCAACTCATTTATTTCCACATTCATGGGATGAGTTATAAAAGTCAATGAAGGCGATAATTTCATCTCTTTTTAATTTGTGTTTAACGCCATCTAGTGGTCTATACTCGTACTCTAGCATCAACCAGTAGATGGCGCTGAGTTAGTCACGCAGTATTAAGTATCAGCTACATAATGTAAAGGATACCCGTTATGTTCTCCACCGCTGACTATCGTCGCGTGGGCCAATAACAAGACGGTATCTTTTTAAACCACGCCTCTTGTTTTTGTATGCCGTATCGTTTTTGAATACGATTTGCATCAACCGGCGCGCATTGGAGCGCATTTTGAAACGTTTTTGTTTTTAGGTACCTATATGTTTGCACCAGTTACAGAAAGGTTGAAAGAGAACCGAACGTCGTGTTATGGACAAGGACATGCTATGAGTAGCGACGAATCGCATGTGATCAAAAGAGTAATGAATATGATTCTGGTTATGGATATTGTTGAGAATGTGTGCTTAATTTAATTATCTGTGGTCATCTATGGTTATGAGAGATAGATGCTCTATGGTTCAGATCCAAATAAAACCTTTAAATGGACGACGACGTATTTTATTAATTATTACCTGCAAGAGTACCTATAACTATTACTTAAATCCAAGGAAGTTGTACACACAACAGATATAGAGGTAGAGGAAAACCAAGGAAACGATGATGGATGGATTGTGTGAGGAATGATATGAAAGAAAAAGGATTCAATGACGGTTGAGTGACGGTTGAAAGAGAAGATTGATAGAAAAAAAAAATGTGTTGCGCCGACCCCAAGTATGTAAGTAACATGGGAATGGGACAAGGGCAGGAAGATCATAGAGTAGGTAGGTACTTATTACATTAATTAAAGACTATAAAATAAACTAAACTAACAATAAACTATAAAAAGGCATCGAAATACTGCTCCTCAACGCTGTCAGCCGGTAATGTGCCCAAAAGACTGGGGGCATTGCCTCGTTGTATGGCAACACTTAGCCTCTGGCCAAGATTGGGTAGGTAGGTAGGTACAGTCGGCAGCACGTCAAGCGAAACGCTATACATAACTATAACTACGACGCGGCATGGCATGTTAGAAAGAAAGTATCCTTAGCGTGATTGGTGGATTTTTCAACGTTTCTGAAATTGCCCAATGGTTGCGCATACTAACAATTAGGAGCCAATAATCATGTCTCACTAATAATAGGCCACACCTCCTTGCCCCTGCGCAACCGTCCCTACTCCCGAGTATTTTTAGTCTATAATAGATTTTCAACTTTATGTTCTAGAGTTTAAAGTTGAAAATCTATTAAAAACAAACTGCAGTTTCGTCGACGAGCTCGTCAATGACAACTTTTTTTACTTTTTAAGCGGAACAATGCCGTTATAATGATTGTTGCGTAACTTTAGCCGTTTACGCAGCGCACGCAACTAAAGATCTCAAAAGGAATAAATTCCCTCGCTTTTAGAACATTACACCAGAAGGAGCTTCTTTCTTTCTGGTCATAGCGTGATGTTAAGGTGGATCCACACTTGAAACCTAACATGTTATAAAACATTGTTACTTAACAATATTCAATAGAAAAATTAGCAATGTTATGTAATGTAGACGTGTTATATACTTAACACAAGTTTTGTAAAATGTTACTTAAATCTGGACACACCTTTTAACCTGTAGCCAAGTAAAGATTTTTTCAATTGGAACCGGTTCCTGTGATTAGCGCATTCAACCACAAAAAAAAACCCTTCAGCTTTATAATAATACTAGCGACCCGCCCCGGCTTCGCACGGGTGCATATTATATACATATAAACCTTCCTCTTGAATCACTCTATCTATTAAAAAACCGCATCAAAATCCATTGCGTAGTTTTAAAGATTTAAGCATACTTACATAGGGATATAGGGACAGAGAAAGCGATTTTATTTTATACTACCTATGTAGTGATAAATATAGATTATTATTATAACTAAAGTAAAAATAAACTCATATTTTTCTTTATTTTACTCCATATTTCGTCAGAGGTTTATTCATTTATATATTTCTCTCTTCGATAGTTGAATTACCACGTTTGTTTTCGCTAATGCGATCATTCATGCTTCTTATCTGTAAGTCTGGACTGGACATGCGTTTTAAAAACATGTATTGGTTGATTGGACGAAATTCCTGCCTGTCGATACATAATAAAATATTATTATATAAGCATATTCTTATGCCAATATGGACATATGGCATCCAACTGTGGGGCTGTACTAAACCGACCAACATCAAAATTATTCAAACATTCCAGAATAAGGTACTCAGGAGTATTGTTAATGCGCCCTGGTATATAAGAAATGACGACCTCCATCGTGACCTAAAAGTGGAACCCGTCACCAAAATAATCCAAAAATTTGCTGAGGCCCATGAACACCGACTCCACCAACATGTGAACATCGAGGCAATTCAGCTGCTAGACCAGACAAATATAGTGCGAAGGCTAAAACGAACAAAACCTTTTGAATTAGTGTAGTGTAAATAATGTAGAAATAATAGTGACAATGACACTCATATAACACATGAACAAAGTGTTTATATTATAATATTAGACTCTAAGAAAGTGGAACGGACTTGTATAAAGTACAATCAGCACTATTCTGTTTTAAAATAATTATCACGTAAAAAGTTAAGTTAGATTAAAATTGCTTATTAGTCTTGTAGGCTAGATTGTAATTAATTATTAAGAACCTGGTTCTTTTTAATAAAGGATAAAAAAAAAAAAAAATCTGTAAGTCTACGGAACAATTTCAAATGCAAGTATTTTTATTTATTAAAGGCGATTGTGCTCCTTATTTATAGCACGGCACGGGTCAATTTCCTATGCAACTATGTTTTCTTCCAACTGGGCTTGGAATAGAAGTAGGAACTTAGAAAGTTTAATCGTCTGTAAGTAGATATTTATTTGTAAACGCGATTGTGGTCCTTATTATACAAAGTCACGGGTCAATTTCCTGTAAAAGAATTTTTGCTGCGACGCATGCAGTGGCGACGCGGCGCTACACCAACAGTCGGTCTAACCCGCCGCTATATATAATTATGTAAAATTAAATGTTTCACATCAAAAATACGTATTCAATATTTTTCGATAATCTAACTGACGGACCAAATAGAATCGTATTTATTTTGCTCAGGAATCATCCCTTTTCTAATATTACTACTAATGTTTCACATCTGCCTGGCCACCTGTGACGGCCAACCTATTTTTATTACCATGCGATTCTTTCAATTCATTTCAAGTATTCAACCTGCTAAACTAGTTTTTGTGGATAGTTATTCAACACAAAGACGCGAATACGCATACATCCTCACGGACGCACCGCAGCACCAAACATTACAAGCAAGAACACACAAAAAGATATCTATCTCTTTCGCTCGATTCTCGCTGTTGCTGCTCATAACGCGTTCAAGGTCAATGTGGGGTAGCTTGATGTGCTGGCGACTGTACCTAAATGTTTCTTGTTAATTTACACTGGTTTTCATGGCATGAGCGTAATTTCTACCGGGGTTCTAAGCTGTGTAAATTCTATGAAATTTAACTACGAATCTCTCTCTGCATGAGTTAGGAATTACGACCTTTCAGTCATAAGTCAGTGCCTATAACTAGGTGAACACGGCTCTCAATTCTGCTGTCATTAACCACAAGTTTTTCTTTTCCCAGGTACACTGAACTGACGGGTAATGAATGTTAACAAAAAAACTACAGAAGCCGTCTATAGACGAGATGATGAAGACGTGCCAGATATGGTGCGAGTCCAACAAAGGATTCGTGAAGGATCACCAGCACACGCCCGTGGAGTTCAACAAGGGAGTCACTTGTGACTCATGTGAAATTAAAACCTCATCATTGTCATTTTCTTGCCATAGTCCTAATGTATTAAGCGTTGAATTGCCTCTTATTTCATTTATTGCTTCATCATTTCTTATATTCGGTTGTTTCATTATTATAGCTAACTAGCTGATGCCCGCGGCTTCACCCGCGTGGATGTCGTTCAAATTATATACTAAAACCTTCCTCTTGAATCACTCTATCTATTAAAAAAACCGCATCAAAATCCGTTGCGTAGTTCTAAAGATTTAAGCATACAGACAAACAAACAGACAAAAAAAGCGACTTTGTTTTATACTATGTAAGGAAGGATAATGAGACAACCGAATGAGTATAACAAAATATTTTTTTTATTTTAGTTATACTTGTAAGGTAATTTTAAACCGTCTCTGTATTGTACTTAGGATAGACAGTATTGTATTGTAGGTATTGTAAACCAAACTATCGGCAAAAGTGTAACCTGTCAATCATTCAAATCCGTCGAGTAGTTCCGAAGATTAGCGTGTACCTACAAACAAACAGACAAGCAGGCAGAATATTTTTTTTTGGATTCATGCTCTATTAGGTACTGTTTCTAAACCCCCACAGTTTTTTTACTGTTTTATTATTTATGTAGGTATATAGATAATTTCTCTAAGTGTATTAGGTATCTATTTCAAGATTTTCTTTACATACTAATATAGCAGTAGATAGTTTCGTATGTCTAAGTCACGTGATCACATTTTTTCAACCATTTCTTTCAATAGGCTTTAAGCAGTGTCTAAGATCCTTTTGTTTCCTTGTAAAGTACCTAATAATTTACAACCAGTATTGTCACATTTTTAACCGGAATTTATGTAAAATAATACACATAATTATGTGGAATACGTGCAGTTTTATTTTGTTTGTTAATTCTTTGCATCTAGGTTGGTCCGTAGATGGGAGACTACCCAGTAGGTACATATCGACTTTCCTCCGTGCCTCGGAAAGCACGTTAAGCCGTTGGTCCCGGCCGTCAATTAATTGTAGGTCTTTGACAGTTGTAACAGGTAGTCAGTAGCCCGAAAGCTTTTTTTTTTTTTTGGTGTGTAGAAAATCATCAAATGACCCCCCCCCCCGCTCTTGGGCAGAGCGAAGCGGAGTGTCAGACTTCTACTGACTAAAAACCGAACCCATGTTCCTTCTTTGCCCTTGCGCCGAGGCCACGTCATCTAGTACAAAAATCCGCGATTTTTGTACTAGATAACGTGGCCCGAAAGCCTGACAACCAGTTTTACCATAGGGTATAGTATTATTCAGTACCTACGTACTGCGGATTGTAGAGTCGCTCCTTGTGTGATGGGATTCTACCCGGGTAAATTCCGGGTATTTATTCGGGTATTTATATTTTCATGACCAAAGAACAATTTTTTATCAAAATACATCTTAGAACAGCGTCGCATTTTGCAAAAAAATAAACAGATTTGGATTTGTTAACACTGTGAGGACACAGTGTTCTCCACCGTGTCCAAAGCTGATCCTCGCAGTGGAATCATCCGGGCGTTTCTTCCCGCCTGATTTGGTGCAGGTACCTCCCGAAACAACCGTGTCCGGGGAGAGCCTGCGTCAGATGAAAGGTGAGGGAGCCATGGCACCTCTCTAGCCACTCATAGAGGGGACTTACCGCCACCATCGTGGCGTAGGTACCCTGCACGGGGTTGCAACAGTCGCTCTCTCTATTTCACTATAAGATCGCACCGGAGGTCTGTCCGCTGAGTGGCGATTGGCAGTGGCAGCGGAGTTACCTCCCGGTGCAGAGGTGCTACTTACCTCCCGGTGAAACTAAGTTTTAACTTTTTTTTTTACCCCTCCTGCTCTTGGGGAAAGAATAATCGCGAAAAGGAGTGTCAGACTGTTGTAGACAGTTCTACTGACTGAAAACCACCCATGTTCCTGCTTATCCCTTTAAGTCAAGGCCGCGGTATCTCTTGCGAACAACCCGCAGCCCCAACGACGGGACGAATCTAAGCCTTGCTTTGCCAATAATATTCTTTGAGAACCGATATTTACAGAAATATCTACCTACATTTTGTACTACATGTGTATTATAAATCACATTTCACCCTCGGGTGAAAGCCGGGGCGAAGGCGGGTTTTCATCTAGTCGTTTTAATATTTACACCAACCTGTCTATGTCTATGTGTATGTCTGTTGTTGATTAAATGATTCTAGAGTTGATGTTTTTGTTTTTAGTCTGTACTTACCAATTTAATAATCATAGAAATTAGTTTACCCGCCATTTGGAAACTTTCCCGGGTAAATACCCATTTTGGCAATATTCCCTGAAATATTCCGGGTGGAATGATTATAAACTTTCTGAGTCGCCCATCACTAATCTGGTTAAATTGAATGCTGACCCCAACATTATAGGGGAAAGGCTCGGCCCTATAACATTTATTCCGCCTCGAATGCAATAACAAACTTTCCGCACTTGTATCTAAATGTACAGTGTAAGCTAGGCACCGCACGCGAAATCGTGGTTTCTAATGAACCGTACGTCGAAATTTTGGTCATGTGCAGTATATTCTGAGGCACTTAATACCCCATTAATGTGTGACGCGAACAAAAATACACAATTAATCAGAATAATCACAATTATTAATAATACTAATTCAGAACAGTCAAAGGCGCAGTAATGTCATAATGTGGTCTCTTTTATGAAGTGAAACTAATTAAGTATTGTCACGTAGTCCTCTCTAAATGTTGCCCTGGAGGGCCACGTGGCAAAGAAAATAAATAAAACAAAATATCTCTGTTATATGTGTAATAAAAAACAAAGTTACACACAAGACAATGACAACTTTTGTAAATACAAAAAAAAAACTAACTCAGCGACAGGGGTCGCTTAAAACTAAAATGGGTTCTTTGGTGTGTGGTGGTGGATTTCTTAATTATAGGTTTACAAGTTTCTACAGAATAATACCACTTAAAATTAATATTAAAGAAAAGATGCACGCACCGACCTTGCCGCATCCCTTGCGTTCTAGTGAAAAACTCGCAGACCTGACAGAGGGCTCCGCCCAGGTAACGAGCTAGCAATCCGGACAGCGCCGCCGATGCAGCCGGTGGCAGATTGACGAGAAGTCCTCGCCTCAGAATAACCTCCCAAAAGGGATTCAGTCTCAAAATCCTTACTTTCTTCAATTTATAAATCTCCTTAATTTTCGTATTAATATCAATTTCGTGATTATCAATTTCCCGTTCAGCCCCCCTATTGCGTATCTTTTTAACGTCAGTGGCTATCAGAAATGTCCATAGATTAACTGTAAATTGGTTATCGTTTGGTACATTTTTTTCTTAAAAACTCACCATTTGACAGTTATTTGATAGACAATAAACGTTATCCACTGTCATTAAAAGATACGCAATAGCCCTGCTGATCATCACTTGTTCCAGAATTTGGAGTATATTCAGATGTCTGACCCCGCCACCCTGTAACTTTCTCGTAACACGAAAATAAGGCCTAGGGTCCCCCTGGATTCCTTCGGAAAATTTCTAGGATCGAGAATATTCTATCGTGACCTTACGATAAAACCAAAAACTCATGGAAAGACGACTAGCGTCGTAATTTTTTTTTTTTTTTTGATATCTTATTTACTACAATCTGTCACCGTGCTGGAACATTGAGTAGTATGTCGGTTAGGCTTTAAAATGTCGTCGTTCAATGAAAAATAAAATCAAGCTCTTCTCAAAACGAAGTCTTTGCAAATTAAACGTCAACCTGTCAAGAGCTCAGGGTTACCCGCCTCAATTTCCAATTCCGACCTAACTCCCGGAATACAGGAATTCTTCCTAATCTAAATTTAGAAAGCGAACACATACCACAGCAATTAAAGCTTACTCAGTCGAAATAATATTACTGCATAACTTACAATGAATCTAGTTGGAATATTTACCACTAAACGACGTTTGAATCCACAACAAGTATTTCCTTAACTTTGAAACATTTGCAATGTTAAGAAAACCAGCCTTCGCCTGGCAACAGCACAGTAACTCAAATCGATGCGATGATTGGTCAAGTATCTCATTGGTAGATGGTCTTCGCGCGTTCCTGTTAATTCTAGTTTCCAGAAAAACTACAGGGATCTTTGAAAGTCTTGTTGTGAATTTCAATTCAGGTATAGTTTCAACACCCCGGTGTAAATTATTTCCTGGTTTGAACACTTTATTTAATTGCTGTGATTGTAAAATTTTAACCAATAGGGTGAAAGGGGCGGACCCACAGATCTGACATTGAACTGAGTTGTAATGCGCTAAGTCGCGAAAATTCAAATTGTGGTCTATTGAAAATCACCACGTTACAGTATTTACGAATCCTATCACTAGTGGTTGCAGAAATTCTTAAGTTAGAAATTATGTTTTTTTATGCCTAGGTATATGACGTGAGAACTATGATAATAACCCTTTTCTTGCAGTCGGGTAAAAAAACTATGCCAAGTCAATGCATTCTCGTCTCACCTCTGTCACGCCAGCACATCAAACTACCTGAAACTGAAAAAAAATCGCAATCAATAAAGTTCTAAATCTAATAAAGTTTGACACGTTGAGCCGGCGTCTGTATATAAGAAGGGCAACACGTGATCGCCTCATTTTGAAGCCCCGCCCTCTTCACGAAACGTTTAAAGCTATGTGTAACTATAGACCGCGAGTGAGCGAGATGGAGATAGTTATATGAACGAAACTATGGCGCAAAAATGTGAAATGCAATGAAAATATAGTAAGTTGTAAAGTTTTTACTACCTCAAAAATATAAGAAAAGCAAACACTATAAAAAAGTGGAAAATAACTTTACATTCAGAAGTCGGTGTCATACATTACATATTCCACTATAGCATCTTGTTTTGTCATGTTCAACATACATGTAAAAAATCGGTTGTCTGTAAAGTCGGTTTACTGGCGATACTTGAACGTGACAACGTCATAAGAAAATACAGCACTTACATTGCTATTAACAAACAATTAACACGCCGTTGCTATGGAACGACAATTAACACGCCGTTGCTATGGAACGCCTCAGAGCGAGGTAACGACGCATGACGTCATCTTTTTTCGTGCGTGCAGCCGGCCATCGAATTATAAGACTGGCCTGTTGGTCTAGTGGTTAGTGACCCTAACTGCTATGCCGGAGGTCGTGGGTTCGATTCCCACCCAGGACAAATGTTTGTGTGATGAGCACGATCATTTGTTCTGTGTCTGGGTGTAATTTATCTATAATATGTATGTATTTAGAAATATATAAGTATGTTTATCAGTTGTCTAGTACCCATAACACAAGCTCTGCTTAGCTTGGGACTAGATGGCGTTGTGTGATAGTTGTGGAATATTATTATTATTAAGACATTATCACGTCAAAAGAAAGTACTGGTACATGACCTTCTCCTGTGCCCTCGCTGCTATTCAAAGTCAAAGTTGAATTACTAAATATATTTATTTTTAAGAAGTCATTAAAAATGTCAAATTATATATAAACAGATAGTGGCTCAAAAGTCGGACTCTTCTCTTCTTATCCGGTACGCTCTTGACAGAGCGGTCAAAAGTCGGACACTGATAACCAGTTTTACCAAAAGATATCGTATTGGGGTGGCGGCCTATCTGACCTCCGCAACTCAGTACTGGGTGTACTGAGTTGCGGAGGTCAGATAGGCCGCCACTCCATATAAAATACTGGTATTCAGCTGTACATAATAGGTGCGTGGTGAGACTGCAAGCCAACCCCAATAAAGTTGAGTAACGGTTAGGCGAATAGCAATTTTACGCGAGTCTTATTTTAAACTGTTTGTTTTTTATATTTTTTGGTTAATTATATTTTTTTTTGCATTTTGTTTGGTCTTGCGGATATCAATAAATACCTACACTTTTTTTCTTACGACATCTGTATAGATAATATTCGATATCTTTCCTTGACCTACACACAGTTATGCGGAAACAAGCACTGTATCACGATAACACGTTATCAACCGAGTTATTTGTTGTAATCATGGTGAGTATTATTGCGACTGATAAGGTACTTAATTATAGGTAAATGAACCTTAGACAGTGAACTGAGAGCAGCGGTGGCCCATGCAGTGGTGAGAGCAGCGGTGGCCCAGTGGTGGCGGCCCCGACTTACGAACAGTAGGCCGTGGGTTCGAACCCCGGCAGGCGCATTACTTTTTGTAATTTATTTCATCACCGTTGCTCTCAAAACGGTGAAGGAAAACATCGTGAGGAAACCGGCATGTCTTAGAACCAAAAAATTCGAAGACATGTGACATCTACCAATCCGCACTGGGCCCGCGTGGTGGATTATAGCCCATCCCTCTCCTAGAGAGGAGGCCTGAGTCCTTGCAGTGGGAACATTATAGGCTGACGATGTTGTTACATAAAATTGAACAAAATAATAAAGGATACTTGTATTTTTGATTAAAAACTTGCTGTTACGCCAGTAGCCGACACCCGTGAGATAAACATGGCCTCGAGGTTTACTAAAACACTGTGATACAAGTATGAGTCACAGAAACAACGCTCTATAAAGTTAAACTACGCTGACGCTGACGCTTGCAGCACAAGGCGAATTCACTTGGAGGTTCGCATTTCGTGGCCCTCAGATAAAGGTTACTTTTTCCTTTTTCCAAAATTACAAACAAAATGGTTTAGTTTGCCGAAAGAGCTGTGCAGCACTAATTATAGTATCTGCCTATTACGGTAGGAACATATAATATATAGGTACCTAGAAAACGCAAAAGCTCCTATTTCGTCTGCCAATTTGTGTGCCTTGTTTAAGCATTTCATATCATTAAGTTACTATGCACCAGGCTATATAATAATTGGTTTAAAACAACAATTTTACACCGCTATACAACTCAAAAATTCAACTCTAGTAATTTAAAGAACAAAAAACGTAGTCTTGTTTGTAAAGTAACTTGTTTGTATCCTAACTAATATTATAAATGCGAAAGTAACTCTGTCTGTCTGTCTTTCTGTCTGTCTGTCTGTCTTTGCTTCACGCCTAAACTACTGAACCGATTTGTGTGAAATTTGGTACAGACATAGTTTGGAACTTGAGAAAGGACATAGGATAGTATTTTTTTTTTCGCGAGATAAACCAAAAAACTGCCGGAAGTCACTATTCCACGCGAACGAAGTCGCGGGCAAATGCTAGTAGTGAATAAATGGTGCATATGACGTCATAATTAAGTAGTAGGTAGTCACAAAACGGCACGCTTGGTTTTCAGCATATTTTTTATTATTTGTGATTCTGTGGATAGGTTACTGACATGAAGAATCTCTTAATCATCATCATCAACAGCCTATTAATGTTCCCACGGCTGGGACACAGGCATGACACAGGCCTCCTCTCTTTGAAAGGGAATGGGCTATAATGTACCACGCGGGCCCAGTGTGAATTGGTAGATGTCACATGTCTTCGAATTGTTTAGTTCCATGACATGACGGTTTCCTCACGATGTTTTCCTTCACCGTTATGAGAGACTTGAGACTTTTCGTACCTAGGTACTTTAAGGTAATTGAATCCATTTATAACAAAGTAAAATAAACCAATAAATTAAAAGCAATAATGTCGATTGTTACTCATAAATGTTTTACCAACTGGCTTAAGGGCCAGCTTCGCGGACGCGCCGCGCGAAGTTTAGGTTTTTAGCGCTACACTCACAACGATCGAGGCTCGCGCACTGCACACGCACACATGTAGGTATGCACAGTGGGTCGCCACGTCAGACTTTGACTCGCCAACTAAATTTAACTTTATTGTCACTGATTTTGATAATATGTGGTCAAATATGTGATTATTAGTGATTATTAGATTTATTAGCATAGCGAGATTAATAATGTACATATATATATATATTAAATTGTACTATATAATTTTATTATTTTAGATGCACAATACAAAATGAAATTGTTATTCCCAATTACAAAAATAATATATTGTACTGAAAACCGTGATCACATAAATCTTGCAATTGCTTAAAAAAAAGTCAACGTCGACCAATCTGCGGCCAACAACCAGTTCATGTTCATCAGGCTGCAGCTCCGGTTCCATGATTAGTGCCGGATATTCTTGATTCTGCAATAAATATAACATATCAGATACCTAATGAAATAAAATGAAGACAGACAAGCACACACACACACAATGTGCAGGGCTGCTCCACACGGCCGGACCTACAGGGCTACAACGATAAATGCCTACACTGTTATTCACAAATAAAATTTGATACGTTTAAAATAACCATAGTACCTATAAAAAAACCGGCCAAGAGCGTGTCGGGCCACGCTCAGTGTAGGGTTCCGTAGTTTCCCGTCCGTCCGTCCGTAAAATATGTAAACGAAGTTAAAAAAAAATGCTTGCATATATACGATTATACTACAAACTTAGTCCAGAAATTATTTTGTGCAACTTTTTGCCTTTTTTGTACAAAAACTGTTGTTTCCATCCAAGTTCAAAATTATTTTCCTAGAAAGTCCTTATAAAGTTCTACTTTTCAGTTTTTTTTCATATTTTCTAAACTTATGGTTCAAAAGTTAGAGGGGGGGAGGGGGACACATTGTTTTTTTTACTTTTGGAGCGATTATTTCCGAAATTATTGACATTATCAAAAAATGATTTTAGTAAACCCCTATTCATTTTTAGGGTTCCGTACCTCAAAAGGAAAAAACGGAACCCTTATAGGATCACTTTGTTGTCCGTCTGTCTGTCTGTCAAGACCTTTTTTCTCAGGAACGCGTGGAGGTATCAAGCTGAAATTCATATCAAATACTCAAGTCTATGGTCTCTTGGAGCTGTGAAAAAATCAAACTTCTAAGTCAACGCGATCAAAAGATACTCCCGTTTATGCCGCAAATTTTCGACACTCGCAAGGGAATCAAAACCTACAGGGTACTTCCCGTGAACTCAGAATCTTGAAATTTGGTACGAAGCAACGTCTTATAGCATAGATAAAGGAATAATTACGAAAACCATAAATTTTTAGTTACATCAAGATACTCCCGTTTATGCCGCAAATTTTCGACACTCGCAAGGGAATCAAAACCTACAGGGTACTTCCCGTGAACTCAGAATCTTGAAATTTGGTACGAAGCAACGTCTTATAGCATAGATAAAGGAATAATTACGAAAACCATAAATTTTTAGTTACATCACATAATATATTTTTTTTACGGAACCCTCGGTGCGCGAGTCCGACTCGCACTTGGCCGGTTTTTTTTAAATACCTTTCCAACAATATATCGCACGTCAAGGTTGCACAAGCAAGTCATTCTTCCATACAAACGTAGTATGGTGATTACTCCTCTGGTTGACGGTGTAGGTTCAAAATTAAAAATTGTATCAACTAGTCTTGTCATTATCTAGGTCTCTATGGAAGCAGAATTGGAAAAAAAATATTGGTTTGAAAGTTATGAGCGTCGAAACTTTCATATTTTAGCACTAATTTTAACCATCTTTGGGCGTAAATAAGTTACGTATATAGTACGAAAATTAAAAAAGTAAAACCATACAGACATAGATTAGTTATTAAAGAATTCAAATAATTCTATTTTGAACAGATACATTCAATGGATTTTTCATGGTATCCATACTACCAAAGGTCTGCATAGAAACAATCGCGCGCCCGTTTTAGTTGTCTCTTTCGCTCTATGCATTTCGCTCGTGACGTCGGATGAAATAGCATGCATTTTAGCCCCGCCCACCAACTAGTTCGTGCCGTTGGCTTGTTTACCCTTAAGGTTGAAATTAAAAAAAAAACACTTCCCACTTTACATATACCTACCCTAATAAAACATTTTTTTTCCAATTTTTATTTAACCGCTTTGTCGGCGTGATTGATACACATATTGGTACAAAATTTCAGCTTTCTAGTGTTAACGGACAGACAGACATGGCGAAACTTTAAGGGTTCCTAGTTGACTACGGAACTCTAAAAAGGGGGAAGTACGGTATCTTTTTATATACAAACGCACCGCGGGCGGCTTATATCTGTGCGCCATAGTAGGTATCTTTTTTGTTGGATAATTACGAGAGCAACTTGAAAATGAGATTTGTTTGTTGAGATATCTTAACGACTTTTTGTCAAATGAAAATTCTAGGTATAAAACCATTCTATCCGTTTGAATCATATAAATCGGTCCACGCGTTTATCAGATAATTAAGAATTAGTATAATGAAAATGTAAACAACCAGAATTTTTGATATTTTTGTTCTACGAACGAAATGTAATGTCAAATCAGACGCACAAAAAAAAACACAAATACACAATAAGATACACATACCTACCAGTACATTGCCTACTATCTAATTTACGAGTAATATAATGCAAATTCACAATAATATAAAAAGTATACTTACTCAATTTCAAAACTATTATGGTATCACAAAAGTTTGTCGCGAGACCACTGTGCACTGATTTTGTGTACGTACACGGTTCGACTGCGATCTGCCGATGCGGCGCAAATCGACGTGCTCTCACGTTGGAGGCGCGTGGCAGACTGAGCCAGACTGAGCCACGAGTGGGTCCGTCGAAGCTTGCTAAGAAAGCGCTCCGCTTCATAGTAATTTGTATGAAGATTTTGAGCGAAAAACATGGGCAAGTTTGTGATTTTTTTACACAAAATGAGAGTATGTTTATTAAAAAATGAAGCTTTCAGTGACTACTTTATACTTTTAACTTTATTATTTAATAAAATTCATTTAAAAATTCTCAATAATTACGACTCAGTTGTTACAATACGGGAGTGCGATTTACTCGTTTTTAGTGTTTTTCTGATTTTTTTTTACACTTATCCATAAGCATTATCTTAAATTCAAAAGTTTCAATAACAAGTTACATTCATTGGCTAGCTGTGTGATTTATTTCAAGGTTGTGGAGCATCGTTTTCTATCTATTTCTATGACATTCCCAACCTTCGATTTCCGGAGCCGGCCCTTAATAATCGTGTTGGAAATTAAATCATTACATGAATAATTATTTTTGTGAGTTTTATGTACGGTCAGCATCAGAAGTATATTAACATTACTCAAAGTTTCGAAGCTGTTTTTTTAATAAAAACTTTTTAGATATTACTCGTTACTACATGTTATTGGAGTGAAAGGACTATTTTAACGAATAATGTTCTGAAACATTAAAAATAATAGCTAGAGTCCTGTACATAAAATAATTAAAATTCCGAAATGTTCACCTACTTCTGATGCTGACCGTACCTATGAGTGAGTGTGCAATGTGTATTGTATTGATAACTGTTGTATAATTGTGTGTGTGGCGGATTCCCCTTGATATGATGAACTTAGCACCAACCAGTTCGGTTTAGTCGAACTGATATAAAAAGTAAATATTTTATGTTCTACCAACGTTCTCATAAGTGACATGATATATACGTAATAAATTGTTACTAAAAACAAACAAAAACTATTTACAAAAACGCTTTACATCACTAAAACTACAGTATTAATGAATTCTTAAAAGTTTCACAAAAGATAACCATACGCCTCGCGAGCGCACAGACTCAACACAATACTGTAGTACTTACAGCATGGAAACAGCCATCTCGTTAAGGGGCTAACCGACGACTGAGTTGGCTGAGAAGGACAAACAAATACACGCGTTGGATAAAAAACGACAGGTTATCTTTCTAGGGTTAACCAAGAGCTCCTCACGATAATATTATGCAATTAAACGTTACTAAATAAACCCCAGTATATTTGATAACATAATAAGGGTGACTGGTTACTGATAACTGACTCACTCGACGCGTGCGCCGTTTATCTCGTCATCGTCACCACCGTGAACTGTCTTAACAAGGCCCTGTTACTGCTGTCAACCGAATAGTAACCTTATTTAAATGAAAATAAAGATCATCTGTTACGAGATCTCAGCGCGTAGCAACAACCTAGGTCCGTAGAACTGTGACAGCAGTAACCGAATAGTAACCTTATTTAAATGAGAATAAAGATCATCAAGTTGCAGACGCAACTGCAACGTACTGGAGCCCTACTATGACGTCTTAAAACAGTCTTAACTTATTCTTAATCCAGTGTGGAAAAGAGACGGCACTAGACACCCTGTATAGTTCTGTCATGTTTCCACACTGGAATAAGATTAAGTTAGGACTGTTTTGTAAGGCGTCATAGTAGGGCACCTGGACGGTTTAATTTCTGTGCAATTTCGTCATCGTTATTAGATAGAAGCCAGAGTATCAGGATTCTTACATTTTTTGCAATTTGCAGGCCAGCGTCAGCTTGTATGTTACGTATATGATTCGCAACCGTAATATGGCTTTACATACCTCTACCTAACCCTTTGGGGCTTACAGGCGTGATGTTACGTTGTGTTATCAAATAATACACATAATACATAAGACTTCACAAATCGTTCGAGACTCGTCACGCTAGGGTCAATACGACAATCTGGCTAGGTGACGTATGCGACGTTGCGAGCTCGCGCACACACCCACATATTTTAATACAGTCTGATCAATCTGGTTAGGTGACGTATGCGACGTTGCGAGCTCGCGCACACATCACATAATATTTTAGTACTTACTGTCTGACCCGACGTCAGCGGCGCGGTATCGTCCAGTCTACACAGTGCAGCGGTGGCGCGGCTTTGACGTCACTCCTACGTCACTTTAATTTGTAATATACTAAAAAGTAACCTAACAATGATTTAGGACCAATATTTAACGACAAGTCATCTTCTAACGCTGTCTCAGCCATAAAACTCTGGAACCCCTTGGCATTAAAAAAGCGGAAAGCAAAATGGCTTTCAAAAGAGCTGTGCGGAAGCATTTCTTAAAATCGAACTGAATTACTCATAATGTGTGGTAGTCATGGTAATTATTGTTTGGTTTCTCGTTTTGTGAACTATTTGTATGTATTTTTAATATATATTAGTTTATTTAATTCCATCTTTATATTTATGTACGATTTATGTAGGTACCTATACTAATTTATGTTATCAAAATAGTATTCTCCTAATTTGTTTATTTTTGTATAGTCGACCAAGAAATTAGTTTACCACTTTTGATGACATCTCCCAGTAACATAATTATTCGCTAAGGATGACAGATTGACAGATTCTGACGTGAAAATAGCACTTGATGTTTTGTACGTGCAAATGATATTCAACCTTAGAGTGGTAAACCAATTTCTTGGTCGACTATACTCTACCACAATGATGTCCTATTTGACCGGTTGACTGGTAGAGAATGCCTTGTGGCATTAAGTCCGCCTATGTACCACGTTTGTGCATGAAGAAGTCAGGCAAATTGTTATTAAGTTTTATCCATCAGTAATATCTCAGTAGCAGCCAGAGTCTGGATTTGTGCTCTGTTGAAGGCAAAAAGCTCAAATTCAAATTCAAATTCAAATAGTTTATTGTGGATCATAGGTTCATAAGATGTTGTGTTAAATACAGGTGTCAGCTATGTCCCGCCATTAAGGCATACAAAGTTTATGTAACAGTTCGGCAAAAACAATACAATACTAGACATTAAATAATAAAATAAAATTGAGATCAAACAAAAATAAAATTAAGATACAAATTACAATAGGTACATCAAATCTGTCATGCAATATATTTTGATTAAATTGTCAAAGCTCGCCTCCTTATAAATTGGATTTAAACATAAAGCTGGCAAAATATGGGTTTACTATTAGACACAGCTCTACCTCATTCTTCGGTGATAAAAAGCGTGATGTTATGTTAACAATTATCCTACGGAAGGGATGTACTACTCCCGTCGGGGCTGCGAATTATCGAAAGAGATAACGCTGCCTAAAAACCACCCATGTTCCTTCCTCGCCTTTGCGCCGGCAAGGGCGAGGAAGGAACATGGGTGGTTTTTAGTCAGTAGAAGTCTGACAATCCTTTCCACTCTGCCCAAGAGCGGGAAGAGTTATTGGATGATTACCCCCCCCCCCCCCCCCAAAAAAAAGGAATGCACTACTGAGACGGAAAGCATTCTACGTCTTTACCCAGGTCTTGGTCCACCTATCCACCATTTTATTAAAATACACTTAGTTAGCTTCGGAAGCACCTTCCGTCTTCCGGCACTCATCGTGTGGAGACTTGCTCAGAGGTCATTGTGCAAATGTGCACCCCGTTGGGGCTGCGGGTTGTTCGAAAGAGATACCGCGGCTTCGACACAAAGGGCTAAAAAGGAACATGGGTGGTTTTTACTCAGTAGATAATTTCCCACCATCCACGAAAAAAAGGGCATTGTGCATGCGGTTGACTTAACTCACATCCACCCTATTTTAGCCTGGCAGCCATTTTGTACATTCTTACAATCTGGATCCGTGTACAACATCGTATTTATTTACCATACATTTGTGTTTTGCCCGTTAGAGGAGCTCGTGGCTTAATAAGAACTGACACTCGGGTCGATCTTTAGGTAAAGCTGTCCTTGCCTAGGTCGGTCTGTGGATGGGTGACCGCGCGACATACCGGGTTTCCTCCGTGCCTCGGAAAGCACGTTAAGCTGTTGGTCCCGGCTGCCATAGATCTTTGGTAGTCGTTACAGGTAGTCAGTAACTTGAAATTCTGACATCCAGTCTTACCCGACGGAAGCCGACCCCAATATACATACTTGGGAAAAGGCTAGGCAGATGACGTTTGTGTTTTGCCCGCTACACGAACACCACTCACAATCACTGCGCTCGCTTTCGAATAGAGATTCTGATTATTCAAGGACTTTTCAAAAACTGTTACAAAATTCTTTGAAGAACTAATAAGAAGACAATATTAAGTAACCAGTAGCAGTATTTGACTAATTACTATCGATAGTTCCAGACATTCAACGTTTATCAGTAAATCCCGCTATGTCAGGCGTCGTGATAAGACGCGTGCGCCGCCTACGTCATCTCTATTTATAGAGCTACGGCGTAGCGGCGTAGCGCGTAGCTTGCTACGAACATGTGCTACGCGCGAGTAAGAGTTACTATGTCATGGCCACGCTAAGTACCGGTCAAGGGGGCAAAGAACTGGGGCCGTATTTTTGAATCAATAGAATTCCAAATCGTGTACGAAATCGCAGAATTCATCACGTCATTTCCGTCATTTCTACTGGTAGAATATCGGAAACGAGTGGGTCGGACCACTCGTTGCAAAATTCACGGCTATGAATATTCAAAAATAGCGATTTCGTACGGATTCGCATACGAATTCTGCGATTTCGTACACGATTTGGATTCTATTGATTCAAAAAACTTTTTAACAAAAAATAAAACCGACTTCAAAAAAAAAACAAAAAAGTGAAAAATAAACTTTTGAAGAAAAACCAGTCTCTGAAGTCGGTGACTTTTGTTTGTTTGATTTCATTTTTTTGCCACCGACTTCAGAGACTGGTTTTTCTTCTAAAGTTTATTTTTCACTTTTTTGTTTTTTTTTTGAAGTCGGTTTTATTTTTTGTTAAAAAGTTTTTATTTTTTTCACTTTTTTGTGGTCATGTGAACCACAAAAAAGTGAAAAAAATAAAAACTTTTTAATGGGTCAATGTGGACAATGTAGTTTTCTTTGTTTGTTTTTTTTTTGTAGTTTCGGTTAGCAAGTGACGGAGTTATGCCCGAACAAACATAAAAAAAAAAAAAAAAATACAACCATCCGAATTGAGAACCTCCTTCTTTTTTAGAAGTCGGTTAACAAGTGACGGAGTTATGCCCGAACAAACATAAAAAAAAAAAAAAAAAATTCAAACATCCGAATTGAGAACCTCCTTCTTTTTTAGAAGTCGGTTAAAAATGCGGCCCCTGGACTTTATACTGTCCATTTCATTCATCTTATAAGGTTCATTATTTGGTAGCATAGTGTCGGGCGTTATGGCGATGGTTTCAGAAGGTCTATGACTAACATTGGAGATCATTCGGCAGTTATGTAAATATTAGTGAACAGTAAAATAGAAACATATATATATCTCTTCTTGGTTTCTTCATTATACACCATACAAATTACAGGTATACGAAGTGTGTTCTATCTACATAATACGTTTATTATAAACTTATTAGGAAACAGGAATAGCGTCAGTAATAAAGTATCGAAGTGTTTTTGACCTTGATATTCATACAGGAATATGTTATATACTATATAAACAATTTTCCGGTAAAACAGCTGTGTTACGCGGTCATTTACCTAACACACATGTTGTAATACTCAAGGATATATTTATTTATAACTCCCATTTACAACGTGCTCGCGTATCCTCATAACTTCGTGTAGGTCAGGATAACAGGAAATTGTAAACACCATTATAACAATATGCTGCCTTATCTAGTAAAAGTTTGTACTTGCAAACCAGTACGGACTAATAGGAATGTTTCCTGACTCAAAAAAATGTGATTAAGAATTTCTTCGTGCGTCGGAAGGTAGATCCACGCAAGACAATTGTGTCTGTGTGAATGCCTTTAATTTTCAGGGTATCACGCACGAATCGTTGTGTCTGTTGTATATACTAGTATCCGTGGCTGCATCTAAGAAAATCCTGATGGATAAACGCGATAGCACTTTACTCGACTCGTTAATCAAACCCTGGAGTTTTCGCGTTATCGCGTTGCTATTTGAGGTCTAGGGCCTAGACCTCATGCTCCGCAAATGCGCTTGCGACCACTAGAAAAACAAGGCAGTCCCCACAGTGTTTACACTCATAAACTATTTAATGAATAAATCGTCCCCGTAGAGCGAAAAGTCATTAAGTGGAAAATGACCAATATGAGAAACGAGGCTTCAAAAAAAAAAAAAAGATAAAAAAACATAACTTTCATTTGACAATAGATATTTCTAAATTTATGATCTTATCTCATTGGTATTTAATTCAGGCTTATTTTTTAATAAAAAATATTAAAAGAAAATCATTTGTTTTAAAGATAATTAAGAAAAACGAAAGTAATTAATTTTTACCCTTGAATTATTTAGTTTCGGGCTAAGTTAGTGATTTTTCGATCTGAGTTAGTTATTTTACGCCCATCTTTAAACGAATTTGATAGAAATTAACTTGATTTAGTTATATTGTAACTTTACGAGAGCAACATAATATTCTGAAAATAATGACTAAGTATTTTATCACTCCTATAATTGAGGGTAAGAAAATCATTAAAATATAATTGATAGTACAATCATTAATCTTTATTAAAACTATAGGAAAGAACAGTTACATGAAACCTTTAAAAAAAAACAAAACATTCAAGTAATATAAAATACACGAATCAAGACATCAAAAGTTACATGAAACCTCAAAAAAAAACATTAAATTAATACAAAATACACGAATCAAGACATCAAAAGTTCAAAAATCTAAATCGTTTTCAGCTTCTTCTGTTACATCTGGTTCACACAATCTGTCTACAACATCTTTACCAGTAGGCAGAGTTTCATACCAAGAATGAAGCTCTTGAGGTATAATCCCTTTGGTGCAAAGATTCAACAGGTCCTTTTTCTTAGCTTCGGATATTGGAATTGGGTTAGAATAGGCCTTTGGAATTACATATTCTTTTAATTTGTCAATCTTGTCTTCTTTTCTGCCTTCACTATCATTGTCCTCAATTGCATGATCATCTAGAGCTTTTTTCTTCCGTCTTGTAACACGAGGAGCAACTTCACCTAGGGTTTGAAATACATCAAATTCGGAATACGGGCCAGCGTGTGTGTAACGGAATTTGACCAGACCAGGATGTTGTTTTTCGAATCTAAGACACTTAATTTTTAGCCACATTATTTTTTTACCCTCCCTGTCCTTACTTGTATTTATAAGGAAGTGTTCAATTAGAGCTTTTACGTCTATCATATCGTCTTAAGTCATTTCTTTAACGATGTATGGCCGTGCCGAACTCCTGTGTCTCTTTGAACGAGCACGAACCATAATAGATTTCCAATCTATCATAGAGAAAACTGGCGTATGCCTTTGACACTTTTCTATTGCACTGTGCATAGAGTCTACCTCCATGTGCGTATGGCCACTCTCTAAATATTTTTGCTCAAGGATTTCAACGTGCACATCGGGCCTCACGATCAGGTGGCACAGAAAAGCTGTAATAAATTTGTTTCTATTCTGGCCTGCGCACGTGTCACTATAAATAGTTACTTCTTTTACACATGTTGGTATTTGATGTATCCACCAGTTCATCGCACTTGCGATTTCAATACTGCCTTTCTTGCCATTTATTTCATTCCACGTTATGCAAAACGCTTCATTCGGAGGTTTTGCTGTGTGAATAGTATAATTTTGCACTTTCAGCTTTCTCGTACAGCTTTTCTGTGCCACCTGATCGTCAGGCCCGATGTGCACGTTGAAATTCTCTATGATAGATTGGAAATCTATTATGGTTCGTGCTCGTTCAAAAAGACACAGGAGTTCGGCACCGCCATACATCGTTAAAGAAATGACCTATGACGATATGATAGACGTAAAAGCTCTAATTGAACACTTCCTTATAAATACAAGTAAGGACAGGGAGGGTCACCGGGGGGTCACTCTGCTGCCGCGGCACATTGCTGCGCGGCGGACAGACCTCCGGTGCGATCTCATGGCGGCATGGAGACAGCGACTGTCGCAACCCCGTGCAGGGCACGCCACGACAGTGGCGGTAAGTCCCCTCTTTGAGGAGTGGCTAGAGAGGAGTCACGGCGCCCTCACCTTCCGTCTGACGCAGGTCCTCACCGGACACGGATGTTTCGGGAGGTACCTGCACCGAATCAGGCGGGAGGAAACGCCCGGATGCTTCCACTGCGAGGATCGACCGGAGGACACGGTGGAGCACACTGTGGAGGTGTGCCCTGCTTGGGCGGAGCCCCGCCGTGTTCTCGTAGCGGCGATCGGCGGCGGTGACCTCTCGCGTCCGGCCCTGGTGCAAGCCATGGTCCGGGGCGAGGAGGAATGGGACGCCGTCGCCTCCTTCTGCGAAGCAGTGATGCTAGCGAAGGAGGTGGCGGAACGAGAGAGGGAGCGATCCTCTCAACGTCCCAGCCGCCGCGGAAAGCGCGGAAGGCGCTCCGGGCGTCGGGGGCCACGTGATGGCTTCCGGCCACCGTAGACGCGGGCCTGTGGATGGTGAGTAATGGCCTAGCTCGCCGTCCGGCCGTCGTCATGACGGCAACAGACCGTGTCGGCGGCGCGTTCGTGTTCCACGCGCGCCTCAAAGAGATGTCAGCAAGGAGGGGCCCGCAAGGGCCGACGCCCGTCGGGGCTGCGGTATTTTGTACTAGATTACGTGGCCTCGGCGCAAGGGCAAAGAAGGAACATGGGTTCGGTTTTTAGTCAGTAGAAGTCTGACACTCCCCTTCGCTCTGCCCAAGAGCGGGGGGGGTCATTCGATGATTTTCCACCCACCAAAAAAAAAAAAAAAAAGGACAGGGAGGGTAAAAAAATAATGTGGCTAAAAATTAAGTGTCTTAGATTCGAAAAACAACATCCTGGTCTGGTCAAATTCCGTTACACACACGCTGGCCCGTATTCCGAATTTGATGTATTTCAAACCCTAGGTGAAGTTGCTCCTCGTGTTACAAGACGGAAGAAAAAAGCTCTAGATGATCATGCAATTGAGGACAATGATAGTGAAGGCAGAAAAGAAGACAAGATTGACAAATTAAAAGAATATGTAATTTCAAAGGCCTATTCTAACCCAATTCCAATATCCGAAGCTAAGAAAAAGGACCTGTTGAATCTTTGCACCAAAGGGATTATACCTCAAGAGCTTCATTCTTGGTATGAAACTCTGCCTACTGGTAAAGATGTTGTAGACAGATTGTGTGAACCAGATGTAACAGAAGAAGCTGAAAACGATTTAGATTTTTGAACTTTTGATGTCTTGATTCGTGTATTTTGTATTAATTGAATGTTTTTTTTTAGGTTTCATGTAACTTTTGATGTCTTGATTCGTGTATTTTGTATTACTTGAATGTTTTTTTTTTAGGTTTCATGTAACTGTTCTTTCCTATATTTTTAATAAAGTGAAACGTGAGCTCCTTGTTCAACGCACGCGTCGCGACTGGCTGTGCGCGACACAAGAAAGATAACTAACTCCTTATTCGGCAGCCAACGAAGGCGGTAAACTCACTAAATCGCGCGCGAAATATACTTATCTGTATAAATGTACTTAAAAGTTGTTTAAAAAATCATTAAAACCTTTTAGTGATATTACGAAAACTATGATTTCGTTGTCTCAAGGTATAGAAAAACTCCTTAATATGATTTAATTATTTTTTGCGTATGTAGATTAATGCTAAACATTATTGTTGTGTCGATCGAGAAATCACTAAGTATACATAGTTAGTTTTCGCTTTCATATTTTGTAACTAACGGTTTATTCTAAAATTAACTAAATTGTTTTGGTGAATTTGGAAACAAATAAAGCTTTTATTACAACTTTATTTTTTTAAAGAAAAAATAACTAAGTTTACTTAGGTATTGTGTCTTGCTGATTTTAGGTAGTCATAAAATAATGAAGTAACTTAGGTATTTGTTCCCCCAATTTTAAGGTTCAACATGTAAACATGATGTGTTTTCGCACAAGCTAAAACAAAAACTATATAACTTATTGAAATTATAGTTACATAGAAATATGCAGAAAAATTCGGTGAGTTTGATGGCATTTAAAACCATTTTGACCATTTTTGGACTTAGTGACTTTTCGTTCTACGGGGACGAAATACTGTACCTACAGTAATATAATTATGTCAATGTTCGGTATTCGCAACAAGACCACCTAATATTATTCTAGACACGTCGAGGTGTAAACATTCACGGTCCAAAATCACTGCTATTCATTTAATAAGCAAATACCTATATATTAGAAGATTTGAACACAACGAATACGTTTAGAGAACGTAAGAATGTTAGAAAGTCAAAGATAATGATGAAACAATACGATTCTTGGCGTATTCTATAGATATGTTTTTAAACTGACATGAAAATTTTACAAGAACATGAATAACCTATTATCAATATGAATATCGGGAACTTGAAACTAACAGAAAACCTGGTAAATATCCCGTTTTTATGAAAGTTAATGATAATATTCAATAGATGGCGTTTTATTATAAAAATAAGGCGAATCTCCTCGAAACCGGATGAGATAATGACACCATAGTTGGTGTTGTTAAGGCCAGGTTGCAGTACTTTGTTTTTATGTATGCACGACCTCGCCCACCGCCCTGCCGCGCGAGCGATATAATGCCTAAATTTTGACTGTTTTTTGCTTCTTGGAGAAAAACTATAAAGAAATTATACAATCTGTTTTCACCATTTACTTCAGAATAAAAAGTTCTATCTACTGTTATATCTTTCATATAAATTCATGATGAAATGTCTTAGCAGTACACGTTTGAAATTGTGATTTAGAGTCATGTTTGATAAAAAAAAGTATCGAGCCGATCATTCTAAATCGCGTTTCTATCTTTACGATTTACTAGAGAGTATGTTCAATTTTTTTTACCCACGACGGAACGGAGACGGTATATGCGTTTGGGGTGAGAGGTTGTTTGTTTGTTTGTGTGTTTGTTTGTTTGTTTGTGTGTTTGTGCAAATACATGTTGCCATTTTTCTCCAAAACTACAAGTCCGATTTTGATGCAGTTTTCAGTTATGGGTTTAGGTTTGATTGGTGCCTGTTTTAAGATAATTATTTTTTTTAAAAGTAAAAAGTTTACACCCACCAAAAACCCAAGAATGTCCGTCGGGGGCTGCCATTAAATGAACTAGTTTTGCAATGTTCAGCACCCGACGGACATTCTTGGGTTTTTTTAAGGAGGGTGTTTTATGTTATTCTATCCTTTTTCAATTAATTTTTAACAGTCGTGGGTTTTTTCAAAATTTTTAATTTTGCTTTTTTTATAAAATCACATCAAATTTGAAAAATCCAAAACATTATGATCGCCAAAAGTGGCCACTTTTATCTTTTATCAGTAATTCTCTTAATTAATCTAAAATCATTAAAAATAATTTAAAAAATACAGGTTAGTTACTAGCATCATAGTGTTTTGAATTTTTCAGATGTGATTTTAGAGTAAAAGAATTTATATGATGTGGGTGGCGCTAGTTTCACGTTTAGTTGCGCCTTAATACTCTGAATGCAAAACTGATTTAGGGCAAGTATTGCTACAGTTCAACAATGCTGTCTAAACACATTTCACAAAAAACATACGAGAGTTGTGCACCAATTGTGTACTCTTTCGTGTCTGAAAGCGAGCATGGAAATGGGCGGAAAGAACTTGCGTCTACACTCAACTTTCGGTTCCATAAACTTCTAGAGAACATTCGAACCGTTTTGACAGTGCTGCCTCTAGTGTCGAGAGGTCGCCTCTCGACACTAGAGGCAGCACTGTCAAAACTACAATATTCATTCATAATAATTATGACAAAAAACTTATTGATAAATAGAGCGCCTCTAGTGTCGAGGGGCGATAACTACAATATTTTCATTCATATTATTACAATGAGTCATTGACAAACACAGCGCCTCTAGTGTATGGGTTCGGGTTTGATTGGTGCATGTTCTTAGATAGGTGTTACGGTGACAACTCACCAGGGGGCGCTGCAGCAAACATTTTTTGTGCAAATCAAAGTTGCCAGTTTTCTCCAAAACTACAAGTTCGATTTTGATTCAGTTTTCAGTTATGGGTTAAGGTTTGATTGGTGGATGTTCTTAGATAAAAAAAATAAAAATAAAAGTAAAAAGTTTAAAATAAAAAGCAAAATTAAAAATTTTGAAAAAACCCACGACTGTTAAAAATTAATTGAAAAAAGGATAAAATAACATAAAACACCCACCCTAAAAAAACCCAAGAATGTCCGTCGGGAGCTGAACATTGCAAAACTAGTTCATTTAATGTCAGCCCCCGACGGACATTCTTGGGTTTTTTTAGGGTGGGTGTTTTATGTTATTTTATCCTTTTTTCAATTAATTTTTAACAGTCGTGGGTTTTTTCAAAATTTTTAATTTTTATGTAATGATTTTTATTTATTAAAAAACTCGTATTTAGTTCGATTTCTATAGGTTCAAAAATCTTAAAATTACTGCAACCCGGCCTTAAACATGTAATTTATTCTCTTCTGATAAACAAATATGTCAAAATATCAAAAATCAGCTGTAACCACACATGTTGCGACTCTTACTCGTGTCACAGATATTATAATCTCGTGTATTTATTTTATTTATTTATTTATGACACACACAAAATACAAAAAAAGGATAAAACATAACAAATAGAAGAGCACAAAGGTACTGCTTATTTCAAAAGAAATTTCTTCCAGCAGACCTGCGAGAGGAAAGTTTAGTAGTAGTAATTTATTATATTTTCACTCACACTTTGACTACCAATACGTATATTCTGAAGAAACGCCATTGTAGTTTTCCGAGGTCATCTCTTCAGTAACCACTGCTCTACTTTATGCTCGCCGTGATTAGAATTTTAAACATCACTCATTTACTAGTATATAAGGATAAAGTTGGAATTAAGTAAGGTTTACTAACTATTCAGTAAATCCTGAAACAATACTTGAATGATCTTTTAATGGAAGTTCCGATGATGGTATTTACTTTGTGTATTTCTGTCTCTTTCATGAATGTGTTGCTGTCAAATAAAATCTATTTAGCTAAATGCGTTCACAATACAATGAACGGTAAATGACTTAGCATGTAATTACGAAGTCATTATCTTTAAAAATTGTGCATGTTTCATATTTATAGTAAAGTAATTCAAGAGTAAGTGCAAAATAAAAACGAGCACTTATTTCAAATTGTTTTTACCTACTGTCGCAAAAGACGCACAAAAAATCTAGATTTATTATCAAATTTGAAAACGAGTTAACAATATTATCGTGTTTTGTTTTATTAGCTGCTTAGATATTCAAATGATTAAAATAATTTATAAATAACTTTAGGCCAGAAAACAAAAATCTAAACTCAAACAATCCTAATTAACTTGAATGCATCCATAATGAGCGAATATTATTTGTCTATACTGTCTGGCGGGAATGCTGGCAAAGGATTGCGATTGGTGGAAAATGGCGAGACATTTGATCATCCGTCAAGTGCAGCGCCCGCGCACACCCTCAGTACGCGCCACAGCTCTGCCATAATCGGTCGTCAATTGTTATTTTGTCGAACAATATTCAATTAGTGAAGATGGATAAGTTACAATTTGTGTCCTTTCTGCTTGTGATGGCGGCATGCGTCGCTTTTCAAGTATTCAGTAGTAATGCTATTCTAAAAAGTGAACATAAAATATTGAAGCGACATGTCATGACAGATGGGGGGTGTCCTGAAGGTTTCATCGCAGTTTCCTACGAATGTGTTTCGATTAGCAAGTCGTAAGTAATTATTTGAATATTTTCTTCTAGATTAGTATTAATTTTGTACTAACATTTACAAATAATAAAGTTCATTTTAATTACATTTCATTCAGGAATTTTATAAGAGATTTGTAACATTGCTTTCAGTTATTAGATTGTCTTTATTAGTATTTTGTACTATTTTTTGAATTTCGTGTAATTATTCTGTGAACTTTCCGAAGTTTAGAATTATGGTACAAAATTAAAATTTCTTTTCATGAATCTGGTGATGGGAAAATTGTGATAGTACCTATGCTTTTGTTTGTAGAGGTTTTTACTTTTTCCAAGGCCGCGCCTGCGCCTGCACAAGTATCTGTTCGTTCGCATGCCTTTTTCAGTGACGTCACACTTCTCTCGTTATCATACGATGTCCAAACTTTACTGTCACTTTGCATTACTGTAGTTATTTTAGTCCAAGTACCGAGTAATTTTGTTACGTTTTGAATTTTAACAAGTTTCTTTATAAATATGTGTGTAACTTGTTCATGTTCCTGATCAATCCACTCGTACTTGCGATAGACGACGTAGGTATTCGTTAATAACTACATACTAAATACGTTGACAAAGATTTTTACTATACTGCTACAAGTTTACTGTCAAATACTAATGTGATTACATTCCTAATGCTGCAATAACCAAATAAACTGTGCAACTTGTACTTGCTCGGTATATTTTCCAAAGCGTCTCGAGTCACGTCGGCGCCGCTCGCCGGTCGCTCGCGCGCCATTTTCAGTGACGTCATTCGCCTCTTGCTATCACACGATACTCGAACACTTTTAAAGCGCTATAGTTTGAAGATTTAAATGGCAGAGCTTTAAGCTACAGTTTTGTCATGTCCTGCTAATGCCCCTGATGTAGACCTCCAACTTTCAACTTAATTCGATGTGCAAGTCATTGTGAAGACCTGCAGTCTTATTGCGCGTAATACACATTTAGCAGAACTCCTTGCGTTTTATTATTTGTTTTACACACTGATTTTCCCTGTGGATTTTCCGAACACATTTATGAAGTAGTGAAGAATACCTTAAATACTTGCATTACCAAATGGTTTAATTTTCATTTATTGTTATTTGTTTCACAGGTACAATGATTCGCAAGCAGATGAATATGTCGAGATTCCGACGGAGTTTCGAGATGAGAACGTGACGTCACAACCTGGACCGACACCGGGGCATAGTACACCGACGACGCCTGCTGAAACAACGCCTCATTCTAGACCGATGTCGGCTCCTGACGTGACACCACACCCTCAAAAGTTAACCAGTTCAGGTTCAACGAAACGACCTCGAAAGACACCGCGTCCTAGATCAACATTACCCTCTTCGAGCACGCCAAGCCCTACAACTACATCACGTCCTGCACCAGTGGTAGTCAACAGAGCTGAGACGACATCCTCACCTCATACAATGACAGCTACAATTTTATTTGTGTTGTGTGTATCCCTGCTTCGTGGCGTACCTTTTTGACAAGATATGACATCAGTTCTTTCTATCGTCAGACCATTCCCATTGATACGACGCGATGTACTATACATACCCGAGCGAGATACCAGCGCGAGTGAAGGACGATATGGTGGTTCTGATCGGCTACTCCTGGACTTGAATACAAAGAGGAATTGAGAAGAATGGAGGACGCCTTCACTTTTAGTCAGACGGGCACTATAGCTAATTTATTTTATTTATTCTAATTTATTTGATAGTTATTAATCTTTTCTCCTGTATATTTTAATAATTGTAAAAATTGAAAAAAAATAGATTGTTTAAGATACATTGAAGACGTAAATGTACTTTTCGAGAATAAAATTGCTTAAATACCTATAATACAGTGTTTTCCTTAACCCAAAACATTCCTAGCAAGTTTCATTGATGACAAAGCATAGTAAAGTTTTTTAATACTGAGTAAATCAGTAATGTTAAACGTATAATTGTTTAGAAACATTTTACGTGTGAGTGTGTAATGTTGTGTGCTGTATAGATAACAGTCTGAGTAATACTCTGAGATTGTGTTTGTGTGTGTAGCGAATTCCCTCTTGTGTGAGGTGCTTAGTAACAAATGTATTTAATCAAACTAATATAATATGTAAATGTTCATCATATAAAAACTTGGTTCGATAAAAAACTCTACCATTGTAGATTGTGTTAAGTTAACTTTTGCGCTGCCTTGTATGGCATTCTTTGCTAATCAATATCGTTCATCGAACAACCGATGAACTGTTAAAAACATTTTTTTTTTTTTATTGCTGACACACAATCATTTTAGAGAAAAGTAACCATGCATGACCATTTAACTCATTGGTAACTTTAAGCATTAGGTACTATTTACGGTCGAGCTACAGTTTGAATAGACATTCATTGAATGTGACGTAGTAGTAAACAACTGCCGGCGCGAACGCTATTGGTGAACTTATATAATTATATGAATCATATATTTTCTCGCCGCGCGTTGTTTGGAAGAGTTTCCCGCCATTACCTCACCTATAACATGGGACTTGATTGTAACCGGTATTTATTTTATGGGCTATGCTCGGAGTTTCCTTGCGTGATCGAATCAGAAACGAGGACATCTGCTTGAGAACCAAGGTTACCGACGTAGCCCGAAGAATCGCCAGACTTAAGTGGCAATGGGCAGGGCACATTGCTCGCAGAACGGATGGGCGATGGGGCCGGAAAGTTCTGGAGCGGCGACCGCGAACCGGAAGACGTTGCGTTGGAAGGCCTCCCATTAAGTGGACCGACGACCTGGTCAAGGTTGCGGGGACCCGCTGGATGAGAGACGCACGGGACCGGTCAATGTGGGGGAGGCCTATGTCCAGCAGTGGACGTCTTTTGGCGGAAATGATGATGATGATAATTTTTTTTTTCGGAATGGCATCTCGCAGTTCGGTCTAGGAGACTGGCTTCTGCTTAACCAGGGAAATCCCTGTGGATGCTTAGAGTTTAACGCTTCCAGCCAGGGAGGGGCCAATGACTTATAAACTAAGTGACAAATCGCTAAGGGCACCCCCTGTGGGGTGCGGACATCGGCATAGGACGACATTGGAGGAGGGCAAGTGCATCGCCAGCCTTTGTGGAGAAGGGCCGCAGAAAGATAAAAAGTAAGAAAGTACTTAATTCACTATATATTTACGGATGTAGAAGCTTAACAGTTCTTCATAGAATTTTGATAGCTTATTTGAACCGTCCAAGAATTAAAAGAATCTTCTCTTCAAAAATGATTGCGATTTGCTTGGGTGTTCTATCTACAGAGTAGCGAGCGCGTGCAGCGAGACGCGTTATCACTCACACACGCGAAAACAAACAAATGATAAAAATACTATGTTGTTTACGAATTCAAAAACTTAACTCATAGAATGACACACAACTGACACAACGATGTGTTTTTTTTTTCAGTATTACCGGGATTAAACACGTTATCACTAAAATTATATCCTGAATGTTGTATGTGCAGTATAAGAGTGTTGCTGGATTTACACTCTCGCGCGAGTGACGAGACGAGCCGCGAGGCGAGGCACGTGTCGAGTGTGTGAATGGTGTGTTTGTGACTCGCCTCGCAACTCGTCTCGTCACTCGCAGCGCTCGCGTCGGGTGCGGTTTTGTAGGCACGACTACAGACATACCTGTAGCTCATTTACACTCTCGCGCGAGTGACGAGCTGCGAGGCGAGGTGCGATACGAGCCACGAGGCGAGAGTCTAAATCCAGCTTAAGGATCGTAGCATCAATTCGCATCGACTAGCCGCCGCGTCGCGCGTCATCGAGTCGAGTCTCGTTCGTTGTCGTAGTCAACAGTAGTCAAGGATTGTCCGTCAAGTGCAGCGCCCGCGCACACTCTCAGTACGCGCCTCAACTTTGCCATACTAGGACGTTAAGTGTTATTTGTCAAACAATATTCAATCAGTAAAGATGAATAAGTTACAGTTTGTGTTGTTTCTGCTCGTGATTGGGGCTGAAGTCGTCGCTTATCAAGAATTCAAAAACAATTATATTAGAAAAAGTGAACATGAAATTGTGAAGCGACATGTCATGACAGATGGAGGGTGTCCTGAAGGTTTCAACGTAGTTTCCTACGAATGCGTTTCGATTAAAAAGTCGTAAGTAATTTTTAGATTATTTTCTTGTAGTTCAGTGTTGATTTTGTACAAAAAATAAAGTTCATTTCAATTAGATTCAAAAATTTTATGAAACATTTATGTAAAATTGCTTTTACTTTCAAGTTTTCAGGTAAGCGTTATTAAGTTTAAACGATGTGACGATTCTCAAGTTAATAACAATGTATTAATTGAGTTATATAATTATATGTTTGTAACTATTGTATGCCGTACGTATGGGCGAGACATAACTGATCACAATTCAATATTAATTAATAAGACCTATGTACCTACAAATTATCCACAATAAATTAAAAATTAATATTGTAGGTACATTATAATTTCGTGTTATCTATTTGGTACAGGAATAAATATTTTAAATTGAAGTTCAAAATGTTGCCATAAAGGCTAGGTATATTTATAACAATTTTCTTGCTTCAATCGATAAATAAGGAAATATTAGCGTCACCCTTCGCGACGCACCTGCGCCCGTCGCTCGGTCGCCTTTTCTGCGACGCCACTCGTCATTCGTTTCTCGCTATCGTAGGATATCCCAACTTTATGGGCACTAGGCATTACAGTACTTATTTTGTAATAAGTTTTAGATTTGCACAGTTTTCTATAAAAACAATAATTTTGTTTAATTATTTTCTTTGTGGATTGCGGCATTTAGAAACCTAATTGCTTCGGAAAATCAATAAATTACATCATGTAATTTATTGATTTTCCGAAGCAATTAGGTTTCTAAATGCCGCAATCCACAAAGAAAATAATTAAACAAAATTATTGTGCTACTTAGAGTTTCATAATATTATTTACAAATTACTTGCTCGCACTCGTGGGGCCACGCCCCCCGCGCCTGCGTCGCGCGTCGCTCGCCAGTATGCCGTTCTCTGTAACGTCACGTGACTTAGAAAACAGTGGTTATATCTTAATACATGACCACTTTTTACAGCGTGAAGCTTATTTTAAGTAAAATATTGGTCATAAAGTACAACGTCGTGTTTTATAATTATGCATTAATTGTGCAACAGTATTTCACTCAGTGAATGATAGTTCGTGAATAAAGTGGGAATTTGTGTCATCGGGTATTCGACCTACTCAAACTGACAGACTGAATCAGCTAAGAATAGTTTCGATTATGTTAAAACGCCAAAACCAAGACATAAAACTTAGCTAAGTTAAAAACCATCATGCTTCAAACACCGGACTCGTGCTTGTTTTGTCAGTATGGCTGCGCAAAGGGCACTTTCCTTTTCTTGGTTTATCAGCCTGTGTGATTATGTGCTTAGTAAAAACTAAAACGCAATCATCATAAGGTTTTTACTCGCTTGTCAAGGTGTTTGTCAAGTTCATAAACTGTTTCTAGGCATAACGATCAGCACGTCACTTGTGACCAACGTCACCGTAAGGAAAATAAGCGCTTTGAACGTAGAGTTACAGACACCAGCCCGCTTGACAATACAATGCGTTAACGTATGCTTCGGAGTTATAGATGTTTTAATGGCATACTACTGTTAAACCCACGATGGTTTGTGTGGTATGTTTAAGTCTTTAAAAAAACTGTTTGTAATTCTGTGTTAATGAATAATAAAAGCAAAAAAAAAATAGATTTACGAGAGCTGTATCAAAATATGTGCATAACCAAATGGTTTTTAAAAGCTTTTATTTAACTTGCAATGTATGTTTGTATGTTCGGCCCAAATCTTGCACCTCAATTTTGAAGCAGAAATCTTCAATCGATTGAGCTCAAATTTTGCAAACATATAGATATCACGAGACAATGCAATATTATGGTGAGATTGAGCTAACCTCATGATGGAGCTCGAAGGTGGCCATAGGAAATCCGTTATCAAACGACATAACCCCATCGAGTTTGAACTCGTATGATTCGTCTTGACGAGTACTCTGTCTCTAAATAGTATACAGGGTCTGATGATGGAGCAGGAAGGTGGCCATAGGAAATCCGTTATAAAACGACATAACCCCACCGAGTTTGGGTTTGTTTGATTCGTCTTGACAAATACTCTGTCTCTAAATGGTATCCAGGGTCTGATGATGGAGCAGGAAGGTGGCCAGTTTATTTTATTAAAAGCTTTTAACTTGCAATGTATGTTTGTATGTTCGGCCTAATTCTTGCACCTTAATTTTGAAGCAGATATCTTCAACCTATTGAGCTGAAATTTTGCACGCATTTGGATATCACGTGACAATGCAATATTATGGTGCGATGAAACTAACCTGATGATGGAGCTTGAAGGTAGCCATAGGAACTCCATTATAAAACGATATTACCCCAACGTGTTTGGGCTCGTATGATTTGTCTTGACGAGTACTTTATCTCTAGATGGTATCCAGGGTCTGATGATCAGCAGGAAGGTGGCCATGGAAACCCTGTCATAAAACGACACTACCCCATCGAGTTTGGGCCCGTATAATTCGTATTGACGAGTATGTCTTTAGATTGTACCCAGGGTCAGGAAGGTGGCCATAGGAAATCCGTTATAAATCGACAGAACACCACCGGGATTCGGCTCGTATGATTCGTCTTGACCAGTATTTGGTCTTTGGATAGTATCCAGGGTCTGATGATGGAGCAGGAAGGTGGCCATAGGAACTCCGTTATAAAACGACATAGGTAACTCCATTGAGTTTGGACTCGTATGATTCGTCTTGACGAGTATTTGGTCTTTAAATAGTATTCAGTGTCTGACGATGGAGCAGGAAGGTGGCTATAGGAACTCCGTTATAAAACGACATAACCCCATCGAGTTTGGACTCGTGTGATTCGTCTTGCCGAGTATTTGGTCTTTAGGTTGTATCCAGGGTCTGATGATGGAGCAGGAAAGTGGCCATAGGAACTCCGTTATAAAACGACAAAACCCCATCGAGTTTGGACTCGTGTGATTTGTCTTGCCGAGTATTTGGTCTTTAAATAGTATTCAGGGTCTGACGATGGAGCAGGAAGGTGGCCATAGGAACTCCGTTATAAAACGACATAACCCCATCGAGTTTGGACTCGTGTGATTCGTCTTGCCGAGTATTTGGTCTTTAGGTTGTATCCAGGGTCTGATGATGGAGCAGGAAAGTGGCCATAGGAACTCCGTTATAAAACGACATAACCCCATCGAGTTTGGACTCGTGTGATTCGTCTTGCCGAGTATTTGGTCTTTAGGTTGTATCCAGGGTCTGATGATGGAGCAGGAAAGTGGCCATAGGAACTCCGTTATAAAACGACATAACCCCATCGAGTTTGGACTCGTGTGATTCGTCTTGCCGAGTATTTGGTCTTTAGGTTGTATCCAGGGTCTGATGATGGAGCAGGAAAGTGGCCATAGGAACTCCGTTATAAAACGACATAACCCCATCGAGTTTGGACTCGTGTGATTCGTCTTGCCGAGTATTTGGTCTTTAGGTTGTATCCAGGGTCTGATGATGGAGCAGGAAAGTGGCCATAGGAACTCCGTTATAAAACGACATAACCCCATCGAGTTTGGGCTCGTATGATTCGTCTCGACGAGTATTTGGTCTTTAGGTTGTATCCAGGGTCTGATGATGGAGCAGGAAAGTGGCCATAGGAACTCCGTTATATAACGACATAACCCCATCGAGTTTGGACTCGTGTGATTCGTCTTGCCGAGTATTTGGTCTTTAGGTTGTATCCAGGGTCCGATGATGGAGCAGGAAAGTGGCCATAGGAACTCCGTTATAAAACGACATAACCCCATCGAGTTTGGACTCGTGTGATTCGTCTTGCCGAGTATTTGGTATTTAGGTTGTATCCAGGGTCTGATGATGGAGCAGGAAAGTGGCCATAGGAACTCCGTTATAAAACGACATAACCCCATCGAGTTTGGACTCGTGTGATTCGTCTTGCCGAGTATTTGGTATTTAGGTTGTATCCAGGGTCTGATGATGGAGCTGGAAAGTGGCCGTTATAAAACGGTGTAACCGCATCGAGTAAGGGCTCGTTTGATTCGTCTTGATAAGAACTTTGGTAGTATGCAACCCCGTCAGATTTAGGAAAATAAGTTCATTCTATTTGTTACGAATGTGAATTCTATTTGATTAGATGGCCCAATGCCATTGAGATGTGAGCATTTTTCATATAGCTTACGTTGCGCCACAGGTTACCAGGGCGAATCCTGTTGTACTGAAGCACTTATCCTCCTAGAATGAACCTCTGGGAGAATGGACCGTTTAAGTCCTATACTAGTGGGAACAACGTGATTAAAAAACTAATGATAGGGTAAAATAATTATAAGGTCTCCATAATGGAGTGCAAGACAGTTCAAAATTAACCGGCTAACGACCTTGTAGCAATGATTGTTTGAATGAGATTATCAGACTGAGAAACCTGTCAAGCGATAACTAAAAAGTAAAAAATAAATTTAAAGTAAAAAAAAACTTTTTAAAAACAAGCTTTTATTTAAATGGCCTAAAAAGAATAAAATAAACTTTTCATTTAAAACTTTAACTATCAACTATAACGTTATCACACAATGTATATGACATAAAAGCTTGTCGCGAGATTTACCTGTGTATGTAAACAAGTGAATGTAAAAACTGCTTGTCAGATTGATTTTAATTTTTATACTCTTCAATCTAAGTAATACACGTACATAAATCTCGCGACAAGCTTTTATGTCATATACATTATGAATTAATTTAATTATTGATTGTTATTTGTTTCACAGGTACAATGATTCGGAAGCAGATGACTACGTCGAGATTCCGACGGAGTTTCAAGATGAGAACGTGACGTCACAACCTGGACCGACACCAGGGCATAGTACACCGACGACGCCTGCTGAAACAACGCCTCATTCTAGACCGATGTCGGCTCCTGACGTGACACCACTCCCCCACAAGTTATCCAGTCCTGGTTCAACGAAACGACCTCGAAAGACACCGCGTCCTAGATCAAGATTACCCTCTTCGAGCACGCCAAGCCCTACAACTACGTCACGTCCTGCACCAGTGGTAGTCAGCAGAGCTGAGACGACATCCTCACCTAATACAATGATGACTACAATTTTATTTGTATTGTGTGTATCCCTGCTTCGTGGCGTACCTTTTTGACAAGATATGACATCAGTTCTATTGTCAAACCGTTCTCATTGATACCATCGCTATGTACTAAGTACCAGAGCGAGACTCCGGCGCGAGTTAAAGACGATATGGTGAACTTACCAGAGCGAGACTCCGGCGCGAGTGAAAGACGATATGGTGAACCTAATCGGCTACTCCTGGACTTGAATACAAAGAGTAATTGAGAAGAATGCCTCCATTCAATTCCTCTTCACTCTTAAATAGTCGGACGGCACTATATCTTATTTATTCTAATTTATTTGATAGTCGGTAAACTTTTCTTCTCTCTATTTATCTCTCGTCTAAATATTGTTGAAATTAATGTAGGTGTAAATTAAAAAAATTAAAGATAGTTTAAGTTACATTTATGACATAAATATACTTTATACTACACCTGCTTGGAAAGTACCTTGATACTCTATCAAATTTACGGTAGAAAGTACGTCATTGCATATCGAACAAATATGCGGGGAGAAAACGCATCTGAGCGGGAGAGAATGGATTTTCATACACTTTTCTCTCCCGCTCAGATTACAATTTGAAAAAAGAACATGTGAAAATTGCAGACGCCATTGGTGCAAATTTTCAATTTGAATTAGAATTTATATTTAGTTTTTTATTTTCCTCGTAGGTGTAGTATAAAGCACTATGTATCACTCGAGAGAAAGTGCGATTCCCGATCTCGGGTGTTTTAAAGCCCTAGCCTACGGCTTCGGGCTTTAAACGACACCCTCGACGGTAATCGGTCACTTTCTTCTCTCGGTGAACAATGTACTATTTCATGAATTATACGGCTTGAATACCTATTAATACAGTATTTTTCTCAAACATGCTTGGAAATTTGAGCATTATTTTGACAACCTTCTTCGAGATAAATCGAAATTGCTGTACTGGCCAGATACAATGCGACCAGCGGCCGGCAAAAGTTGTATGAAAATCCATATCTGTCGTGTTTAGCGGCCAAATAAATTACATACTAAACTCATATCTGTCGTGTTATTTAAAAATGGAACGATCTTTTACTCTGAACCATAGCAACCGAGGTGACTTATTAAAGGTTTTATTTAAATTTCGAATTGGCTGAACTCTTCAACGCGTGAAAAATTATTGTTGTTTATGTGATTTTGAAAAGTAAGTATTTAATTTCCTCGCATTATTTGAGAAAAGTACTATACAAGCCTTGGCCACAACTAGGCATTGATGGACTTACGTATTTACACGTTCGTCCATCAATGCCTCTGTTGCTGGCCGCTGCAGTAATGTACTATTCACAAAAACATTCCTGGCTCGTTTCCATGATGACAAAGAAAAGTCAAGTTTTTTAATACTGAGTTAAATCATGGCAGTGTCGATATACCTACGTATAATTGTTTAAAATGATTTTCCTTGTGAGTGTGTTACGTGTGAGTGTGTAATGTTGTGTGCAGTGTATAGATAACAGTCTGAGTAATACTTAATCTGTGGTAATACTCCGAGATTGTATGTTTGTGTGAGTAGCGGATTCCCTGTGGTGTGAGGTGCTTAGTAACAAACGTATTTAATCAAACTAATGTAAGTTATAAATGATTCACCAGAAATAAAACTTTACTATTGTAGATTGAGTTAAGTTAATTTTTCAATATCGTTAATCGAACGATCGAAGAATTGGTAGTAACATCTTGGATTTACTTTATTTGCTGACAAACAACCATTTTAGAGCTGACTAAATTTTCAATATTTTATTAACCGTTTAAGTCATAGCCAACTGAACCCATTATATTTGCGGTCGAACAGTTTGAACATACATTCACTGTACCTAGGTATGTGACGTAGAAAACAACTGACGTAACAAGAGCTACTGGTGAACATAAACATTATGAATCATAAATTTTTTCGCCGTTTGGAACAGTTTCTCGTCATAACCTCCCGGGATCTCTATTACTTAAACGTAATTGGTGAAAACTTTGTGTACTAGACATGCTAAGTGCATCGCCAGTCTTTGAGGGGGAGGGGAAATAAAAAGATGGAAAAAAGTAGATTGTGACATACTAAGTTTATTTACTGCATATAAGCGGGCGTAGTATCTTATTATTACGTCTTCCATAAATATCGTTAACTTATATGAAACGTGCAAGAATTAAAAGAATCTACTATTCAAAAACGAGTGCAATTTATGTTAAGCAGTTCACCACGCGGCCCGTGCGTTGTGGACTTGTGGCGTCTCGCGCCACGTTGCGCGTTTTACCTATAAAAGGTGAGGTAGGCGGAGCTTGCAGCGAGCCGTGTTATCACACGCGATAACACAAACATATCACTAAAATGCGATGTTGTTTACGAACTCAGATTGTAAGAATTAAGTTTACTATTTACGGGTGCATTTACATAATTGTTTCTTCAAATAATATCAATTATAGCACCTCGGTAAGATTACTTATTTATTTTATGGGAATTCCTTGAATTAATTAAGTCTACTCTGCTGTTTGACTATTTCCAGACTACCGAACAAGCCGGATTCCGAAAAGGCTTTAGTACCGTAGACCACATACCACATAAATACGCTGCGGCAGGTTATACAAAAGACCGAAGAGTATAACCTGCCTCTCTGTTTAGCGTTTGTGGACTACGAGGAAGCCTTCGATTCGATCGAGACTTGGGCTGTAGTCTCTCCGACGGTGCCAAATCGACTACCGGTAGGTACATCGAGGTGTTGAAGTGTTTGTACAAAAACGCCACCATGTCAGTTCGACTTCAGGACCAGACCTCGGAACCTATCCTTCTGCAGCGCGGTGTGAGACAGGGAGACGTCATGTCTCCGAAACTGTTCACCGCGGCATTGGAGGATGTCTTCAAGGTTCTGGGTTGGAGAGTACTTTGAATCAAGGTCAGCGGCGAGTACATCCTCATCTTCGGTTTGCCGACGATATAGTGGTCATGGCTGAGACCATGGAAGACCTCAGTAAAATGCTCGATGACCTCAGTAGAGCTTCCGAAAGAGTGAATCTTAGAATGAACATGGACAAAACCAAGGTTATGTTAAATGTTCATGTAACGCCCACTCCTATTAAGATCGGAGACTCTACGCTCGAAGTTGTGGACGATTATGTCTACCTGGGACAAACGGTCCAATTGGGTAGGTCCAACTTCGAGAACGAGGTCAATCATCGAATCCGACTCGGCTGGGCATCGTTCGGGAAGCTGCGCGGTATCTTCTCGTCCAACTTACGACAGTGTCTCAAGACGAAAGTCTATGACCAGTGTGTGTTGCCAGTGATTACATACGGGACCGAAACGTGGTCGCTCACAATGGGCCTCATCAGAAAGCTTAAAGTCACCCAAAGGGCAATGAAGAGGGCTATGCTCGGAGTTTCCTTGCGTGATCGAATCAGAAATGAGGACATCCGCATGAGAACCAAGGTTACCGACGTAGACCGAAGAATCGCCAGACTTAAGTGGCAATGGGCAGGGCACATTGCTCGCAGAACGGATGGCCGATGGGGCTGAAAAGTTCTGGAAAAGCGACTGCGAACTGGAAGCCATTGCGTTGGAAGGCCTCCCACTAGGTGGACCGACCTGGTCAAGGTTGCGGGGACCCGCTGGATGAGAGACGCACGGGACCAGTCAATGTGGCGACACCTGGGGGAGGCCTATGTCCAGCAGTGGACGTATTTTGGCTGAAATGATGATGATGATGATGACTCTGCTGTTCCTAAAACTGCTTTTCTAAAATGGTATAGGGCGGTCACGTCAGCCGCATGCGCAACAACAACAAATAAACGCTGGATAAAAGTCTCCATATGATGGGTGCCGAAAGACACATATGTGTAAGACTTCAATGATTATGGATGTTACATACTTACGTCCTAAAAAGATTTTTGTTGGCATAAAATGTAGGTCACGTAAAATGTCACCTGGGTTTAATGACTTGCTGACACCTCATTCATCAAAATCTGCTCCGTGATTTACCACACACATACTTCGCTAATAGGGTATTTCACCAAATAAATCTAATTAGTCCGTCAGATAGATTTTCGAAAATAATGGAGACAAATATTTTTTCTTCTTTTTAACGTAAACAAAAGATGAAGACGATACAGGGCTTCGAAATGTCGTGTCAAGTCGTGTGACGTCACAAGGTTAGTACTTTTTTTACCCACAAAGTAACGTCAAAAGCCCCCACTCATGATCTTTGACACTATTTTCGTCAATTTTTATTAATTTGATAAAACAAAAAACACGTATCCGATAGTTTTCGATAATTATAATCAAACGACGGACTAATTCGATTTTTTTGGTGAAATACCCTATTATGTTGAAGTTCTATGTACAAGCACAAAGGTCCAATCAAGAGCTTAAGTGCGGATAAAAGCCCAGTTAAACTAAACTAAGTTCTATGTAATAGAGGGTGAGCCTATTGCCATCAACTCCAAACTCCGTGGCTGTTACTGAGAAATTCAGATCTCTTATTAAATTTTAATAATGGATAAACCTAACCACACTTTGCCCGATCCAGGAATCTAACTCATAACCTAATGCTCAGCAGTTGCGCTTGTGACCAACGAGGCAGTCACTGAAGTTGTTACTTTATTTTTTTTTTATATTCTTAGAAAATGTCAATTATGGCTGCAATTAATAATAATAATTATCATGAACTTTCAACTAATATTTTATCTACTTGCTTAAACAATCACTACCGGATGTTTCCGTCAGGCGAGAGAAACAAAGCAATATATTAGGTTTTGAGTTTATGTTTATGTCATCAAAATCATGAAATGAGTCTATCGCAAGGTTATATCATCGTGGCGAGAGTTTGACGTCGCGACGACACTGTAGTCACGATAAAGGCGCGGGCCCACCGCGGCGCATGCTGTGCACGGGCACGCGGCGCATTTTAGCTGCGTGTATTAATTTGTTTGGCAACGTGGGTCAACGTTTCCACTGGAATACACGTATATGACCAACGACTATGTATAGCGTGGCACAGCGCACGGAGAGGCTACGTTATAACACAATAAGCGATTGTACATCGATAAGCGAGCTGTGCATAGTTGTGGGTCATATTCGTGTACTTCAGTGGAAACGTAGACCCACGTTGACAGCGTTGAGCTATGTAACCACCTATTCAAGCAAGCCACGCATGTATCAATGACGTCAATTCATGCGTAGCCTCTCCGTGGGTTGCAGTGGACACAACCACATACATTTTCTTACAAAGCGAAGCATACTACACGTGCGTAGCCTCTCCGTGCACCGCGGTGGGGCCGCGCCTTAAGGCTCAAGACAACGATGCCGCACCGTGCTACTAAGCGTCATACACAACGTTGTGGATTAGTCTTAACCTGACCCGAAATCCTAACCCGATATAGGGTTAGGTTAGGAAATCGATAAAAAAAAAAATCCTAACCTAACCCTATTCCTAAACTGACCCGATGTATAATAGGCATAATATAAGGTATAATGGCAAGAACAAGTACGAGATTAGAAATAAGGACAGCAAAGTCTTATAAACTACCAGGAGTCCTGGATGGTAATGTATAACTTTAATTCCGTGACACACTTAGCAGTTAATATGTTAGTTGTGTTGTTTATGTTGACAAGTACACAAACTTTTCAAACAAAAAATTATAAGAGTTGTTACCGACATAAATTATTATGGTATGCTGCCTTTTCGCCGAAAATTGTTTGGCAGATTATCACTTGCCAACCAACGTTTCGCCGATGTTTCACTTTGACAACTAACGATTAGCAAATTTTTGTATGACAACCTTTCATTTGGTAGAATTATTATTAAGCCGATTATTATAATGACACAAAACGTTTGGGATATTTATCATTTGTCAAACATTTCACTAGGCCACACAACTATTAGACGAATAAAATTTTGTCAGAGTAACAGTTCCCTTTTCATACATTGATAATTAATAATGATAAAAAATAAACTAATTTTTACACACATTTTTACCCGCTACTAGGAAAACTTGGATGCAAGAGCGAGCGAGGCGAGCTCGGGACTTGAAGCACCCAGACTCGTTTTTTTTTTAAACCACCCAGAAGTAGGAGCCCCGCCCCCGTTTCGTCGACTTGGACTAGAGGGATTAGGTTCCAATCATTTGATTTGGTAAACAATAAACAACTAAATGCTATAAACTACTGGGTAAGCTCGTTCCATCGTCGACATCATCTCTGCTCTTAGGGCAAGATTGAAGTCAAGAGCAAGCCCATTTATAAAAAAAAAATAAAAAAAATAATATTACGTAAACTAAAACATTCTGCTACATGAAAGTTGGCATTTTAAAAAGTGTCATTATGAAAATCAGACCAAACGTACAGTTGGTAACTGTGAGGTTGGGAAATAAAACAAACTTATATGATAAATTGGCAAATGATAATTCGGCGAAATAAAATTCTGCAAAACGTTAGTTGGCAAGTGAAAATCTGGCAAACAATTTTCGGCGAAAAGGCAGAGAACCATTTATTATAAAGTACGTGCTAAGGTTACAATTCTTTTAACTTTTTAAACGGTTTTATTTATTGAACTGTTATATCTCAAAAATGGTGAATCGTAGAAATATAAGTGTGTGGACATTTTTGTAGATTTTTATCAGTCTGATCTATGATTTTGTCTTTGCTTTTATGATAAAACCTACCGTTTTGCTGAAAATCGTGAAAAACCTATTTTTGTGACCTTTGACCTCGAACAACTTTTTTTTGCAAGTGTCGGATCGATGGGGACTTTTTACATCCAGTGCTGCAAGCCAGTTCTTCAATCCAGTGCTGCAGGCCTGCTCTTCAAGCCAGTGCTGAAAGCCAGTGTTGCAGGCGAGTACTTCAAGCCAGTTCTTCAAGCCAGTGCTGCAGGCGAGTTTTTCAAGCCGGTGCTGCCACAGAATCGATGCCTTGGATGTTATAGGCGCCCGATAGCTTTCCCGAACGATCTACCACCATAAGCTTGATTTTCTGCCTATTTATTGCAAACCCTAATTTGCCACTTTCCACTTCTTCAAATCTGTGCAGTATCTCTTTCATGTCGGCAAATGTTGTAGCAAGGAGAACGGTGTGTCGTCAGCGTACCTCAGATTGGAAATCCGCTTTCAACCAACAGTAAACCCTGTCCCAGCCCTCAAGAGTCTTGCGAATGGTATACTCTACATACACATTGAAGAGCAGAGGTGAGAGGATGCATCCCTGCCTAACGCATTTTAACAGTCGGAGTCTATTTTGCGGAAGAGTAGTTGTTGATGTAGAGACATCGGACTAGGTCAATAAGATGTTGAGGCATTCCCATGTCTTTTAGAACCTCCCACAGCTTGCCCCACTCCACGCAATCAAAGGCTTTGGTGTAATCTATGAAACATATCAACGGCGGACGTTCAGGATTTGTTCCCGCGTGCCTTTGCCTTTAACAAAACCTGCTTGCTCTTCTGGAATTTGAGGCTCTAGAAAGTCGATTAGCCTGTTGTTACGTTGTACAGGAGTATTGATGATGTGTGGAGTAAGTGCCAAACACTTATTATAATTTTTAGAATCTTGTAGGTAACTTGTAAAGAGTGGGTTTAATAGAAAATATCCAATCCCCAAAATTCAGTTAGTAGGTAATCATTTTTAATGATTTCATTATCGATACTTATTGGAAGGCGGGGGACTCTTTGATCAAACCATTACATTTTGTAGAACAAAATAAATTTTTTTTCAAATAATTTAGATAATTATTAATATTTAAGATTTAACAACAAAAAAAAAAACCCAGCTATTACAAACACTTTTGAGAATCATGAAACCGACATATTTTATCCCTGCTACCCCTATTACCTACCACAATCGAGAATTAGAGAGTTCTCGTGCAGGAAATTGTTGGGCGTCTCGCCGTCTCATCAAAATGAAGCTGCTAACGGAAAATTAGCTTGATAGTTATCAAGTGCAAAAATGGACCGTGGATCCTGGACAATTTTTCTAACTTGGTGGTTTGCCCTTTAAAAATGGCGCTAGGGTATCGAAAAAATTGTGGGCGTGACCAAAAATACTGAAAAGTCAAAGCTCAATAGCAGTTGTAAGCGTCATAATAATATAGATCCCGGGAGGTTATGACGAGAAACAGTTCCAAACGACGCGAAAATGTATGATTAATAATGTTTATGTTCACCAGTAGCTCTTGCTTCGTCATTTGTTTACTACGTCACATTGCAAGCCAAGCTCCTCATCCCCCATTGAAAAGGGAGGATCCTCCGACCGGACGGGTGTTGTGTCCGGCGGGCTAACTGCCCGACAGTTGTAAGTCGGGAACTCCTATATAGGCTTATGTCGCGGATAATGTTGATAGCGCGATGTAGGAACTTCTGTCGATCGTTTGTTACTACGCAGGTGTTGCGATAGATGTCGCTAGTCGCCACATCACTCCCCTCCGAGACCGGAGGTCGAAAGCAGGTTAAGTCTTGGCGCTTGTCAGCCAGTGGAAGGTTCCAGTGAGTCGGAACCGGATGCCGCATAGTTCACAGTGAGTCGGAACTGTCTGCGGTGATACCCCAGTGAGTAGGGGTGATGCTGCATATTAGCTCCAGTGAGTCGGAGTGATGCAGTGCTTGCCGTGATGCCCCAGTGAGTCGGGGTGATGCTGCGTATGCTCCAGTGAGTCGGAGTGTGCAGTGCTGCGTAGGGGCTGGCTGCTGCGTCGACCAGGAGAGAAGGGCGTCTCTGCTTGCTGACCGGCCGAAGTGCAGTGTGCTGTGCCAAAGTCGCTGATGAGGCTGGGGTTGATGACCAGGAATGCGCTTCCGCTGCATGCTGGTGGTCAGGATACCCCATGAAGCCGTAGCTGCTGGCTGACGGTATGACTCGCTGCTCGAAGGCGAAGGGGAAGTGATAACGACGTATGAAGTGCTTGCACGAAGGCTGCGCTGACGTTCATGCTTGGGGTCACCAGTTTGGGGGGGAGAGGAACAGGTGTAAAGTTCCTTATCCCCCATTGAAAAGGGAAGATCCTCCGACCGGACGGGTGTTGTGTCCGGCGGGCTAACTGCCCGACAGTTGTAAGTCGGGAACTCTTATATAGGCTTATGTCGCGGATAATGTTGATAGCGCGATGTAGGAACTTCTGTCGATCGTTTGTTACTACGCAGGTGTTGCGATAGATGTCGCTAGTCGCCACAAGTGAATGTATATTCGAACTTTTTGACCCCAAATAATAATGGTTAAAGTTGGCTATGATTTAAACGGGCGCCTAAAAGTTGAAGTTTAAGTCTGCTCTAAAATGATTGTCTGCAGTCAGCAAATAAATTAAATCAAGATGTTATTCCAATGCGTCGACGGTTGGATCAACGATGTTGATAAGAAAAAAAAATCGTACTAGGTAGTTACTTGACATAAGAAGAATAATCTGGTGTATCATTTACTCATTAATCATATTTATTAGATTGATTAAATACGTTTGTTACTAAGCAGTTAAGCAACTCACACGAGAGGGAATCCACTACACACAAGCATACAATCTCGCAGTATTACTCAGACTGATTATCTTTAAAGCACACAACATTACACACTCACTCGTAACACAAACTAACTAGGAAATGTTTCTAAACAATTATACGTATATAACGTCACTGATTTAACCTCTCGTGCGTCAACTTGTCAAAATAAGATAAGTGTCAAAAGTTGGCTAAACGTCAACTTATCAAAATAAGACAAGTGTTCCCGCGTTTTCTAAAAAACTTGACTTTTCTTTGTCATCAATGAAACTAGCTAGGAATTTTTTGTTTAAGGAAAATACTGTATTATAGGTATTCAAGCCATTTAATTAATGAAAAGTATATTTATGTCATAAATGTATCATAGACTATCTTTATTTTTTTTTAAATTAATACATTAATTTTAACAATCATTAAATACAGAAGAAAAGTTACTAAGAACTATCAAATAAATTAGAATAAATAAAATAAATTAGCTATAGTGCCCGTCTGACTATTTAAAAGTGAAGGCGTCCTCCATTCTTCTCAATTCCTCTTTGTATTCAAGTCCAGGAGTAGCCGATCAGGTTCACCATATCGTCCTTCACTCGCGCCGGAGTCTCGCTCGAGTAAATAGTACATCGCGACAGTATCAATGGAAATGGTCTGACGATAGAACTGATGTCATATCTTGTCAAAAAGGTACGCCACGAAGCAGGGATACACACAACACAAATAAAATTGTAGCCGTCATTGTATGAGGTGAGGATGTCGTCTCAGCTCTGCTGACTACCACTGGTGCAGGACGTGATGTAGTTGTAGGGCTTGGCGTGCTCGAAGAGGGTAATGTTGATCTAAGACGCGGTGCCTTTCGAGGTCGTTTCGATGAACCAGGACTGGATAACTTTTGAGGGTGTGGTGTCACGTCAGGAGCCGACATTGGTCTAGAATGAGGCGTTGTTTCAGCAGGCATCGTCGGTGTACTATGCCCCGGTGTCGGTCCAGGTTGTGACGTCACGTTCTCATCTTGAAACTCCGTCGGAATCTCGACGTAGTCATCTGCTTGCGAATTATTGTACCTGTAAAACAAATAAAAATAAATGAAAAAACTATTTGGTTATGCAAGTTTTTAAGTAGGTAAGTATTGATTTTCCACTATTTCATAAATGTTTGAAAAATCCGTGTGAACAACAAAGTATAAAACGCAATGAGTACTGCTAAATGTGTGTTACGTGCAATAAGACTGCATTTCTTGATGATGATTTACACACCGAAAACTTGCAGGTCTATCTACATACATCAGGGACTTGAGCATGACTTGACAAAACTATGACCTTAAAGCTCTGCCATTCAAATCCTCAAAGTTTAGCGCTTAGAAAGTGTTCGAGTACCTAACGTGTGATAGCAAGAGGCGAGTGACGTCACTGAAAATTACGCGCGAGCGACCGGCGAGCGGCGCCGACGTGACTCGAGACGCTTTGGGAAATATACCTACCGTGCAAGTAGGTACAACGTTGCACAGTTTAGCTGGTTATTGCAGCATTCGGAAAGTAATCACATAAACATTTTGCATACACTTGTAGCAGTATATTTAAAATCTTTGTCAACGTATTTAGTCTGCAGTTACCAACAAATACCTACGTCGTCTATCGCAAGTACGAGTAGATTGTTCCGGAACATCAACAAGTTACACACATAATGGTACACGGTACTCGGAATAAAATAACTACAGTAATGCCAAGTGACAATAAAGTTTGGACATCGTACGATAACAAGAGAAGAGTGACGTCACTGAAAAAGGCATGCGAACGAGCAGATACTTGTGCAGGCGCAAAAAGGTAAAAACCTCTACAAACAAAGGCATCACAATATTCCCAACACCAGATTTATGAAAAGAAATTTTAATTTTGTACCCTAATTCTAAACTTCGGAAAGTCCACAGAATAATTATACGAAATTCAAAAATAGTACACGATACAATTAGCTAAAGACTAAATCTAAGTGAAAGCAATTTTACAAATCTTTCATAAAATTCCTGAATGAAATCTAATTGAAAAGAACTTTATTGTTTGTGAATTTTGGTACAAAATCATCACTGAACTATATAGAAAAAATAATCAAAAAATACTAACGATTTGTCAATCAAAACACATTCGTAGGAAACTGCGATGAAACCTTCAGGACACCCCCCATCTGTCATGACATGTCGCTTCACTTTTCTATGTTCACTTTCTTGATTAGCATTATTACTGAATACTTGATAAGCGACGCATGCCGCCATCACAAGCAGAAACGACACAAACTGTAACTTATACATCTTCACTTATTGAATATTGTTCAACAAATAACACTTAACGTCCGATTATGGCAAAGCTGTGGCGCGTACTGACAGTACTGGGCACCGGGGCTCGTGCGCGGGCGCTGCACTTGACGGACGATCAAAATGTCTCGCCATTTTCCACCAATCGCAAGCCTCAACCAGTGTTCCCGCCACACAGTGACAAATAATATTCGCTCATTATGGATGCATTCCAGTTAATTAATTTAGAGATTAATTGTTTTCATTTATTTATAGTTTTTTTTCGCCTAAACCTAATTAATAAATCATTTGAATATCTGATCAGCTAATAAAATAAACACGAGGTTAACTCGTTTTCAAATTTGATAATAAATCTAGATTTTGTCTTTTGCGACAGTAGGTAAAACCAATTTGAAAGAAGTGCACGTTTTTGTTTTTTACTTACTCTTGAATTACTTTACTATAAATATGAAATATGCACAAATTTGAAAGATAAAGACTCCGTAAATACATGTGATATCGTTAACCGTTCATTGTATAGTGAACGCATTTATATAGATTTTATTTGACAGCAACACATTCATGAAAGAGAGAGAAATATACAAAGTAAATACTATCATCGGAACTTCCATCAAAGATCATTCAAGTATTGTTTCAGGATTTACTGAATAGTTAGTAAACCTTACCTAATTCTAACCATATACTTAGTTTCTAATTACAGTAAGCACAAATAAGTAATAACCACTGAATCTAACTTCGAAGAGATGTCCTCGGAAAACTACAATGGCATTTCTTCAGAATGACACATATTGGTAGTCAAAGTGTGAGTAAAAATATATTAAATACACGAGTATAAGTTACAGCTGTGTTTTGATATTTTGTCATAATTAATATTTGTTTACGAGAAGACAATAAATTAGATGTTTAATAACATCAAATATTGTTTCATTATCTCATCCGGTTTTGAGGAGATTCGCCTCATTTTCGTTTAATAAAACGCCATCTATTGAATATTATCACTAACACTAATAAAAACTGGATATTTACCAGGTTTTCTTTTAGTTTTAAGTTCCCGATATTCATGTTAGATTTATATTTGTAGGATCAGGATTGCCGAGCGGTATGTCGTCAGGGTTTGGAGTCCCCATTTTGGGATAAACAAGTCTGTATATGAATTACAACAGAGTTTATTCACAGTGGGCACACAACACGATAATTAAAATTCACTTAAAACACACTGGTACACAATACACAATGAAACACAATAGAAAATAAAGACAATAAGGCGAACAGACTTTTTAAGGTCAAAGTTCGTACAGTGGTCTAGCCACCCTAATGCACATGTGCAGGTAAACCGACAGTTTTGTCGGGAGCGAGGAGCTCTTTACTGAGTCGAATCCGAAGACCGACTGACTAGCTTATTTTTTTTTTTTTTTATTTTTTTTTTTAAAGGGCCACTCGCAGTTCATCTCTCTGAGAGGATGGTATACTGCTTAACCGGACAATCCTGTGGTGACCTCAAAAATTAAGGCCCCCAGCCAGGGCATGCAAATAAACTACTAATTTTAAAATGACTGATCACTAAGGGCACCCCCTGTGGGGCTCGGACCTCGACTTAGTGAGTCATTTGGGGGAGGGCAGCAAATTGGCTGGGTCTGATTAATTGGGGAAATCATAACTACTGGTCCGGCCACCGGGGCCGGCTCGTCGATCAAAGGTTGGGAGCTACTGGGGGGTCGCGAAGGGCCTCGACGGCGGGGCCGGAACGAATTACGCGGTCTGTATGTGTGTTTACGAACGGTACTAGTTTCCCTACGACTCTCTTGTAGTATGGTGATAGGATCATCAGGATCGGTCAAAGTGTGCCTAGGGCGTCGGATTTTACCTATCCTCGTGGGGGTGTATCGGGCGGCCGAGACCACGAGGGGGTTAGGATGCTTGGCAGATGCGTCAAAGAAACGCTTTGTAAGGGCTCGTACACATAGCGATCCGTTTTACAGGTCCGTTATTTGATGGCGTATGGAGTTGCATGAGCGAGTTCACACACAAAACAGTATTCCGGATTCAGTAATCATGTCGCTCCGGTCCAATTCTGATCCGTTAAAACGGATCCAGTAAAAACGGACCTATATGTGTACGCGCCCTTAGGCGTTTCATAAACTGCTGGATGGTAGGCATCCTAAGGTCGACATGGAGTCGCTCATTCCTAACGAACCACGGGGCTCCTGTGATTTTCCGGAGAAAACGATTCTGCAAAGTCTGCATCCTGTGGATAAATCTAGCATTCGTGTGTGCAAATACCGGGCATGCGTACGTCAAAATGGGCCGAATACACGCTGTGTAAATGCGCAATTTGCACTTGCGTGACAATTTGCTGCGTGAATTTAGCAGGGAGTGTAACCTTCCCATAGCGAAAGCGGCGCGCGCGCGCACCGTCTTTATGTGCTCTGCGAAGGTTAGTCGTTGATCTAAAATCACTCCCAGGTATTTTGCTTGCTTTTCCCAAGGGATGGTCTTCCCAAACATGGTGATCGGTTTGGGGTTGGGAGGAAAGCGGCTGTGCGGTCTCGAAAAAAGCACCGCCTGGCTCTTGTCGGGGTTGACCTCGATTCTCCATTTTCTGAACCATTCGCCTAATGCGTTGGCAGAACGCTGGAGCGTCCGTACGATGTTATCAAGGCTCCGGCCAGATGTAAAAATTGCCGTGTCGTCAGCAAAGAGCGCTAACTGAGCCTTCGGACCTTGAGGGATGTCACTCGTAAACAGGGTGAACACTAACGGTGATAGAACAGAGCCCTGGGGGACTCCAGCTCTGATCGGATGAGGTGCAGAAAGGGCTCCTTCGGTGCGATATTCGAACGAGCGGTTCGACAAATAGTCCCGTAGTATGAGTACGAGACGATCCGGCACACCAAGCTGATACAACTTGTATATCAGCCCGTTGTGCCAGACCTTGTCGAACGCTTTCGCAATGTCGAAGAACAGGGCACCCGTCATTGACCCGCGTTGGAAGTTAACGCTGGCGTGCTCGACGATACGGTGCACCTGTTGAACGCAAGAGTGTTTGGTTCTGAACCCAAACTGCTCCTTCGGTATTAGGCCCTTTGTTTCAGCGTAGTCTCTGAGCCGCTTATAAATAAGTTTTTCATAGACTTTGCCAAAGACACTGAGCAAACTGATTGGTCTATAACTACTAGGCGAGGATCTGGGCTTACTGACTAGCTTACCGAGCGCTCGACCTTTTATAAGACGACGCCGCTAGCTTTCTAAAAAGTTCCCGCCAACAACAACTCTGTCCATTGATTGACGCACGGAAGTACGTCACGTGTTAACAAGACACATAAAATGTGCTAAATCTAATAAGATTTTACGTTATACAATAATCAAATATTACAAGAATAATTATTGTAAATAAATAACTGTGAATTACACAAAGTAAATCATTTAAAATAAAAGCAAGGACAACATTTGTTTTGAACAAAACTATTAGTCACACTTATCGAAATAAGTAGGTAGCCAAAAATCATTAGAGTGTACACTAGGTACTTAATAAATTATGTTATGATTTATCAGACACTAATTAACAGTAAAAAATCACTTAAATTAATAATAACAAAATCAACTGGCAGCAAAATTTCGAATTACCCACATTGTAATCGACAACCAACTCCGACATATTTATCAAGATGTCGTCGTTAAAGTCGACGGCGCGCGTTCTGGTTCCACGCGCTCCTCAATGAGCTGTCAGCAACATTGCAAATACCAGTACCAACGCGCGTGCGACGCCTTCCAGCGCTGCGGGTAGTCCAAAATAATAATAATAATAATAATCAATTTATTTTCAGGCATCTATGGCCCATAGATAAATACCTTACAGACTAACATAAATATAATAAAATACAATTTGTGTTAAAAGAGATACCGCGGCCCAGTACAGAAAGGGCTAATCAACAGGGGTGGTTCTAGTAGAAGTCTGACACTACCTTCCGCTCCACCCGTCATTTGATTGTTTCCACCCTCGAAAAAAAAAAGGTGACCATATCTTCAAATTGGTAAACATGCAACAATTAATATGAGTAATAATGCGTAAGTATTGTAATTTATTAAATTACTTTATGATTTTCCTCGTAATTTAATTAGAATTGAACAAGGATGTTGTAAACTACTCCCGCGGTTAAATTCTTTTTTATTTTAATGATAGTTTCTTTCGGTTCGGTCGATTTGACTGTATTTTTAAGGTTCAGTAACGTCAAGCGCACTGGTTAAATATGTAGTTTAGGACAAACATAACATTCTACCTTTTTTTTATAAAACGCCCCAAACTAGGAATTTCTCCTGTATCGTGGGTTCGTTTACAAACATTTAAACTCACATCTTGGCTTCAACTAAACAAGAGATCAAAGAACTTACATACACTTTATAACATCGTCATAATCATTCTCTTTGCCCTTATCCCAATTTATTTGGGGTCGGCACAGCATGTCTTCTTAACTAGTAAAATGTTGGTATCATTAGATACACTAGGAAGCATATAATTTTGTTAATTATAGATATAATATTACTTAGAAAACTAGAATAATACATCTTACACTTTATGGATGATTAGTGTAATTAATTTAACATCTGGTGACCGTGAACGAGGAAATCAAGAAAATAGGAGTACAAAATTAAAGACTTTCTAGGTTACTTTCTAGCAGCTTATAAATTGAAACCATAATTGAACGAGACTCATGATTGCATGGAAGTTAAAAGTTCGTGGAAGAACTGGTCTGATTTAAGAAGTTGTCTGGATATTTTAATACTGAGACAGTGTGAATATCATCATCATCATCATCAGCCTATAATGTTCCCACTGCAGGGACTCAGACCTCGTCTCTAGGGGAGGGATGGGATCCACCACGCGTGCCCAGTGTGGGTTGTTAAATGTCACAGGTCTTCCATTTTTTTGGTTCTATTATATGCCGGTTTCCTCACGAGGTTTTCCTTATTGAGAGCAGTGGTGATAAAATAAATAACACAAACAAATGCGCCCGTGCCCGCGCTCAGTCATAAATAATAATATACACGTAATGCCCCCTACAGAAGCTCAGTAAAAAACGCCTGGGTTCGAACCGAACCCAGGCGTTTTAATAGCAGTGGTGAATTATTAGTAAGACGGGCCGCACCCAAAACAAAATAAAACCAAGGGAGTCAACTTAAGACATTTTATTTCATATAACTCTTTTCTATATAATTATATTACAATAGGTCCTGAATGTGCTTAATTTTGGTCATCAAAAATACATTATTACAACATTAAAAAATTATTAAATTTTCATAATAAAAAATCGAAAGATTGATAGTACAATGGAAAGCTACTGAATTAAAAGAATTGGGTAATTATTAAAAAAAAAAACAGAATTTTAGTAAAAACGCTGTAAGTAACGTTAATTTCTTAAATGGCAAATATTCTACATGAAAAGTCAAGCCAAATGTCGAAAGTTAAACAAATATATAAAATTAAGGCTAGCACAAATTCGTTTGATTTTTAAAATCTCATTTAGGTACTTTAATAATTAAAAAGATTTGTCATATTATATAGACGAAATAAATTAAATTTTATACTTTTGCTATCATATCCAACATGACTGTGAGAGACTCATCAGCCGTAATTTGGAACCTAATTATTAAACTAACTTATTCTAAAAATTACTATAAATAAATTGAAAGACAACATGTCTTACAATATAATACAATGGAATATGGCAATAATTATACTTATAAATCTACAATATAAACATTAATAACTTATAAATCTACAATTTATAAGTTATTAATGTTTTAATCTACAGAATACTATTCACGAACTCAGAATACTGAATAATTCTCAACGTGTTACAAGTCTTAAATGTCTGATTTACTAAACCAGACAAAGACCATATCAGTATTTTAAGACGTAGCTACAGTAACACTAGTTTAGAAAAAAAAAACTGTTGTAAATACAGTCAGTGCCCAGAATTAACTGACCCCTCGTGCAAAGAAGAAGAGAGCAAGTTGTGTGAGAAGATGGGTCACGTATAATTGCTGGACACTGACGTATCTTCGGGATTCATCTTGTATTGTAGCAGTGTCAGTAAATGCAATAGGTACTATGGCGGTCTTATGCGCCTGATCACCACTAAGCTCATTTTTGCTTGCACTCAAGAAATAGAATCGCTCGCTAGCCCCGCCCCGTTGCCTTTGTATAGTAACAATGAATGAAAGATAATACAGCCAGCCGAGCGCACGGCGACGCATGGCGTGTGCTGCCGGACGATATTTATTATTACTTTCAAACTTTCAAAATACGTCACTAAGCTGCGAAGTGCAGATTGCAACTAATTGCGTAAGCGCTTCCCTAATAGGTGTAAATTTTGAGTGGGGCGTGGCAGGGGCGTGGCAGCGCCTCGGCACGATTTAGGCGAAAAAAAATTTAAATGATCAGGCGGAACTGTCTTCGATCGTACATATTCCTTTTTTTTTAAGGGAGGGTGGGAAGTCATCAAATGACTCCTCCCACTCTAGGCAGAGCGGTAGGGAGTTTCAGACGTCTACTGACTAAAAACCACTCATGTTCCTTCTTACAGTAATTTAAGCAAATACCTGACCTTGACCTTAGAGGTATAATACAGGGTGTAAAGGACATCGACGTGTGCGGTTTTACTGTGATTCTAGAATTTTTACGTAAATCTAAGATTTGGAAACACGGTCGTCACGTTTGCGCGTTGATATCTCTATTCTACTATGTGTGTTAAATAAAAACACCTGACGTGAAAACATGTTGCTAAGTAAAAATTGCTGGCCTGAAAAGGTATACATTTTTGCAACATTTTTGGGATGAATCTTCACAACAATAAAAAAAAACAAGCGGTAGATAAAGAAGTCAACTTCGAAAAATAAAATAGCTACTAATCGATTTGCAAAATTATTCACGTCAGGTCCGAAAATTAAACTATATCAGTCGGAGTCCATTTAGTTAATACGGTACTCGATCGGTACGGTGTTATGACTCTGTCGAGATGTAATATTCTGTTTGTCGTCATGCTGTGTTGACTTCAGACCTGACGACTATGAAGATGTTGGCAGAAGAAGACACGCTGCGTCGATCCTGAATTGTGATGCTGTGAACATTGTTCCTTTTGCCAATAGGTTGTCATACTCGCGAGCAGGTTTGAAGGTCATATAAGTCGCTATCGGCTCTCTTGCGTAACTCCACGTTGACGAAACCAATGATTGATAATGTTCGTGTTCCTCCATGAATCCTGCGCCAGATTCGCGTTAGATCTTATTCTTAGTTAGACCTTTGCTGTAGTTCTTGGTTCAGTAAATGCTGGTGAAAGGAGCTGATTATTGACGTAGGATTCATTTAAGTATGTGTTATTTTCGCCTTCTACATGCTTCACAACAGATGAAGTTGAGTGGAAGACTTCATAAATCAGCCGCGGTTACCTGAACCAGCAACCATGTTAGCCAGGTCAAAGGACATCTAGGTGAAGTGTCCTCGTTAAGTTACAGAGGTCTGTAGAATAAGGGGGCAAGTGGTGTTAGACTGGGGTCAGGTAATGTTGGGTACTGACTGTACTATGGGTACTCGAGACGTCGCTATCTTGTAGTAGTGTTGTTGTTCAAATACGCCATCGTGTTCTTGTAGTTGTTAGCATTCATTACCCGCCAGTACAGTGTACCTGAAAAAGGTGAAAAATCACTATCACTACATATCACTACATAATAGAAAATAAAGTCACTTCCCGTTGTCGGTTCCTATGAAGCTTAAATTTTTAAAACTACGCAACGGATTTTGATTCATGGCATGCTTATATACAAATACCGAATCCTATTGGCTAACCATGAGGCGTGACCGTGACGGGAGTTCTATACGGCGCGCGGCGCTCCTATTGGTTCGTCACGAATTAGAACCGGCACACGCGATGCCGACTTCACTAAGTTATAGCAACTACCGAGACTCTAGTATAGTAGCACCACGTGTATAGAGCATCACTTGGGAGCTCCCAAGTGACGCTCTTAGTGTTAATTAGTACAGCTTGTCATCATACTAGAGTACTTTGGCAGAATTATTCAATCCTAGTGGTTAGAGATGTACTCTTTACGTTTAGAGATGTATCTAGTAGCAAACTAGTCGAGAAAGCCGACTATCCAGCTTATAACCGACAAATGCACCGCCTAAACGGCTTAAGTGAATGTCATGAAATCATAACCTAATATTTATTGTTATTATATAACTTTTACGTTAAAGCAAAACTTAACTTTTTTTAAAGGCTTGCAATTGCATTCCCAGACACATAAAAGTAAATATTTCATTCAAAATCAAATATATTTTATATTCGCATAAACTGCAGTGTATTAATAAGAGTTATCAATTTACATATTATTTACAAAAACTTAAACTTAGGTTAATACAAAATATTTAAAACAGTAAAGTTTCGTGCTGGAAAATAGTTCGAGTATGAGTAACTTGACTTAAAAATAGGTGCGCAGTTTCATGAGCGGTTACGTAGCACTCTGATATAGAATGTAATTTGTAACTGCATAGTTTTCATAAAATTCCTAAAACGAAATGATTCATTTAAACTTGATAAAAAACATCTAATAGGGTAAACTGCCCTAATTCCGGCCCTGTCCTAATATCGGCCGTGACGAAGAAATCGTGGCGTAAATTAAAAACCTTCACATAATTTAAGGATAATATTGCACCAAAATAGACCTTAAGTCATACACAATAGACACTATCAACATGGCAGCGCTCTGTGTGCTATAGAATATTCAGTCGGTCTTAGAACGCGGAGGCATAAGAGCGTGTGCTTATCCTGTGCCTTTTGATCCTGGACCTACTGTGGACGACATTTTGGGATAAGCGATTTTAGCGTATTATATTCATTAAAAGTAATGAGTATTGCTTGTTTTCGATACATAATAAAATAAAGAATCAAGGCGATTCTTTATTTTATTATGTATATATATTGTTTATGTACATATCTATTTTAATAATAAAATCATGCTTTGTGGTAATTTTATGAGGCCGGAGTTAGGTTTCTGTTTATTAGTATAAATCCAAATATCGGCCGCCCCGGCCGATATAAGGCAATCATTTTTTAACAACGAATCCTAAAACCGGCCGGCAGAGGGGCATTTTTCAAAGAATTTGTTAATCCCCAAAATCTCTTAATTTTTGCAATAAAAGAAAGTCTAAGGGGGAACCAATGCCATTAGCCATATCTTCGAAAAAATGGAAACAGTTTACTCGAGAAAAAGATGACGAAAAAGAATAAAAAATAAAACGGCGTGAACAAAGGAAGAAACGAATCGGATATTAATTTGTCCTAAACGGTTTCATTTGGGGTGCACAACGCAGCATGGCAGAAATTATATAGATGTTGCAAAAGAAGATTTTACCTACCATCACTGCCTTATTCATTTAGTGTGATAGTCCTAAATTTGAAGCTGTTTTTTATTTATTTTTAACCGACTTCTAAAAAAGAAGGGTGCTCAATTTGGATTTTTATATTTTTATTTCTTTTTTTTTTTTTAATGTTTGTTCGGGCATAACTCCGTCACTTGCTAACCGATTTGAAAAATTCTTTCTTTGTTGTAAAGGGTATACTTCCGAAATGGTCCCATAATTTTTTTTTTCGTTATCGGTTATGCGGTTTTTGAAAAATCAACAAAACTCAAAAAAAAAACTACATTGTCCACATTGACCCATGAACATGTGAACCACTAAAAAGTGAAAAATAAAAACTTTTTAACAAAAAATAAAACCGACTTCAAAAAAAAACACAAAAAAGTGAAAAATAAACTTTAGAAGAAAAACCAGTTTCTGAAGTCATTCATTTCACATCGGGGTGCACAACGCAGCATGGCAGAAATTATATAGATGTTGCAAAAGAAGATTTTACCTACCATCACTGCCTTATTCATTTAGTGTGATAGTCCTAAATTTGAAGCTGTTTTTTATTTATTTTTAACCGACTTCTAAAAAAGAAGGGTGCTCAATTCGGATTTTTATATTTTTATTTCTTTTTTTTTTTAATGTTTGTTCGGGCATAACTCCGTCACTTGCTAACCGATTTGAAAAATTCTTTCTTTGTTGTAAAGGGTATACTTCCGAAATGGTCCCATAATTTTTTTTTTTCGTTATCGGATAAGCGGTTTTTGAAAAATCAACAAAACTCAAAAAAAAAAACTACATTGTCCACATTGACCCATGAACATGTGAACCACTAAAAAGTGAAAAATAAAAACTTTTTAACAAAAAATAAAACCGACTTCAAAAAAAAACACAAAAAAGTGAAAAATAAACTTTAGAAGAAAAACCAGTTTCTGAAGTCGGTGGCAAAAAAATTAAATCAAACAAACGTTTTTGACGTTGATTTTATTTTATACCTAATCAATAATAATTTTGAAGACTGATCAGTAAAGATATAAAAAGTTGACAAATCGTTCCTAAGCCGTTTTATCCACTGCTGCTCACTGGTTAGTGTTTAACCATACATTTTGCATATGCCGATATAAGGGAAAAATCTGGTCGGCTTTAGGCAATAGGGGCCGGTATTGGGGAAAGTCGGAATGTATTGATAAAATAAATCATAATAATTAAACAACTAGGTTATTTTCAAAGTTTTACGTAAGAATAAGAAACCAATTAAATTTCACAACAGGAAAAGAACTATGCAAACACTTTATTTATCATATTGAGATATTATGAGTAGTTTAAAACTGAAAAAGGCTTAAGGGGCCGATATTAGGGTGGTTTACCCTATCTTTATATATATTATGTACTAGTATGTACGATTTATGTAGGTATATTAATAATTTATGTTACCACCACAGATGACAGAAACAACAGGTTACCACAATAATATCATAACTCGAAATTTAAAAAAATACAGGACAGCTATATTTTTAAGAGTAAAAATAAAAATTGTTTCATCATAATATTGTTAATATTTTTTTGCACAGATACCTTTCATCAAAAGATGATGGTTTATTTTAATTTAGTTACAACTACTAGAAAGCTGTAATTTGGCATGATTAGACACCTTATACGGCGGGTAGTGTTTGGGCGTGTGAAAAAATTCATGGTAGTAGCATATAATTTTAACGAAAATAAAAGGAAAACTCTCACAGCTAAGTAGACTTTTAAAAAGATACCGAGTAATAAGTACTACTACCTACTTCCTGCCATTATCCCATGTTATTTGGGGTCGGCGCAACTCGTTTTTTCCTTCCACTCTGCCCTGTTAGTCGTCACGTTATCATTTATTCCTTTTTCCTTCATATCTCTCCTCACACTCCATCCATCTTTTCTTTGGTCTTCCTCTCCCTCTCCATCCATCCACATTTATATTCATAACTTTTTTAGTCACATGCGATTCATCCCTCCTCATCAATTGCCCATACCACGACAGTCGATTCCCTTTTAAGGCGGAGATTTCTGCAAACGTTCAAAAAGGTGTTTTTTTAAAGCAGTGTATCTCATAAACCGTAAATAATTTTGACAAACAAAAAAAATATGACATTTTCAAGACCTTTTCGCATACCGTGATGGAATTCAAAACATAATTAAACATACTTTAATGCACGAAAAAAATCTTCAAACATACCTCTTAACAAATTTTAAAAGCTGTTTATCTCTTCATTAACAAATATAATTATAATTTAAAATACACCATAAAATGGTCATTAACCAAGCGTCAAAAGTCCGCACTCGGGGTCTGTCAGCGAGCAATGGAGCGTAGTATCCTTGGAGTCAAGCTTACTGACCAAATAAGAAATTCGTTACTGCGTTCCAAAACTCAAATTGCCGACATAGGTCACACGGCTGCCAAGCTTAAATGGAACTGGGCTGGCCATATCTGCCGCATGCCGGAGGAGCTATGGGCTAAAGTAACCACACAATGGGTCCCGACCAGCAGTAAACGGCAACGCGGCAGGCCCAGAAGAAGATGGCGAGACGAACTCGACTCTTTTCGCAGGGATTGGCAATCAACAGCATTGGATAGGGATAAGTGGAAAGAGGGAAGGGAGGCCTTTGCCCTGCAGTGGGACACAAATGGCTAGTAATAGTAATAATAAAATAAGGAACCCTACATTGTGCGTGGTCCGACATGCACTTGGCCGGTTTGGTCGTGGTCGGACATGCTCTCGTTAATTTTATTTAAATTTTGAGTAATTATCATCCTTGTCGCCAACAAGCGATCGTATCTAGATCTGGGGGTCTAAAACGGCCACTTTAGCAGATCATATTAGGAATTGCGTCAAAAAACGTAAATGAACTTTCATAATAGTAACAGCGTCTGGGACCATTAAGAAAAATAGATCATAGGTAAGTAATAATAGAAAAACAATATGAATTGCGTTAAATTCGTAAAATGGTCACAGACGCAGTTACTATTTTGAAAGGTCAATTCATATTCTGATCTGCTAAAGTGGCTATTTTAGACCCCCTGAATCGTAGCTGGTGGCATTTTGTTGTTTCTACATCCCCGTGTGACTGATATACAAGTAGCGTCCTCTATTGGCGAGAGGCGAAAGCGTATCCATGAATGATTTACGCATAATCGATGTATTGCTTACGCCGCTCGCTGCTAGAGGAGCTGTCTTTCAATGAGCTTTTATTATTTTATGAATGGATATTGTAGTTGTCGCCCCTCGACACTAGAGGCGCTGTGTTTGTCAATGACTCATTGTAATAATATGAATGAAAATATTGTAGTTATCGCCCCTCGACACTAGAGGCGCTCTATTTATCAATAAGTTTTTTGTCATAATTATTATGAATGAATATTGTAGTTTTGACAGTGCTGCCTCTAGTGTCGAGAGGCGACCTCTCGACACTAGAGGCAGCACTGTCAAAACGGTTCGAATGTTCTCTAGAAGTTTATGGAACCGAAAGTTGAGTGTAGACGCAAGTTCTTTCCGCCCATTTCCATGCTCGCTTTCAGACACGAAAGAGTACACAATTGGTGCACAACTCTCGTATGTTTTTTGTGAAATGTGTTTAGACAGCATTGTTGAACTGTAGCAATACTTGCCCTAAATCAGTTTTGCATTCAGAGTATTAAGGCGCAACTAAACGTGAAACTAGCGCCACCCACATCTTATTTCTTTTACTCTAAAATCACATCTGAAAAATTCAAAACACTATGATGCTAGTAACTAACCTGTATTTTTTAAATTATTTTTAATGATTTTAGATTAATTAAGAGAATTACTGATAAAAGATAAAAGTAGCCACTTTTGGCGATCATAATGTTTTGGATTTTTCAAATTTGATGTGATTTTATAAAAAAAGCAAAATTAAAAATTTTGAAAAAACCCACGACTGTTAAAAATTAATTGAAAAAGGATAGAATAACATAAAACACCCTCCTTAAAAAAACCCAAGAATGTCCGTCGGGTGCTGAACATTGCAAAACTAGTTCATTTAATGGCAGCCCCCGACGGACATTCTTGGGTTTTTGGTGGGTGTAAACTTTTTACTTTAAAAAAAAAAAAATTATCTTAAAACAGGCACCAATCAAACCTAAACCCATAACTGAAAACTGAATCAAAATCGGACTTGTAGTTTTGGAGAAAAATGGCAACTTTGATTTGCACAAAAAATGTTTGCTGCAGCGCCCCCTAGTGAGTTGTCACCGTAACACCTATCTAAGAACATGCACCAATCAAACCCGAACCCATAACTGAAAACTGCATCAAAATCGGACTAGTAGTTTTGGAGAAAAATGGCAACATGTGTTTGCACAAACACACAAACAAACAACCTCTCACCCCAAACGCATATACCGTCTCCGTTCCGTCGTGGGTAAAAATAGTATTCTCCTAATTTATTTATTTTTGTACTCTACCACAAAAAATAGTATTCTCCTAATTTATTTATTTTTGTACTCTACCACAATGATGTCCTATTTGACCCTAAGGTTGACTGGTAGAGAATGCCTTGTGGCATTGAGTCCGCCTATGTACCACGTTTGTGCATGAAGTTTAAATAAATAAATAATTAAAAAAAAAAACCGGAATTCTTAAATTCGAGAAAATTCAAAGAAAAATCACACGGAATTGGTACTCTAAAATTATATTCATCAGTCAAAATAAATTATATTATGTGACCAATTCTATTGACTTTAATTTTACATCATTTTAATACAATAAATCAGTGTTCAAGATAAAACTTGAAAGGGAAATCACATTGTAATTCCATCATGAAATCAGAAAATTCTGGAAGTCCTATGAAAACTTTACTACACTGATGTAAAACTTGAGGAATCGAGGTACTCTATCATGCTGTAGTAACATACAAGTAGAAAAAAAATATTACTTACAAGTCACAAGAAATGCACTTGAAGAAGAATATGGTGAAACCTTCAGCGCACTCCCCAACGTTAACGACACTTCGCCTGATTATTTCATGATGTTCGCCATTTCTAATGGGATTCTCAGTCAATACTTCATAAGCGACGACGTCCACAGCCATAGCGAGCACAAACAAAAACAACAGCAACTTATTCATTATTACTAATTGAATATTTCTCGACAAAATAATGCTAAACGTCGGACAGCGAAGGAGGTGCAGAGCGGTATGAGCATGTGCGCACAGAACACTTGATTTAAAAGGCCGGTAGAAGGCGCTGTGTCATCGTCCGCAGGCAGTGGGTTGCGTGGCAGGCGTCGCTTGTCGGGTGGCCGCGCGTGCCATGGCGCTATGTTTTGGATGAGGGGTAGGGCAGATGCGTCGGCACGCGCGAACATGTTGGTCGCGAGGCGGGCGCAGAACTCGTCTAGGCTCTCTATCTTGAACTTGATTTAAAGTACGTGTGCGCAAGCATAAGTGCACTTGTCTGTGCAAGTGCGTCTTGAGTAGTGATAGGATTCTACCCGGGTAAATTCCCAAAATGGGAATATTCCCTTACTAGGAAAAAAAAATGTTCTAAAAATAAGTATAAACCTATTTATATAAAAATGAAACCCGTTTTCCGTTGTCACGACATAGCATGAAAACGGCTGGACGGATTTAGCTGAAAATTGGTAGAGAGGTAGCTAAGAACCAGGAGAAGGTTCTTTGATACTTTTTTTTTTTTTTTTTTTAGGTAGGGTAGTAGGTAGGTAGGTAGGGTAGTAGGTAGGGTAGTAGGTAGGGTAGTAGGTAGGGTAGTAGGTAGGGTAGTAGGTAGGGTAGTAGATAGGTAGGTAGGAAAAACGCATTGCAACGCATGCGCGGGTTCAGCTTGTACCCGAATAAAAACCCATTGGGCCCCCATTGGGTATTTATTCGGGTATTTATATTTTTATGACCACAGAACAATTTTTTATCGAAATACATCTTAGAACAGCGTTGCTTTTGCAAAAAAATAAACAGAAAATTTGAATTTGGCGCCAGCATTGAAACTCTGCTTGAATGTACGCGCCGGCGCGCGGCGGCGGCGGTGCGTGGTGTTTTTTTTTATTGGTGCATTTCATCTACCTGGTTAAGTAATTCCCCCCAAAATTATAACATAGATAGCCTATGTAATAAACTATATGAAAAGGATAACAGAAATTATACATGTGTATTAACATAACATAACATCACGCCTGAAATCCCCGAAGGGTAAGGCAGAGGTGTTTAAGTGCCATGAAATGTGTAGCGAGCCTATTGCCAGTATAGCCACCAACCATGTGTTTTACTTAGCCTAGCTTTTATTATTAGTTGGACAGCCAAAGCGGTATACCAAACCACTAGGCAAGAAATACCTGATCCTGGAATATTTAAAATCAAAATGAATTCGACGAAAACCCTACACGAACTTCAATAAACTTACAATATTCCGTCAGCATTTTATTATAAAATGTGTATTAACTTGCGCGTAACAATTCGCAGCAATTAATTTCAGAAATTCATACGGTTTCTGTATTTCTTGAGGGACCCTCCACCACTTCACCCAAACACAACGACAATCTCTAAGGTAATCAATCTTTAACCATAAGGTAGGTAAATGTGGCCATGTTTAGTATTCACTTGAGTATCGGATTTTGCGAACGTGTCTTATGTGTTATACTACAAACAACAATTCTGGTGTATTGTGTTGAAACTTCTTTGCTGTGTTTATTAAAATTGAACTTGACAATTTTGGCAACGAATAACGGATTCTGAGTGAATTATTTAATCATTCAGATGTAAATAATAAACAACCCGAAGCCAAAATGGACGTCGACCCTTGCTTTTGCTCATCGTCCACAGGCTCGCACCTACGGTGGCCGGAAGCCTTTTTTTTATGGGTGGGAATGGATATCACCAAATAATCCCGCTCTGGGCAGAGCAGAAGGGAGTGTCAGACATCTACAGACTAAAACCCACCAATGTTCTTTCTTAGCCCTTGTGTCGAGGCCTTGGTATAATAATAATAATAATAATATTCCACAACTATCACACAACGCCATCTAGTCCCAAGCTAAGCAGAGCTTGTGTTATGGGTACTAGACAACTGATAAACATACTTATATATTTCTAAATACATACATATTATAGATAAATTACACCCAGACACAGAACAAATGATCGTATCTCTTTCGAACAACCTGCAGCCCTTACGGGCGTCGGCCCCCTCCATGTTGCTGACATCTCTTTGTGGCGCGCGTGGAACACGAACGCGCTGTCGACACGGCCTGTCGTCGTCATAAGTCGGACGGACGGCGAGCTAGCCCATTACTCAGAGCTAGCATCACTGCTTCGCAGAAGGAGGCGACGGCGTTCCCTTCCCTTTAGCCCCAGACCATAGTTTGCAGCAGGTCCGGACGCGAGAGGTCGCCGCCACCGATCGCCGCTATTACCAATTTAATAATCATAGAAATTAATTTACCCGCCATTTGGAAACTTTCCCGGGTAAATACCCGTTTTGGATTCCACGGTACCCATACCCTGGAATCCTATCATTCCACCCAGAATATTCCATTCATTACTCATCACTAATCTTGAGTCATCTGCATCAAATCACAAGCGGTGATTGGTGGAACCGGTGTTGACAATGTAGATAAATAACTGGGATGCACTCTAATTAATTATTGTAAATATTTAATTTTTTTCATTTTTTTCCTCGCTATTGAAACTTAATTACTTATTACAATTTGACGGCACGATTGGTGCAGTGGTTGAGCGATTGGACTGCTGTGCTACGTGTCGCGGGTTCGATCCCTGCACGGAACAAATATTTGTATGGCCTACAGATTGTTGTCTTGGGTCTGGGTATTTGTGTATGTGAGGTTAATGTTTGTGAACGCACCCACGATACAAGGGAAATTCCTAGTGTGGGGCATGAGAACCAAGGTTACCGACGTATCCCGAAGAAATCGTAAGTGGCAATGGGCAGGGCACATTGCTCGCAGTTCTGGAATGGCGACCGCGAACCGGAAGACGTTGCCTTGGAAGGCCTCCCACTAGGTGGACCGATGACCTGGTCAAGGTTGCGGGAACCCGCTGGATGAGAGACGCACGGGACTATGTCCAGCAGTGGACGTCTTTTGGCTGAAATGATGATGATGATGATGAGCGGGCGAAGCCGCTGGCAACAGCTAGTATAATTATATCCTTGAGTATTACACCAACGCGGTCATTTACCTAAATGACCGCGTTACATAGATGCTACAAAGGAAAAATTGTTTAATATTGTGTAATATATATGTTTCTTCCATACTTTACTGCTAACGCTTTCATGCTTCCTTATTGCTATTAAACTAGCTTTTCCTCGAGGTTCGCTTTGGTCAAAAAATATCCCACAAGGAGGTTCATCTTTGTTGAGCCCTGACCACAGACAGCTTGGACCCAGTTTCTGATGCCGATGGGCCATCTTTATTTATATTTTTAAATGTTTTTGAATACTACAAAGCATCTATTATTTACTATCCACTGTTAATAAAACGAAAAATCAGATAAAAGAAATTCAGTGTTGGTAATAATAACAGACCTTCCAAATCCGTCGTCATATATATATCGCCTGAATCTGTAGTAGTAAAACAATGCACTTTATAATATGAATGAAATCGGTACACGGGCCATAATATAATAAATACCTACGCGTAGCATCTTAGCCAGAGCTACGACGTAACTCTGTTAATAGAGATGACGCAATCTGTACCTGCGTCACATGACGCGATCTGTACCCGCGTCACATGACGCGTCGACTACAACTTCTGGACTCATTCATCTTTGACGTTAACTTTTTAAAACACCTTTTTATCCGACTGACCCAGAAAGAGAATATTTTTTTTCAAATTTTCTAACATAATGACAGGTCTGCCTCATTGGTCTAGTGGTCGCAAGCGCGATTGCTAAGCATGTGGTTATTAGTTCGCTTCTCGGGTCAGGCAAATTGTAATAAATTGGGGATTTCCATTAGGAATATCTCAGTAGCTAACACGGAGTCTGGATTTGTGCCCAGTTGACCGCAATAGGTTCGCTGCCTATGACATAGGACTTGAACTTACCTCACCCTACAAGGAATTCATGATATGTATTTATAATAATAGGTAGGAATCTACTGAACAAAATACAGTGTGACGTGTGCTAAAAGAGGAGAAAAGGCAAACAGTTATTGACTAAAATTAAACGGATATAGCTTAACCGCTTTGCCGATGACATCGTGCTATTCTCCACATCAGCTCCAGAACTCGAAGAAATGCTCCAAGATCTGAGCACAGCAAGTCTTGAGGTTGGCCTTTCAATGAATAGATCCAAGACTCAGATCATGACCAACAGCACGAAACGTAGGGTCGTGGTAGACGGGCATTCGTTGCAATATGTCGACGAGTATACCTACCTGGGCCAGATAGTGTCGTTCTAAAACAGGCAAGACAAAGAAGTCGAAAGACGAGTACAAAAAGCCTGGAAGATCTTCTAGGCCCTGAAGGAACATATAAAGGTAAACCTTCCAATAACATTAAAAAGAAAACTCGTTGACATGTGCATCCTGCCCGTCCTAACGTCCTAAAAAAAATAGCTTATGCATGAATTAATATTACAACAATCAACCTATTGTATGACTTTCCTCGTTATGAATGGATTTGTTTGTATACAATTTAATTTTGTAGTATTTCCCTAGCTAGAGGAGGAGCTCGTGGCGTAATAATTACTGCCACTCGGGTCAATCTTTAGGTTAAGCGGCGCTTGCCTAGGTTGGTCTGTGGATGGGTGACCGCCCATTTCATACAGAGTTTTCTCCGTGCCTCGGAAAGCACGTTAAGCTGTTGGGCCCGGCTGTCATATATAGATCTTTGGCAGTCGTTACAGGTAGTCAGTGACCTGGAAATCTGACAACCAGTCTTACCAAAGGGTATCGTATTACCCAGTATAAACTGGGTTGTGGAGGTCAGATAGGCAGTCGCTCCATGTAAAATTCTAGTATTCAGCTGCATCCGGTTAGACTGGAAGCCGACCCCAACATAGTTGGGAAAAGGCTAGGCAGATGATGAGTATTTCCCTAGCTACCAAAAGGTAAATTATATTAATTCTACTATTGTATTATTATTTTTAATATCTGTTATCTTTGTTATGTGAGTGCATAATATGGGTTGTATCATATTGAATGGGTGATAAACTAGAAAATTAAGTTTAAAAAACATATATCCACCTATACCGAAAATGTATAAGGCTGGATTTATAAGAAATAAACACTATATAGAGACTACACTATCTTCTCTATTTACAGAGTTCACCTAGAGAACGCTTTTGTACTCTCGTCTACTTTTTAGCGTGTCGATGACAATTTAAATTGATTCAGCCAAAATTTAGTGACGAGTTTGGCATTTCTAGTTCCAACCATTAGCTCCTGTGATGTGCTAGACAAGCAGGACACCATTTCAAGTGTACCATCATCTGGGGGGTTCCACAGCACATTTACAGTCTAGGCCAGAGTCATCTATGAATTTCCACTTGAACAGGTTTTCCTTGCTTTGACCGACCTGTGTCTGGAGTCTATTTAAGGACTTCGGGTCAGCCATGGCAACTCGTGTCCAGGTGGGAGATGTTCAGCAAGTGGCACAAATGGATTGGGTAGGAAAAAACTTTTGCGCCTTAGCTTGAGTCATTCTTTAGAGCGTAATTCGCCAGAGAGCGGGGATACATACTTCAAGAAACTGTTACGGTTTTTTAGCCTTTGTGGAACGAGCATGTTATTGTTTAAAAGGTGTCCAAGGGTGAGGACTTTAAGAGCAGGTTCCCGGTACGGAAAAACCGATACGGGTAGGTACCCATACAGTACAGTACTCGTAAAGGCATAATATCGCATCGGTACAGACCCGTACCGGCAAGCCCGTACCGAAAACCTGCTTCTTTATATCTTCACCCTAACTTCGGAAACTATTTTGGCTTTTTCACTAGAACTTGCCTTCGCTTTACAAACTACTGGTGGCGCTATGCCTGCTAGTGAATACAGCATCTGTACGTGGGTCGGTTTAAGGCAACCAGAGATGATCCGGCACGTTTCATTAAGAGCTGTATCCACTAACGTTGCATGGGCTGACCGACTCCACACGGGGCACGCAAATTCACCCGCAGAGAAAGATAGCGCCAGCCCAGTAGTACGCATTACGTCAGCTGAAGCACCCCACTTTGACGAGACCAGTCGCTGTAGAAGATTTTTGCGGGAGTGCACCTTCTGCTTGATATTATTGCAGTTCTTGCTGAATGTAAGCAACCTGTATTTCATGCCTACGTCGGTTTCTAGGAAGTATGCAGTGCATACGTGACATCAGGCAGGTACGCAGAGTTGCATCTGCTTAATACAACTTCAGCACCCTCATGAGTCATGTAAAAGGTCACCTCGGGAGAAGTTCCGGGCGTCGTGATGGCTTCCGGTCACCGTAGGTGCGGGACTGTAGACGGTGAGTAATGGGTTAGGCCACCGTCCGTCCATTTTATAACGACAGACCGTGTCGACTACGTGTTGGTGTTCCACGCGCGTGTCTTTTAATTGTGTTATGTTTTCAGTCAGCTGTGGTCAAAATACTCATGAAAAATAAAAGTAACATTACCAGAAGCTGTTGTTTACTTTTTTGTTTTGGTATTAAAAAAGCTGAAAGTAAATTCACTTTTAAAAGGAAAGTACGTAGCCACTATTTAAATCTGACCAAATAGCTTTTAATTATTATAAGTCAAGTCATAAGTCGTCAAGTTTTTCGTTATTTAGTTTGGTATTTGTTTAAATATTTATTAGTTTATTTTATTTTTTATATGTGTATTAGTATAAGTATACCTATACTTTTTTTTTAATTTTTTTTATTAAAGTTGATATTGTTTTTTGTACCCTACCACAATGTTGTCCTGTTTGACCCTAAGGTTGACTGGTAGAGAATGCCTTGTGGCATTAAGTCCGCCTATGTATCACTATTGTGCATAAAGTTTAAATAAATTCAAAAAGAATTCATTTTGGTAAGGTACAAGAGCGTGCAGTAAATACCTTAGCTACTTAGATCAGTCATGCAACGATGTCATAATGCACGACGGCCTTGCTTCAATCAACAGTTGCTTGAAGCAAGGCCGTCATGCGTGGCGTGTGCTGGAATGCTGACTCAGCAACAGGCGGCTGAGTCAGCATTCGAGTTCTGAGAATTCTTGTTGGAATTGAACTTGTATGACGTCGCAATGTGACGTTTCTTTATAGTATTCGAGTTCTGAGAATTCTTGTTGGAATTGAACTTGTATGACGTCGCAATGTTACGTTTCTTTATAGTATTCGAGTTCTGAGAATTCTTGTTGGAATTGAACTTGTATGACGTCGCAATGTGACGTTTCTTTATAGTATTCGAGTTCTGAGAATTCTTGTTGGAATTGAACTTGTATGACGTCGCAATGTGACGTTTCTTAATAGTATTCGAGTTCCACTTCCATTCCAATATATTTTGAAAATCTATCTGACGGAATAATTAGATTGTTTTTGTCAACTACCCTATCTCCATGCGTTGTAGATCTTTTGAACATTAATCTGCTGTTTATTGTAGTTGCTGACAGTTAAGATCGAAATAGCGGGCATTGTCAAAGTTCTCAACTTTAACATCCAAAAATAAGCCTGTTCATATCTTGAATCTATCGTGTTCTTTAACATTTTTAACCGACTTCTCAGAAAAGATTAGGTTCTCAATTCGATTGGTATGTTATTTTTTTTACTAATAAAAACGATAAAAAGTTTATTTTTGTTGGTTCGTACTATTAGAGAAAGGGCAATGACCACTATTGCGATCCTAATTGGCAGCAACTATATCTACTACCAATAAAATAAAATAAACAGTTAAAAGAAATCTAGTGTTGGTATATTTTATAATAACAGACCTCCCAAATTCGTCGTCACCTGCGCGTAGCACTTGCTACGAAGCTACGCTGCTTCGTAGCAAGTGCTACGACGTAGCTGTATAAATAGAGATTACGCAATCCGTACCCATTACGCGTCGACTATATTTTTTTATTTATTTGAAATGTGCTTACTCTTGACCTCAATCTTGCCCTAAGGGCAGAGATGAGAAGAAAGTCATTCACAGTCATCTTTGACATTAAACTACACCACTGTAGCAATAACTTTTTAAAACGCCTTTGAAGTTAACGGATCGTGTTCGTAACACAATATTGTGCTCCACATCAAATATAGCTGACGGTGGCTCAAAAGGCTGCCCAACTCAAGTGGGACTGGGCAGGACATGTCTGCCGCATGCCGGACAAACTGTGGGCCAAAATAGCAGGAAACTGGCGTTCTGACACAGTGAGGTTGGGTCGTGGTAGGCCACGAAGGAGATAAAATAAGATTAGACAGGTTCCGCCAGAACTGGAAAGAGGACGCACGGATTCGAGAAAAATGGAAGGAGTGGAGGGAGGCCTTTGCCCAGAAGTGGGAAAGAGCCGGATAAAAAAAAAATATAAACAAAATCATAACCCTCCTTTGGCTTTGCCGTAGTCGGGTAAAAATAATAATAAACACTGTTTTAAGCTTTCACGTTTCATAACTATATTTAAAACAAAACAAATAAAAATCACGGAAGATATCCCGTAAGTGACATTTTAAATATAAATAATAATAAGTCTCATTGATCTAGTAGTCGCAAGCGCGATTACTAAGCATGAGGTCCTTTTTTTATTTTTTTTGGTGGGTGGAAAATCATCGAATAACCCCCCCCCCGCTCTTGGGCAGAGCGAAGGGGAGTGTCAGACTTCTACTGACTAAAAACCAAACCCATGTTCCTTCGTCACCCTTGTGTCGGAGTCGCGTTAACCTTTCGATAATCCACAGCCCCGACAGGCAAGCATGAGGTCCTGGGTTCACTGCTCGGGTTGGGCAAAGTGTTATTGACGTTTTCCATCAGGAATTTCTTAGTGCAACCACGGAGTCTGAATTTGGGCCCGGTTGTTCGCAATAGGCTCGACCACTAATTACATGGGACTTAAGCATAACAGCTAATGAAATGTGCGTGTATTAATGGGTACCTATGAGCTTAACCCTTCAAGGATTTAATGTCATGTATGAACTAGCTTTTGCCAGCGGCTTCGCCCGCGTGAAAATGACGATTTTCCATACAAACTTTCATCCCCTATTTAAATACCTCAGGGGTTGAATTACGAAAAATCCTTCCTTATTCCTTGTCTACATTATAAAGGGAACCTCTGTGCAAAATTTCAGCTTTCTAGGTCCAAGGGTTTGGGTTGGGCGTTGATGAGTCAGTCAGTCAGTCAGGACTTCTCTTTTTATTTCTCTTTTTTTTTATGAGCAAGCCCATTTAAAATAAAAATAAATATAGATATAAATATAGATTTATACCTAATTATAGGAAGAAATTTACTCATTATAGGTAGGAATCTACTAATCAAATACAAGGAAAAGACGCGACGTGAACTAAAAATCAAAAGGATAAGGCGTGACGTGTGGTGGAAAAGTAAGAGGAATAAAAGGAATTAGGTATAAACTATCGAAAAAACTACTTGAGAAAAATCTGAATACAACCGCAGACTAAAAATAAATCAATTTAATGCATAAATATTACAACAATAATTATTAACGATTTTCCTCGTAATGAATGGATTTATCCAATTTGTAGTATTTCCTTAGCTACTGAAAGGTAAATTATATTCATTAGGTATAACTGTAGGTAGGTATGTCTGTTAACTAAAAACATTTTGAAGTGTCAGGCGCAGGAAGACCAGGAGCCTTAGAAAGAACCTATGTGATGAATTAAAGCAAATTCATAAATTAGCAACGATAAGGGTACGCGGCGATGCATTATTTAAGTGTATCATCATCATCATCATCTGCCTATAATGTTCCCACTGCAGGGACTCAGGCCTCCTCTCTAGGAGAGGGATGGGCTATAATCTAACACGTGGGCCCAGTGCGGATTCGTAGATGTCACATGTCTTAGATTTTTTTTTTCTAAGACATGTCGGTTTCCTCACGATGTTTTCCTTCACCGTTTTGAATGTAGCGGTGATGAAATAAATTACACAAAGTAATGTGCCTGCCTGGGTTCGAACCCGCGACCTACTGTTCGTAAGTCGGGGCCACCACGACTGGGCCACCGCTGCTCTCTGCAATTAAAACAATGATGTTATAATGTTATGATGTTTTAATAATAATGTATTATTACCTGACACTTCTGGTTAGCTTTAGGATACAAATATTCTAGGATGACGAAGCTTATTTATTCCATACTAGTGACCCACCCCGGCTTCGCACGGGTACAAATAAGATACTAAAACCTTCCTCTTAAATCATTCTATCTATTTAAAAAAAACCGCATCAAAATCCGTTGCGTAGTTTTAAAGATTTAAGCATACAAAGGGACATAGGGACAGAGAAAGCGACTTTGTTTTTAAACTATGTAGTGATGTAGAATACGAGTAGACTAAGGCCACGATTGAGTATCAACTAGCGGGAAATAAGTAATGACGTATATCAAGATTTTATCGAAAGAGTTAGCAAGTTTAAGAAAGACAATAATAATATTGTTTTTCCTGAACACCCTAATTCTTCTAATGACTTTGTTAATGATAGTACTAATACTGAAATAGTACATTGTAATACAAGGGCCTAAAATGACCCATTATACACGAGGTAGTTTTAATAGGAACCGAGTTATAATGGGATTTTAGCGCCGTGTATTACACTGTACTTTTCAAGTTACGATTGCGAGAAAATAAAATAACCATGTTCAATATGAGTTTATTTTATTAAAAATTAAATTCAATTTAATAATACAATTCCAAAAACGCGCCAATGTTTTTTTTAATTTCTTCTGTAGCTACAATGCAACGCACACATTCTACCAAAGAGTTCGGCATTCAGCGCGTTTAGTTCCATTTTTAAAAATAAAACAGTTTTTTTACTTGAAACTAAATCACGCACAAAGAACAAGGCTAACAAGTTGTCGTACGAGATTTACTTTTAGCCCTAGGGCAATATATGCAATTTTACGCCCGCTCTGGTATGCTATCATAGTGTTGTATGTGTTAGTTTTAAAACTTAAAACACAATACTAAATTGCTTACATATCGATATAATAATATACTGGAGGATATCATATCGCTGCCGCACAATACAACCACGAAATAAATACAGGCAGTGTTTCAGTGAACTTCCGTGTCTCGGAAAGCACGTTACGATATTGGTCCCAGCTGCCATATAGATCTTTAGCAGTCGTTATAAAGGGTATCGTATTACCCAGTATTAACTGGACTGTGGAGGTCAGATAGGCAGTCGCTTCATGTAAAATACTGGTTTAGGTATAAGATGGTGTATCAGCGAACTGGCAACTTATGGCGCGTGTTGAGGACGATAATAAATCTTGGTAGTGATCGTGTGTTTTTCATTGCTAGATTTGTCCTCTGTCCTCGACAGCGCGTATGACGTCTAGAAGCGCGGCGCGGTATCGTGACGCTGAGTCTTATCACGATTATAGTCTCCTCACTTGTCGCACCGCGATGACGTCACCTTAAACTTGAAGACCGACGGGGCTGTCGCTGTTATTCTCATAACACGTATAAAAATACCTGAGTAGGGAGCAAATTTTAAAGTTTTTAATGAGTGCAAAGGTGCATTTTAAACAATAATATTTTTTTTATTTTTTATTAGCCCATATTGTCCCACTGCTGGGTAAAGGCCTCCCCCATAGTCTTCCACTCTTCTCTCTGTGCGGTTGTCTCCGGCCAATCTCGCGCAAAAGCATCTAAGTCGTCACGCCAGCGTTTTCTAGGCCTCCCTCGGCTACGACGCCCGTCTTCTGGCACCCACTGCATGACGACTTTAGCCCATCGGTCCTGGTGCATTCTGCAGATATTAATATCGAATAAAATATTAGCATTCATTTGAAAATGTCTAGTGGGGATGCGCAGGCGACCGCATAGTGGGAATCAACTCACTAATTGCACCGCCAAATTTATGTGTGCTAACTGCTTCCTATCTAGGTTGTTGAACTCAATTTATTGTGCTGTTGTAATGATATGCACAATTGCACACGTTCCTTATTTAGTGGTGGACAAGAATTAAATCTTAATTTTTTTTTATTTTATTATTGATAGGTTCGCGTTTAATTTAATTAAAAAATGTTAGTTTTAGGTTTCCGTACCTCAGCAGATAAAAAATACTTGGAAGCAGGTTTGGATCATTTGAATATAGAACGAGCCTGCTTCCGAGTTTTGTTTAATTTAAAAAGTGTTTGCTCTTTAGTTTTTCTAGCCGGGTCTTTAGCTTTTTACCCGACTGCGGCGAAGCCCAAAAGGAGGGTTATTAACATTTTTTTTAAATTTACCTTTGAGGTGTATTATACTTCCTATGAGATCTATAAAAATCATGGTCCTGAGTCAATAATACTATAAAAATAATGTATTGGTAAATTTTGAGTTTTCCGAAAACAAAGTGCCGCAATTTTTCCTAATTTTCAACGTTTTTTTTTTCTTTTTACTTGTGCTGTAGTAGCTTTTAACCAAAATTGACAATTCTAGGTCAACTGAAAGTCGAAAACCTATATAATGGTAGTTCCCGTTAAATTAGTTACAGATAATGGTACGGAACCCTTCGCGAGTTCGACGTTTTTTTTTTAATTACTTATATCGAAAATATTATTGATTTTGAACAATCTCTGTAAATTTTACCGGTTATTAAAAATTTACCCTGAAATGTGTATATTTTTCACCATTTTAGGCTGAACAGTTTCAGAAACAAGACCAACGTAATAGTTGATTTTCGTCTTATTTTATTGTTTAATTAAGAAATTCTGTAAAATAAATAACTTTTAAGTAAAGGATTTGTTGTAAAAATTAATTAGGTAAACAAACATACGGTTGAGACTTTTCTTTTCTTTCTTTCTTTTTCACTATAAGCTACTTTATTATCTTGACAGTTTTCACCACATTACAGCAGGCAAACACCGGCAGGCTAGTTGAATCATAATAGCACCTCGTATAAACTTTTAAAAACATATTTCTTTTGTGATTAATTTATCTTACAATGACGATTTGGACTCATTCCTTACAGATTGGCCAGAGAAGGCAAAACATCGGGAGAGATGGAAGGACATGGGGGAGGTCTTTGCCCAGCAGTGGGACAAGATAGGCTAGTAAAAAAAAAAACAATACACATTTATTTATTTTTTTATTATTATTTATCTTTATTCCAAAAATTTAAGTTACATATAAGCTAAGCCCCACAAAACCGTTGCAATGGTTTGACTGTGGGTTCGATGAGTCTCTAGACATACTTAAATGTAATTAAAACTAATTATGATCTAAACTTACACATATAAAACTTAAAATATTTCTTAATAATATAATTTTAATTTACATCTATATCTAATTGTGTTTGTTTCACTCCTTATCTCCGCCGGCAGACTGTTCAATAGGTATGGTATTCTCTTGTTTAGTGTTCTGTCACCAAAGTAATTGGTGACACTGGGTACATTGAATCTGCCAGAAGCCATAGATCATATAAAATGGTTGTTGTTTAAGTGAGTCAAGCTATACTTATATGCTCTTGGGTGCTGTGATGGTCAACTAATAAAAGATATTTATGTTTGAAAGTGATCGGTAGAATTTTGCACATTTTAAATAATTTTCTATCTCCCTTTTCTTTTTTTAGTAACAAGTAGTTTTAAGAATATAATTTGAAGAGCTTCTTATTTATCTTAGTACCAACCCATGTCTGTCAAGAGTTTAACTCATAATAGAATCAACTAATCACATGTAAATACATCTTAATTTAAATTAATAGGAACTTTAAAGCTTAGGTGGTACATTTTACCTAATAAAATTCTTAATTTACTAGAAATGTAGTATACGTGTTGGGTCCACGAAAAGTTCTCACCTATTTTCATGCCAAGGTATACGTTACACAGTCAACTCTTTCGATAGGCTTACATTTACAGACCAGTAAATTTAAATTTATTACAGTTTAAACAAGCATTTCAACAATGACTAAATACACAAGGATTGTAAAAAATAAAATGCGAGAACCTGCTCCATCTTTCTGCAATCCTTCCTGTCTTGGGCTATTTTAGTCCAGGTGAAGTCGGGAGTGGCCTCAATAATGTCACACCCTGGTGTCTGCTTCTACGTTGGGTCTGATTATGGCATCCATGTTATATCTTATCCAATAGCTTTTGTATATATTGTGTGTAAAATAAAAGATACACACACCAATAATAATAGAAACAATAACTATAATTATAACTTTCAATGCGGGCGGTAAGGGTATATTTTCAGCTCCGCTGACTGGTACTTCTGTAGGTGTAGGGCTTGGCATGTCCAAAGACTGTGCTGTTGATGTTGCAGATATTATTGTCCTTCGAAGTCGTTTCAATAGTCTAGAACTCGACCTCGATTTAGAGTGCAGTGTCCCGTCAATACCCGACATTGGTCCAGGATGTGATGTAGGTCTAGGGCTTGGCGTGCTCGTAGACTGTATTGCTGATGTCGCAGAATGTGACGTCGTTCCAGCATGCACCGGTCTACTAAGCCCCGGTGTTGGTCCAGGTGACATGACGTTGTCGTCTTGTGACTCCGTCATAATTTCGTCGTAGTCATCTTCTTTTGTTTCATTATATCTGTAAAGGATATTGCAATAAATTAATAAAATGGCTTCAAATATTATCAATATAATGATTTATTCTGAAAATACGTCAAGGGAATCTGTTAAAAAATCTACACTAGCGACGCATAAGGTAAATGACGTGCTTAGCGTTGTACCTAACTGTACAGCAAGTGAACTTTAAAGACTACAGGACATTATACTATATAAAGCTTTATATTCTATTATATAAAGCTAAACTACCACTCACTCACTCACTGACTGACTGACTGACAGAATTGTTCTCCCAGATGGTGGATGGGGAGGTGGGTATATTTTGACAGATTCGTAAACAAGTAACTCTGGTGAGTATGGGAAAAGTCAGAAACCCCCCCTTTTTGCCCCCCCTCCCCCCCCTGCCTATCGTATCTCGGAAACTAAAAGACCCGTATTTTTTTTTTATTACGGATTCGTATAGAGGAGGCTCGGTAAAGTAAAAATCATTTTTCAAAGTGGCCCCCCTTGCCCCCCTTCTCCCCCCCTTTAGGCGAAGCTCGAAAGTTAAGAGACTTGGAACGATTTTTTTTTCAGATTCGTTTAGAGGGGCCTTTGCGTTAATCAAAATCATTTTCGAAACTCCCCCCCTCACCCCCCCTTCAACCCCCCCCCCCCCCCTTTTCGCCTTTTTTTTTTTTTTTTTCTTACATAAAACTATTGAGGGGCGTTGAAATTTGTAGGTATACCCTCCCCTCCCCTCCCCAACCTCCCCTAAAATTAAAAGGGCTGTAACTTCATAACGGTTAGAGATAGCCATTAGGTGTTTGAAGAAATATTATAGTAGGCGTCGAAACCTGTCCGGTGGTGGTACAGCGGCAAAGCGAAGGGGGGAGCGGGCGAGCGAAGCGAGCCGGCGACCCCCGTAGCGTAGGGATAATGTCATGATAGCTTTCCGGTGGTAGGTAGGTCCTGAGTGGAGCGAACCTGCGAGACCGAGTGGAGCGAAGGGGGGAGGTGGCGAGCGAAGCGAGCCGGCGACCTCCTTAGCGTAACGAAGGTTGAGTGGGTGAAGCGTAACTCAGGGGCGACGACAAGCAAACTTTAGGGTAATGTTCTTTTAGTGGTAGTAGGAGGTAGTAGGTAGGTAGTAGTAGGTAGGTAGTAGGTAGGTAGTAGGTAGGTGTAGGTAGGTGTAGGTAGGTGTAGGTAGGTGTAGGTAGGTGTAGGTAGGTGTAGGTAGGTGTAGGTAGGTGTAGGTAGGTAGTAGGTAGTTGTAGGTAGGTAGTATTGGAACATTTTTTTTTTTCAGATTCATTGAGAGGTGCAATGCGTTAGTCGAAATCACTTTTCAAAGCTGCCCCCTCCCCCCCTTCACGCCTCGCGAGCTGCGCGCAGCTCGCGCACCCACGCAAATACTAGTTCTATTATATAAAGCTAAATTACCACTGACTCACTCACTGACTGACTGACTGACAGAATTGTTCTCCCAGATGGTGGATGGGGAGGTGGGTATATTTTGACAGATTCGTAAACAAGTAACTCTGGTGAGTATGGGAAAAGTCCGAAACCCCCCCTTTTCCCCCCCCTTCTCCCCCCTCCCTATCGTATCTCGGAAACTAAGAGACCCGTATTTTTTTTTTATTACGGATTCGTATAGAGGAGGCTCGGTAAAGTATAAATCATTTTTCAATGTTGCCCCCCTTGCCCCCCTTCTCCCCCCTTTTAGGCGGATCTCGGAAATAAAGAGATTTTACGTGTTTTTTTTTAGGGATTCGTATAGAGGAGGCTCGGGGAAGTAAAAACCATTTTGAAAATTTGACCCCCTTGCCCCCCTCCATCCCCCCCCTTTCGGATCTCGGAAGTTAAGAGACTTGGAAGATTATTTTTTTCAGATTCATTTAGAGGGGCCTTTGCGTTAATCGAAATCATTTTTCGAAACTCCCCCCCTCACCCCCCTTCAACCCCCCCCCCCCTTTTACCTCTTTTTTTCTGTTTTGTTTACGGATTCGTATAGAGGAGGCTCGGGAAAGTTAAAACCATTTTTCAAATTTGACCCCCTTGCCCCCCTTCACCCCCCCTTTCGGATCTCGGTAGTTAAGAGACTTGGAACATTTTTTTTTTCAGATTCATTGAAAGGGGCCTATCCTGTGGTGGTACCAGTAAAGCGAAGGGGGGAGCGGGCGAGCGAAGCGAGCCGGCGACCCCCGTAGCGTAGGGATAAAGTCATGATAGCTTTCCGGTGGTAGGTAGGTCCTGAGTGGAGCGAATCTGCGAGACCGAGTGGAGCGAAGGGGGGAGGTGGCGAGCGAAGCGAGCCGGCGACCTCCTTAGCGTAACGAAGGTTGAGTGGGTGAAGCGTAACTCAGGGGCGACGACAAGCAAACTTTAGGTTAATGTTTTTTAGTAGTAGCAGGAGGTAGTAGGTAGGTGGTAGGGGTAGTAGGTAGGTGGTAGGTAGTAGGTAGGTGTAGGTAGGTAGTAGGTAGGTGTAGGTAGGTGGTAGGTAGGTAGTAGGTAGGTGTAGGTAGGTGGTAAGTAGGTGTAGGTAGGTGGTGTCATTCGTGAGATTCATATAGAGGAGGCTCGGGGAAGTATAATCCGTTTTTCAAATTTGAACCCCTTGCCCCCCTTCACCCCCCCTTTAGGCGGATCTCGGAAGTTAAGAGACTTGGAACATTTTTTTTTCAAATTCATTGAGAGGTGCAATGCGTTAGTCGAAATCATTTTTCAAAGCGCCCCCTCTCCCCCTCTCCACGCCTCGCGAGCTGCGCGCAGCTCGCGCACCCACGCAAATACTAGTTCTATTATATAAAGCTAAACTACCACTCACTCACTGACTCACTCACTGACATCATTGTTCTCCCAGATGTTGGATGGGGAGGTGGGTATATTTTGACAGATTCGTAAACAAGTAACTCTGGTGAGTATGGGAAAAGTCCGAAACCCCCCCTTTTCCCCCCCCCTTCCCCCCCTCCCTATCGTATCTCGGAAACTAAAAGACCCGTATTTTTTTTTTTTTACGGATTCGTATAGAGGAGGCTCGGTAAAGTAAAAATCATTTTTCAAAGTGGCCCCCCTTGCCCCCCTTTTGCCCCCCTTTCGGCGGATCTCGGAAATGAAGAGATTTTACGTGTTTTTTTTTAGGGATTCGTATAGAGGAGGCTTGGGGAAGGAAAAACCATTTTGAAAATTTGACCCCCTTGCCCCCCTCCACCCCCCCTTTCGGATCTCGGAAGTTAAGAGACTTGGAACGAATTTTTTTTCAGATTCATATAGAGGGGCATTGCGTTAGTCGAAATCATTTTTAGAAACTCCCCCTCTCCCCCCCTTCACCCCCCCCCCCCCCTCTTCACCCCTTTTTTTCTGTTTTGTTTACAGATTCGTATAGGATAGGAGGATCGGGGAAGTAAAATGGTGGTACCGGTAAAGCGAAGGGGGGAGCGGGCGAGCGAAGCGAGCCGGCGACCCTCGCAGCGTAGGGATAATGTCATGATAGCTTTCCGGTGGTAGGTAGGTCCTGAGTGGAGCGAACCTGCGAGACCGAGTGGAGCGAAGGGGGGAGGTGGCGAGCGAAGCGAGCCGGCGACCTCCTTAGCGTAACGAAGGTTGAGTGGGTGAAGCGTAACGAAGGTTGAGTAGGTAGGTGTAGGTAGGTGGTAGGTAGGTGTAGGTAGGTGTAGGTAGGTGTAGGTAGGTGTAGGTAGGTGTAGGTAGGTGTAGGTAGGTGTAGGTAGGTGTAGGTAGGTGTAGGTAGGTGTAGGTAGGTGTAGGTAGGTGTAGGTAGGTGTAGGTAGGTGTAGGTAGGTGTAGGTAGGTGTAGGTAGGAGTAGGTAGGTAGTAGGTAGGTGTAGGTAGGTAGTAAGGCGGATCTCGGAAGTTAAGAGACTTGAAACATTTTTTTTTCAGATTTATTGAAAGGAGCAATGCGTTAGTCGAAATTTTTATTCAAAGCTGCCCCTCTCCCCCTCTTCACGCCTCGCGAGCTGCGCGCAGCTCGCGCACCCACGCAAATACTAGTTATACTATATAAAGCTAAACTACCACTCACTCACTGACTGACTCACTGACATCATTGTTCTCCCAGATGTTGGATGGGGAGGTGGGTATATTTTGACAGATTCGTAAACAAGTAACTCTGGTGAGTATGGGAAAAGTCCCAAACCCCCCCTTTTTGCCCCCCCTCCCCCCCCTCCCTATCGTATCTCGGAAACTAAGAGACCGGTATTTTTTTTTTATTACGGATTCGTATAGAGGAGGCTCGGTAAAGTAAAAATCATTTTTCAAAGTGGCCCCCCTTGCCCCCCTTCTCCCCCCCTTTAGGCGGATCTCGGAAATAAAGAGAATTTACAAGTTTTTTTTTAGGGATTCGTATAGAGGAGGCTTGGGGAAGGAAAAACCATTTTGAAAATTTGACCCCCTTGCCCCCCTCCACCTCCCCCTTTCGGATCTCGGAAGTTAAGAGACTTGGAACGAATTTTTTTTCAGATTCATATAGAGGGGCATTGCGTTAGTCGAAATCATTTTTAGAAACTCCCCCCCTCTCCCCCCTTCACCCCCCCCCCCCCTCTTCACCCCTTTTTTCTGTTTTGTTTACAGATTCGTATAGGATAGGAGGCTCGGGGAAGTAAACTGGTGGTACCGGTAAAGCGAAGGGGGGAGCGGGCGAGCGAAGCGAGCCGGCGACCCCCGTAGCGTAGGGATAAAGTCATGATAGCTTTCCGGTGGTAACGAAGGTTGAGTGGGTGAAGCGTAACTCAGGGGCGACGACAAGCAAACTTTAGGGTAATGTTTTTTTAGTGGTAGTAGGAGGTAGTAGGTAGATGTACGTAGGTGTAGGTAGGTGTAGGTAGGTAGGTAGTAGGTAGGTAGGTAGTAGGTAGGTAGGTGTAGGTAGGTGTAGGTAGGTGTAGGTAGGTGTAGGTAGGTGTAGGTAGGTGTAGGTAGGTGTAGGTAGGTGTAGGTAGGTGTAGGTAGGTGTAGGTAGGTGTAGGTAGGTGTAGGTAGGTGTAGGTAGGTGTAGGTAGGTGTAGGTAGGTGTGGGTAGGTGTAGGTAGGTGTAGGTAGGTGTAGGTAGGTGTAGGTAGGTGTAGGTAGGTGTAGGTAGGTGTAGGTAGGTAGTAGGTAGGTGTAGGTAGGTAGTAGGTAGGTGTAGGTAGGTAGCAGGTAGGTGTAGGTAGGCAGACCCGCGAGCTGCGCGCAGCGAGCGCAGCCACGCAAATACTAGTTATACTATATAAAGCTAAACTACCACTGACTCACTGACATAATTGTTCTCCCAGATGTTGGATGGGGAGGTGGGTATATTTTGACAGATTCGTAAACAATCAACTCTGGTGAGTATGGGAAAAGTCCGAAACCCCCCTTTTTCCCCCCCCTTCCCCCCCCTCCCTATCGTATCTCGGAAACAAAGAGACTTTACTTGTTTTTTTTTAGGGATTCGTATAGAGGGGGCTCGGTAAAGTAAAAATCATTTTTCAAAGTGGCCCCCCTTGCCCCCCTTCTCCCCCCCTTTAGGCGGATCTCGGAAATAAAGAGAATTACGTGTTTTTTTTTAAGGGTTCGTATAGAGGAGGCTTGGGGAAGTAAAAACCATTTTGAAAATTTGACCCCCTTGCCCCCCTCCATCCCCCCCCTTTCGGATCTCGGAAGTTAAGAGACTTGGAACATTTTTTTTTTCAGATTCATTGAGAGGGGCATAGAGTTAGTTGAAATCATTTTTCATATCTCCCCCCTCTCCCCCCTTTCACCCCCCCCCCCCCCACTCTTCACCCCTTTTTTTAAAACTCGTGTTCTGTTTTGTTTACGGATTCGTATAGAGAAGGCTCGGGGAAGTAAAATAGTGCTACCGGTAAAGCGAAGTAGCCGTAGCGTAGGGATAATGTCATGATAGCTTTCCGGTGGTAGGTAGGTCCTGAGTGGAGCGAACCTGCGAGACCGAGTGGAGCGAAGGGGGGAGGTGGCGAGCGAAGCGAGCCGGCGACCTCCTTAGCGTAACGAAGGTTGAGTGGGTGAAGCGTAACTCAGAGGCGACGACATGCAAACTTTAGGGTAATGTTTTTTTAGTGGTAGTAGGAGGTAGTAGGTAGGTAGTAGGTAGGCAGGTGTAGGTAGGTAGGTATAGGTAGGTGTAGGTAGGTGTAGGTAGGTGTAGGTAGGTGTAGGTAGGTAGTAGGTGGGTGTAGGTAGGTGGTAGGTAGGTGTAGGTAGGTGGTGGCATACGTGTGATTCATATAGAGGAGGCTCGGGGAAGAAAAACCGTTTTTCAAATTTGAACCCCTTGCCCCCCTTCACCCCCCCTTTAGGCGGATCTCGGAAGTTAAGAGAGTTGGAACATTTTTTTTTTCGAAATCACTTTTCAAAGCTACCTCTCTCCCCCTCTTCACGCCCCGCGAGCTGCGCGCAGCTCGCGCACCCACGCAAATACTAGTACGAATATAAACCTAAATATAAAAGCATTTTCAGTTTACATTCAAGCATATCGCAATAGGCTGATATATCGACAGTAGCGTTCCTCGTCGCGCAACCGCATAGATAAGAGACAAATGAGTCACATGGTTAATCTCGGCGTTCGCGCTATCATTAACGAATTAATGTACTGCTTCAATCTGTTAGTTTCAAATAGATCAGGGGGTCTAAAACGGCCACTTAGGCAGATCATAATATGGATTGCGTAAAAAGCGTAAAATGGACCTTTCATAATAGAAAACTGCGTCTGTGACTATTTTACGAATGTTAACGCAATTCATATTATTTTCCTATTATGATGTATTTTACTAAATTAACAGACGCAGTTATGATAATGAAAGGTCCTTTTTACGATTTTAAACGCAATTCACATTATGATCTGCAAAAGTGGCCATTTTAGACCCCCAGTGGCCAGTACACGTATACGTCGATTGTTCGACGAAACAAACTAACAGTCGGCATAAAAATATCTAACTGACCTCATTATAAAGAAAGAATGAAAGCATTTGAAAATCACATAGGTAAATATTTTACAGTGCACTTGTAGCAGTAGTTTAAAAATCTTGCCTTTTCAACGTTAAATAGGTACGTTATCTCTAGTTACCGGCAATGTACCTAACTGACTTTGGAAAGTGGTGTTTTTTTGTAGCAATACACGAGTGGAAAATTATGAAGTTACACACATTGTTTTTCTCACATTAGTATACAAAAAACTCCAATAGGTAAAAATTCTTAACACAATTATAGTGCTGCATGCTCCTAAGGCACCCGTAAGCCTACAATCACCTTGAAAACATATAGTAACGTACTATATAATATACCAACAATTTCCACATGTTAATCATTTATCCTTAATTTTGCCACATCCTGAATTATAATACATAATCTTTTCGAAACCAAAAATCGGTACATTTTAAGTATGTCACACGCTCTATGCACGTTTTTGCTGGTATGTGACCCTAATCTATTTAAGTCGCGAGTAAACAGGCTTCTACTGGGTAAGCTCGTTCCATCGTCGACATCATCTCTGCCCTTAGGGCAAGATTGAAGTCAAGAGCAAGCCCATTTATAATAAAAAAAAAATGTGATATTTGTCAGACGATTAAATAATTTAACTGACACAAAACCCACAAAAAAACAACCTATTGGATGTTATCACAACATGTTTGTTGTGAATTGAATAAATCGGCGTTAACGATACAACAAGGGAAAACAATTTTACGATTTCTCAAAGTTCTAAACAAATTATAATTATTTTTTGATAATACCCGTTGGTGAATTTTGGTAAAAAAATAAACACAGTACAAGAAGGAAACAATCTAAAAAAATACTTACGATTCCCACGAAGCGCAACCGAAGGAAACTTTGATGAAACCTTCAGGGCATTCTCCTTTAAATTTTGTCATCATATGTCGCTTGATTACTTTATGAAGTTTACTATTACTAATAGGATTATTACTGTATAATTGATAAGAGACAGCGCCTGGCGCTATAATAAACAAAAACGACACAATGTGATATAACTTATTCATTTTCACTGATTGCATGTGGCCGCGACGGAATATTTGCGAAGCGTCCGATAGCGACGGAGTTGTAGCACAGACTACTCGATTTATTACTTTACTCTATGGCACAGACTGCACCACAGAACATTATATACTTTATCGAGGACTGCACTGTCAGTGTTGTCATTATCTATACAAATATAATCGTGCGTTAAAATTATTTAATTACCTAACTCTTTATTTTTTTGATTTTTATTTTCTGCTTTTCTTGCTACTAAAAATGCAGTTTCTGCTGATGAAAGATAAGCTATTTAAATTTACTTTTTTAACGTGTCTATGACAACTTTATCTCTATAACTTTACGACACGAAGAAGGCATTTTATTGATTTTATTATGTTAGCAACCCAACACACTACACTTCAAAGAAATATGTAACAAACTGCGTAATATCGTCATCAAAATTCGCAACCCTTGCAGTGATTTTGTTAGATTTACAGAATAAATTGATTAAACCTAACTTTAAAGAAACCTCTTTCTACAAACACAACAATATCGGTGTCGTTTCTAATCACGGGGAGTATAAATAACAGCTGTATGTAACCTGATGAGATAACCTCTGAAACTACAATGACGTTTTGTTATACATAAAATTATTAACGCACGTACCTATACATAAAATTGTGAGTGAAAATATCATAAATATACGTGAAAGAGTGCCAATATGCATGGATGTTGCAGTTTTATACCTTTTCACAACTTAATTGACCTGAGATGAACAATTAGATTTATTTCAACACAAATTACTGTGCTATTATCTCATCCGTTTGTAGTAAATTTTCCTTGTTGTTGTTTAATAAAACGCCATCTATTGAATGTGTTGTTAAGCGAATATTAATTGATTTTACTGAGCTTCTGTAGGTGGCACTAATATCTGTGGTTGAATTCATCACAGCTTTGCGTTTTCAGTTGCTTACAATTTGACACCCTGCAATGAGCGTCACTCTACCTAGATAAAGGAGGATAAAAATAATAAATTAGGATGTTACTTTGAACTTTAATTATACACTTCTTTTCTTTTTTTTCCCTTTGCTTTTCTCTGATTTTATGAATGACATGAGACTATTCTCTAGACGTGGTTTAGTACCTAGCATAGAGTATGTACCTAGTCACGTACGCAGAGTGTCATGACGCCGCGCATGCGGTACTTGTGCAGAGATATTGTCAAAGGAGACGGAAACGATTGCATATGTCACAGGCAAAACTACTTTTAATCGGTCAAAACTATTAAAACAATTTTTTTTTTTAAACGTTTCTTAATTAAAAACGTTTTTTAATTATTAGGTGGCTTCTGTTTTATTTCTCTACTAAATTATTTAATAATTTAAAAGTCGTTAGGACACTTATTAGGTTGTTAGGTTATTTTATTAATTGATAAATAACAGACAGTACAACAATGAAATAGGAAACTCATTTAATTGATAAATAACAGACAGAACCATACCTTTGAAAAAGTCTCGCAACTCTTGCGTTTATCACAGAAAATGTGCGTGGATCAATGACTTTTAGGTATAATCCATTTTCCCTTCTTATTTAAAAACTGGCGTAGGACAATGGCAAAAAAGAAACCTCTAATAAAGTGAGATCTGGAGAGCGTGCGGGCCCATGGCACAATTACGTCACAAATTAAGGTTATACTTATTACCCGACTGCGGCGAAGTCCAAAAGGAGGGTTATGTTTTTATATATTATTATTTAGGACGAGAATCGAATACTGAATACCTTCCTTCAATATGTCCCTTGTTTAACCTAACACCCTGTATTGGATCAATTATATATTATGATCATTTAAATGGTCAGAGATATAATATGTGGAAATAAAAAATATTACAAATAAAGATATCAGCGAAAAACATAACCCTTTCCTTGCAGTCGGGTAAAAAGACAATGAAACAAACCGACTTCCTAAACTAAGTAGTTGAGGTCGTTTATACCATACCATGTTCATACCATTCTTTATCTCTGTCTAAATACTATTCTTTCGTTCTTTCTATCTCGCTCGGACTCGTAGTCTACCTATACATAGCTAGTTATACATAGCTTTGAACGCTGCGTGAAGAGGGCGGGGCTTCAACATGAGGAGATCACGTGTTGGCAGTCTTATTATGTACGCCTACATATCACGAGAGAGCATTGACTATGTACAGTTTGTCACTTGGTACTCACTTTGAATGAGCTTTTTAACTTAATTGAGTGTATATGTCGCAGGTTTTTCATAAAATTAGGTTTTTGATCAAAAACCTAAGGGATTTGATCAAACCACGGAGGAAGATAAAATAACAACAGTTTTATCATTTCCCTAAACAAATCTAGTGAATTGAACAAATCCCAGTAGTACTCCGTGACGCGCGCTCGCTTCGCTCGCATATTATATAACACTAATGTCTTTTGTCCCCAAAGTGCCGGGCCTCCGCCGGACTCCTTCGTCGGCCTACGGCCCGGTGCCCATGCCGCCCTTAAAGGATATTGGATTGTTTTATTTATTTCATTTAAATTTGTCATAAAACAAAGCAAACCCGTGATTTTGACAAGAACTTTATCATAAACGCAAACCCGTGATTTTGACAAGAACTTTATCATAAACCCAAACTAGTTCAGGTTTTTGATCAAAAATCTGAACTAGTCTGGATTGTTACAGGTTTATGATGAAATTGAGTTTAAAATGTGTCATCTTCCGGTTTTTGATGAAAAACCTAGGTTTTTGATCAAAAACCTAATTTTATGAAAAACCTGCGACATATAAGGTCCCATTAAAATAGGTGGACAAAATTTTAGGAATCATTCAGACCACCTAAATAAGGACAATGGTAAAAAAAGAAAATTAAAGAAACGCATCAGATACCTACAAGAAAATAAAACAGGTAGCGAAAATACACTAAAAGCGTTAGTTACCCAATATTTTACGTACAAAAAACTCACTTTAATCAGTGTTTTTTTTACTTGGATATGTTTGGTTAGACGTACTGAACGCTGTGTTAAAATTTGTCCACCTATTTAAATGGGACCTTATATACTTAGGTACTATACACTGATGAAATCGACAAAGAAGATGATAAGTTGGGGCTAATAAATACTTACCTAATAGAATAAAAACCGGCCAATTCGAGTCGGACTCGCTCATGAAAGGTTCCTAAGAATCTATAAAAAAGGCAAAAAATCATGTCTGTTGTATGGGAGCCCCTCTTAAATATTTATTTTATTATTTATTATTAAAGTAAAAATACAACTGAGTGTTTCGTGAATATTTCAAGTGCCTACCTCTTGCCATTATTGATATCGATAAAAAAAGGCCAAAAAAACCCGGTATGGGAGCCCCCCTTAAATATTTATTTTATTTTGTTTTTAGTAAGTACTTGATGTTATAGCGGCAACACAAATACATAATTAGTCAAACTCAAACTCACGGAACCCGAAAAACAAACACCTTATACAATTAAATCCAGCAGTCCCCATTTTTAACCGACTTCTAAAAAAAGAAGGAGGTTCTCAATTCGGATGTTTGTTTGTTTTTTTTTTTTTTAATGTTTGTTCGGGCATAACTCCGTCACTTGCTAACCGATTTGAAAAATTCTTTTTTTGTTGGAAAGGTTATACTTCCCAAATGGTCCCGTAATTTTTTTAATCAAAATCGGACAAGCGGTTTTTGAAAAAACAACAAAACTAAAAAAAAAATACTACATTGTCCACATTATGACCCATGAACATGTGAACCACTAAAAAGTGAAAAATAAAAACTTTTTAACAAAAAATAAAACCGACTTCAAAAAAACAGTCAAAAATAAATCAGTTTCTGAAGTCGGTGGCAAAAAAATGAAATCAAACAAACAAAAGTCACCGACTTTAGAAACTGATTTATTTTTGACTTTTTTTTGAAGTCGGTTTTATTTTTTGTTAAAAAGTTTTTTTTTATGACAATTGGACTAATGAGACGAATCTAACGGTATCTTAATTTTGGAAGTAGAATGTGAGGGAATAAAGAATATTCAAACAAATAGGCGCGAAAAAAGGGCTTATTCCCAGGCGCTCCATAAATTTTAGCCTTGGTGGCTCCAAATTAAAAAAAAGCAATATAATGAGGAAAAAAAAAAAAATGAAATCGTTCCCACGAGCTCCAAAAATTTTCAAGTACCTACACCTACAGATTGCACAAAAATTATATATTTACAACTAAATTAATTCATGATTTTGTACTGGAGTAAAATACGATAATTTCGAACCTCTACCAGAAAAAACAGACGTAAAATAGGCAAACTACCAGGAGAACAGAAATAGGAGGGAGATAATGGAAATTGGAATCTTTAAATCGAATCTATATGCCTTACACCATGCAGTTTGTTTTGTTGGAGATGAGAAAAAAGGATGGTAAAATCCCACAAACTACCAGGAAACAGAAATAGGAAGGATTGAAAATTGAAATGTTTAAATCTATACACATTTTTATTAACATGCATTATGCAATGGTGACAATACTACGTCACCATTCTGGCCTCATGGAAGTTCGTAACACTTTGCTATCCTGGTTTCTCTCACAAAAAAATGCATGGTATTAGAAAGGTACCTCATAGATTTGATTATAATAATAATAATAATAACCTGGCAACCCCGTATCAAACATGTCAAGCATCTATACTCTTATTTTCATTTAACTATAAATATTGGAATATACATAATTGAAACTTGATAATATATTTTTTAAAACGGTTTTGTAAGGAGATATTTGGAAAATAAATAGACAACGTTTAATTCGAAAACCAGAAAGGACAAAAATACAATAGTCACAAAAATTTCCAGAATGACATATTATGTCAATAACGTCAACACGAAAATGAAAAAATTGAAAATGAAATAATGAAATTATGATGAAAATATGATTACGAGGGCCGCTCAACGTGCACGACAACCAGCTCCGGGCTCGTCGCTCAGCTCCGCCTCACCGCCGCCGGAACCCAGTCTCTCCGTGAGTGCTGTGACACCGGCCGTGGCAGTCGCGTCGAGCTCGAGCGACGAGTATTCTTCTTCGTCTCCGACGCCAACACCTGTTCGTCGACGAAGAGGACGCCGGCCACCGGATGGCTTAGGACCTCGAGGCCCACCGGCTTCTGATAGGGTCCCAGCTCCCGGCGGAAGTGTGCAGCGCATGCGATGGACGCAAGCCATCAACGAAAATGTCATGCGCTCATACTATGGGGCTACAGAGGGAGGAAACAACCTGACCGCGTACCGTGTTCGGATGCTTTCTCTGTTTCAGGTACTTGAGCCGGCTGTCAACGTATCGGCACAACGACTATCGGATCAGGTGCGAGTCATCCAACGTAATCGTATGTTGGATGACACCGTACTTGATCGCTTGCGGACTGAAACGCAGGGTAGCCATGTCATTGCTGCGTCGTCACAGGCTGTGGTACCACCACAGTCTACCACAATACTTATCAGTGAAAACGACGTAAGTAATGACATGGTTAGTAACGTAAGTACACAGTGCAGTGAGGGGATGAGGAGTACTCTGGAGGGTGCGATCCGAGAGTATCGTTTCATGTCGCCCGAACTTAGACCACGATTACCTCGTTTGCCCATGCATAACAGAAATAGGGCGCTGGTGGCTGCTCTGGATTCGCAGTTGTCAAGCTATTTTGATAACTGCGAAAACCTCACTGATGCTCATTCGATCCTGTATTGCGCAGCTGTAGCGGCGTGTCGTGTAGCTCATGTCAAATTTCTGAATGACAGAGCTACACGACCGAAACCAGCCGTTCCGGCTTGGCAGTACAGGATTGAACGACGCATTGCTGGGGCCAGAGCGTTCATCGGCAAACTATCCTGCTTCCGGGAGGGCAACAATCGCCCTCGAGTGATGCGCTTTGTGAGGCGGGCATTTGCGGGGACCGGTATCAGTCCTCGAGACTACATGACCCGTATCACAGAGCGCATCGACTTCTGGAAGCAGAAAGTGTATGCATGGGCAAACCGTATTCGTAGGTATAAGCGTCGGGTGGAACGGTTCACTCTAAATCGCACCTTCCAAAGTGATGAAAGGTGGGTCTACAGAGCATGGGAGCGACCGGACCAAGGTGTGACTGACACGTGCCTACCGGATGACAACGCCATGTGTTCATTTTGGCGCAACATCTGGTCGGTACCTGTCAGTCATTCCGAGGGTGAATGGACTCGGGAGGTCGAGCGAGCATGCGATCCAATAACAGAAATGGGGGCAATAACGATCAGCCCCCAAGATGTAAGTTGTGCAGTTCGTCCGTTGCCTAATTGGAAATCACCAGGGCCGGACGGACTGCACAACTTCTGGATTAAATGGTTTACAAGATCGCATGCTTGCTTGGCAGCCCTATTCCAGTCAGCCTTAGAGTCAGGGTCGCTACCAGAGTTCTTGACAACTGGAATAACCCACCTGCTCCATAAATCGGGTAGTACTGCGGAACCCAAAAATTATAGACCGATTACGTGTCTTCCAACGGTCTATAAAGTTCTTACCTCCATTTTGAGAGCTAAAATTAATAAACATATTAACGAAAATTCTGTTATGTCTGCTTCTCAAAATGGATGTAGGAACGGGTCCCGTGGTACTAAGGAGCTACTCCTCATTGATATGGCCATTAGCCAACAGGTTCGCCGTTTCCGAAAGGATTTGTCGACATGCTGGATAGACTATAAGAAGGCCTATGACTCGGTGCCACATACATGGCTCATGAGGGTGCTAGAGTTGTATAAAATTGATACAACCCTGCGCACCTTCCTGATGTCGTGTATGGGGCAATGGAGGACAGTCCTTCGCTATCCAGGATGTCGGCAGATTCAGAGGAATAGCGAACCGATAAGGATAGAACGGGGTATATTTCAGGGCGACAGTTTGAGTCCACTTTGGTTCTGCTTAGCCTTGAATCCTCTTAGCACGCTGCTGGAGGATTCAGGTCTGGGCTATCGGTTGAGGAGAGGTGGTCAGATTATATCCCACCTCCTTTACATGGATGACCTAAAACTTTTTGCCACCAACGAGTTGCACCTGATGGAGCTACTGAAGGTTACTGAAGCTTTCAGTGGCGCCATCAGAATGGAATTCGGTGTAGAAAAGTGTGCGGTCATGCATGTAAAGCGAGGGGGGATTGTGGAGTCTGTGGGAACCCAGCTCACAGATTCCATAAATCTTAGATCCCTCTCAGCAACCGAAACCTACAAGTATTTGGGTATGTCGGAAGCGCTGGGTATTAACGTTGCCGACATGAAGCAATCGTTGAGGGAGCGCTTCTTTGGTCGCCTGAGAAAAGTATGTAACAGTCTTTTATCAGGCGGAAATAGGGTGCGTGCCTTCAACGGTTGGGTCATGCCGGTTTTGACGTACTCTTTCGGCATACTCAAGTGGACTCAAACAGAGCTAGACGCCCTGGATAGACGGGTCCGTAAATTGTTGACGGCATATCGAATGCATCACCCACGTTCTTCGGTTATGAGACTGTATATCCCACGGAAATGTGGAGGTCGAGGCTTTTTAAATGCTAAGACTCTCCACAATCGTGAGATATGCAGTCTCAGGGAATATTTCCTGGAAGCCGACGTGGGGATGCATCGAGATGTTGTCGCGGTGGACAAGGGCCTCACCCCGCTCTCCTTGGCTAAAGAGAACTGGCGCAAACCTGTAGTGCTTGACACTAAAGACCGCATGGAGGTATGGCAGAGCAAGGAGCTCCACGGGCGCTTTTTCCGGGCCCTACATGGACCCGATGTAGACTTCCTAGCGTCCGTAGCCTGGCTACGTTCCGGGGAACTCTTTGGAGAAACCGAAGGTTTTGTGTGTGCAATTATGGACGAAGTTATGATGACGAATAACTACCGGAGATTTATTGTGAAGGACGGTACGGTTGACATATGTCGGGCATGCCACCGTCCGGGCGAATCAATCCGTCACATTATCTCCGGGTGTTCTCGTCTGGCTAACGGAGAATACTTGCATAGACACAACCTTGTAGCCAGGATTATCCATCAGCAACTTGCTCTGAAATACAACCTTGTGGAATCGGAAGTGCCGTACTACAGGTATGTGCCCGACCCAGTTCTCGATAATGGCAGTATCACACTGTACTGGGATCAATCCATCATCACTGACAGGACTATTATCGCTAATAAGCCTGATATAGTGGTGGTGGATCGATCAGAGCGGCGCGCAATGATTGTTGACATAACCGTCCCGCATGACGAGAACCTCGTGAAAGCCGAGAAAGATAAACAAATCAAGTATCTTGACTTGGCTCGCGAGGTTGTCGACATGTGGGATGTGGACTCAGCGATCATTGTGCCGATAGTCGTAACAGCCAATGGCTTAATTGCCAAGAGCCTCGACCAACACCTGAGGAGGCTCTCGTTAGGCAGCTGGATCAAGGGCTTGATGCAGAAAGCGGTACTCCTGGACACGGCTCGCATTGTTAGGAGGTTCCTTTCTCTGGAGCCCTGACCGCCGGTAGCTTGGACCCTGTTCCCGATACCGGTGGGCTACAGTTTTTTATATTTTTAAATGTTTTTTATTATTGTTTTATAGGAAATATTTAAAAATGTATAAAATTTGTTAATATAATGAATAAAGGGAATAATAATAATAATAATAATAATTTATTTAATATTCCTATTCTCAATAATACAATACCTCCTTTAAATTTCTGTTCTCCTGGTACTTTGTGAAACTTTACTATCTTTTTTTCTCATCTCCTACGCCTTGTCCTTGCCCATCACTACCACTACTTATTATAAAATAAAGCCCTCTGCCGCGTCTGTCTGTCTGTCTGTTCGCAATAAACTCAAAAATGACTACACCGATTTAAAAAGGATAGATAAGGATAGAAAAGTATAGTAAAGTCTATTAATCTAATATTGTGACTTAAAGTGCATTGTGAGATTATTCTTTTCAATTTTGCAATAGGTCTATGTATATACTTAGCTAAGATAACTTGATTGATTTTCATAAGTACTGAAACTACTTACCACGAAATTATTTAAACACTGATGTTGTGTTTTGTTGACCTTACGCAATTTGGTTTGGAGCCGCTGGGAAGAAATTGTTGTATTTCATTAAACAACTATTAAAATCATGGAGCTGTCGGGAATCAATGTATGGAGAGAAAAATTTGTTAGGAGAACAATAGATTTGGAGCTCCTGGGAACAAGCCGAAAAAAGAGTTTGAATATGGACACGACGCAGGAGTATATCGCTTAAGCGACAATAATATCATAACTCGAAATTTAAAAAATACAGGACAGCTATATTTTTAAGTTAATAAAAATTGTTTTATCATAATATTGTTAATATTTTTTTGCACAGATACCTTTCATCAAAAGATGATGGTTTATTTTAATTTAGTTACTAATTAGGGTTTCGTAGTCAACATGGAACCCTTATTATAGTTCGCCATGTCCGTCTGTCTGTCTGTCCATCCGCACTATATCTCAAAGACTAGTAGTACCTACTAGAAAGCTGTAATTTGGCATGAATATACACCTATACGGATTGTGTTTGGGCGTGTGAAAAAATTCATGGTAGTAGCATATAATTATAACGAAAATAAAAGGAAAACTATCACAGCTAAGTAGACTTAACAAGATTCCGAGTAATAAGTACTACTACCTACTTCCTGCCCTTATCCCATGTCATCTGGGGTCGGCGCAACACGTTGTTTTCTTCCATTCTGCCCTGTTAGTCGTCACGTTATCATTTATTCCTTTTTCCTTCATATCACCCCTCACACACTCCATCCATCTTTTCTTTGGTCTTCCTCTCCCTCTCCATCCATCCACATCTTCTTTTCTTTCATTCATAACTTTTTTAGTCACATGCGATTCATCCCTCCTCATCAAATGCCCATACCACGACTGTCGATTCCCTTTGAACTTCTCTGTAATTGGAGCAACTTTTAAACTTCCTCTGATATACTCGTTCCTTACTTTATCCATGATCCAATATTCCGAGTAGGTAATAGACAACCAATTTATATAAAAATAAACGTACTTGTTAGAAATTATTTTCCTATACATAATGTATGGGAGTGTTGGTCTAAAAACTGCAAATGTATAAGTTTGTTTTATTTTTACAATAAAAATCATCATTCGGAGGCAGGTAAGCAGGGTGGTTAATCAATTTATTAAGTTCACATAATTATTTTGATGGGCATATATGGAACCCTACATTGTGCGTGGTCCGACATGCACTTGGCCGGTTTGGTCGTGGTCGGACATGCTCTCGTTAATTTTATTTAAATTTTGAGTTATTATCATCCTTGTCGCCAACAAGCGATCGTATCTAGATCTGAATCGTAGCTGGTGGCATTTTGTTGTTTCTACATCCCCGTGACTGATATACAAGTAGCGTCCTCTATTGGCGAGAGGCGAAGGCGTATCCATGAATGATTTACGCATATTCGATCTATTGCTTACGCCGCTCGCCGCTAGAGGAGCTGTCTATCAATGAGTTATTATAATTAATTTTATGAATGAATATTGTAGTTGTCGCCCTTTGACACTAGAGGCGCTGTGTTTATCAATGACTCATTGTAATAAGTTGTCGCCCCTCGACACTAGAGGTGCTGTATTTTTCAATGACTCATTGTAATAGAAAATCTAATTGAAAAAGAATAAAATAACTCAAAATAAACATAACTAAAGAATATCCGTCGGGGGCTGCCATTATACCAGCTAAAGGTTTTCTAAAGAAAAAAAGAAAAAGAAAGAAAAATATTTATTTTATTTCTAGTGACGTGAATGCAATTATTGAAGAATTGTAGATGTTTAACGACACACACGATACACTTTTTTTATTTTATTCTTTTTCAATTAGCTTTTTACCGTCGTGGGTTTTTTTAATTTTTTTTTTAATTTTGCTTAATTTTATTTCAGACTTTTTAGAGAGCATACGAATTATGGGAAAGCTCGTCAGCCACGAACTCATTCCTGAAATCCGCATTGAAATGAAATCAGACAATACGTTTTAATTTGAATAATATTATCGTTTCACACTAATATAGCAGCGCCCCCTAGTGAGTTAATATCATAAGACTTATCTTAGACCATGCACCAATCAACTACGAACCCATTGCTGATGAAAACCGCATTGAAATCGGAAAATTCGTTTTAATATTATTGCAATATTATTTTGCACTAATATTGTAGCGCCCTCTAGTGAGTGACAGACGTTTTTTATTATTATTTGTGAACATGCATTAAGCTACCACGTACACATTGCTGAAAACAGAATTGTAATCGGACATTACGTTTTGATTATATTGCAACATTGTTTTGCACTAATATTGTGGCGCCCCCTAGTTAGTTACAGACGTAATTTTTATAATTTGGGAACATGCATTAAGCTACCACGTACACATTGCTGAAAACAGAATTGTAATCGGACATTTCGTTTTGATTATATTGCAACATTGTTTTGCACTAATATTGTAGCGCCCTCTAGTGAGTTACAGACGTAATTTTTATTATTTGGGAACATGCATTATGCTACCACGTACACATTGCTGAAAACAGAATTGTAATCGGACATTACGTTTTGATTATATTGCAACATTGTTTTGCACTAATATTGTGGCGCCCCCTAGTTAGTTACAGACGTAATTTTTATTATTTGGGAACATGCATTATGCTACCACGTACATATTGCTGAAAACAGAATTGTAATCGGACATTTCGTTTTGATTATATTATATGCAACATTGTTTTGCACTAATACGAGTATTGTGGCGCCCCCTAGTGAGTTACAGCCATGACACCTGTCTAAGAACATGAACTCATCGAGCACAAACCCGTTAGTGAAAACCGCATCAACATCGGATCATTAGTTTAGAAGATAGGTGGGAACTTAAAAAAAGTGCACAGTACACAAATCTCTCACCTTAAACGCATTTATAACTGCTCCGTTCCGTCGTGGGTAAAAATATGAATGAATATTTTAGTTGTCACCCCTCGACACTAGATTCGCTGTATTATCAATGAGTTTTTGTAATACTTACACTTATGAATAAATATTGTAGATGTCGCCCTTCGACACTAGAGGCGCTGTGTTTATCAATGACTCATTGTAATAATAAAATATGAATGAATATTTTAGTTGTCACCCCTCGACACTAGAGGCGCTGTGTTTATCAATGACACATTGTAATAATTTTATTATGAATGAGTAATGTAGTTGTCGCCTCTCGACACTAGAGGCAGCACTGTAAAAACGGTTCGAATGTTTTAAAATTTTATGGAACCGAAAGATGAGTATAAACGCGAGTTCTTTCCGCCACACATTTCTATGTTCACTTTCAGACACGAAAGAGTGCACAATTTATTGGTGCACAAGTCTCGTATGTTTTTTGTGAACCATGTTCAGACAGAATTAATTTTTGTTTTTTTTTTGTACGAGTGTTAACTGTGGATACTGACAATTAAACCAGTAGTAGTACGTGTGATTTTTATTGCTGCCTGGTAGTCTGCTGTCCTCGGAGAGGAACTCGTAGCAGAGAAGCTAAGCTGAGTTAAGCCGCACTTGCCTAGGTTAGTCTGTGGATGGGTTACCGTCCATTGCATACCGAGTTTCTTCTGAGCTTTGGAAAGCACGTACAGCTGTTGGTCCCGGCTGCCATATATAGATCTTTGGCAATAAATTGTTACTGGTAGTCAGACACCTGAAAGTCAGACAACCAGTCTTACCAAAGTGTAAGGCGCTCTAAATACTGGAATTTAGCTGCATCCGGTTAGTCTGGAAGCCGACTCCAAAATACTTAGTTGGCTTGCTAGGCAGATGATGAGTCTGCCGTCCTCAACACCCCCATGAGCAAAAGGCCAGAGTTAATGTAGGTATGTTTAAGTAGAAGTCTCTCTTATGTGAAGGTTCTCTTCAACTAAAACGGTGGATTCTACAGCATTATTGCTGTAGAGTCCACCGTTTTGCTGCTCAAACGTTTGCGACGGAGGCGGGGGCAAGATTCCGCGTGTCCAACACACAGGGCTAGGTATTTTTTTTTTGTGGACATGCACTCACTATTTCCAAACCACTGTAACTCCTGTTAGCCAGAATCAACAGTGGCGACCACAAGAAAAGCGTCGAGACAATGAAGCTCGAGGAAGTCCCAGAGAAACGATTTAACTGTCTTGGATCCCGCAACGAAATTAATCAGAAAAGAATAGCGGAGGAGTATGAAAAACACAATTTCCACTTCCCTCCATATCAGCAGGAGAGCTATGACGGAACATGGGTGGTTTTTATTCAACAGAAGTCTGACACTCCTTTCCGCTCCGCCCAGAGCGGGATGAGTGATTTTTGATGATTTCTCACCCAAAAAAAAAAATAAAGGTGGAGGGGCAAAATAAAACTTCCAATTTCTGTTTATGACATTTTATTTCCTGTCAATTGAATAACAATACTGAATGTGTGTATGAATGATAATTATTATTATGATTTACAAAAATACAAAACCGTTACCAACTTTTTTTTTACGAAATTTGAAAAATAAATTGTAGGCTAAGAAACAAGTCATACAAACGGCCACAAATCAAGCATTTTCAGTATAACATGCTTTGCATCGATTTACAATAAAATGAGAAATCTTCATAAATAAAGTAGTTTTGTACAGCTTATTGGTCGCTGTGTGTACATTACGAGCAGAGTTTGGTTCTAGTGTAATATTGATTGATGGTTTTTGTAACAATATTATAGTGAAAATAATTAAGGCTTACACAGTTTGAATTTCATTTTAGTACATTTAAGTTAGATTAAACAAATGAGAAATACATTATTAAATATTTTCCATATCATTCGGAATAGCGATTACATTACACTAAAAAAGGTAACATTTTTATAATAGTACAATCTTAATTTCTATTTACCATGATATGCCTTGTAAGTATTTGTGATTACGGGATTGGCCCCATAGAAAAAAAAAAGTAGTTAAAAAAACTAAAAAACCCGACTGAAAAAAACTGAAAAGCAAACAACAAGCACATTTTAAATTAAACAAAGCTTGGAAGCAGGCGGGGCTTGGCTGCTTCCAAGTTCAGTCAGTTTTTTTAGTTTTATAACTACTTTTTTTAATTTCCAACTTTTTTAGTTCTTTTAAGTTTGTTATTTCGTTGGTCGCGTAAAATTTTTCGCAGATGATTTAGTTTTTGTGTTTGTTGATTACATGATTTGTGACTTTGAATTTCTTTTTAACATGTAAGTGTCATACATTTTTGTTTGTAATCTCCTTTTAAAACCCTTCATTTTGATACCCTACTCGATGGGAAGGGATTTTTTTTTGACCTCCGTTAGATGGCCCCCAAAATATGCAATGTTTCTTTGTAATTTTAATGTAGCCTATGACACTCGCGCCATCAAGACGAATCTAACGACGTATATTTTATTCAAATCCGTTCATCCGTTTAGGAGTTATGAGGGAACAAAGATACAGACATACCATATACATAGATACACGTCAAACACATAACCCTCCTTTTGGGCTTCGCCGCAGTCGGGTAAAAAGTATGTTATATTGATAATTATAATCCTACTTATACTTAACTTCTAAACAAGAAGGGCAAGAGAGGCAACGGCGTTAATGAAAAGATCAACCTCAGCGGCTATTACTATTTAGCCACGGTTTCTGCCGAATAGATGAATTAAATATGAAATCTTAAAGATGACGGAATGTGATCGACGGAACATGATAATAATTACAATTACATAATAATATTACCTGTCATTTCCTATTATAATATTTTTTTTCTGTTTATAATGATATTTACGAACTCACAATAAATGAAGTGAATGATTCCCAGCGTGTTAAAAATCTTAAAGAACAGGTTTTTACTAAACCAGACAAAGATTCAGATATAATAATAAATATATAATGACATACCTAGTAAGTTACAGGAAGTGCTAACTAGGTTTACCTGTATGTCAGGAGTCAGAAAACAAGTATTTTATGACTAATTAACAACAGTACCGCTAGTTTAGGTAAACGTAGGTAGGTACCATTAAAATAGATAGACAAATTTTAACATAGGGTTTAGTACGTCTATCCAAAGCTATTCAAGCAAAATACACTGGAGGTTCATATTTTGGCCTAAAATGTTGGGAAACCAACATTTTGAACGTATTTTCGTTAGCTAGTTTTTCTTATAGGCGATTTTCTTATATTTTTGTTTACCATTGTTCTTATTTTGGTGGTATGAAATGAATCATTTTCAAAAGTTTGTCCATCTATTTTATTTGGAGTATGTCCATCTATTATAACCCCTAACCATGCACAAATACTCGGCTCGGAACAACAGTTGGCAAGTCATACGAGTATTTGTGCCTTCATACTTATAAAAAAAAATCCGTACCTCGCATGAAATAAATTGACATTCTGAAAACGTAGAGTTTCAGACCAGTCATTTTAAAGTTCATCCTAAGTTATTTAATCAAATGTTTGGAAATTCGTGTCATGGATGATAAGAATAAATCTGTGTGTTTTCAAATTAATAATATTAATGAAACTAAAAACTGTTTTGAGTGTAAATCGCATGTATGGTAACGTCTCATCGTAGTAAGGGAGCCCTCTTACATTTATAATTTAAAGGAGATGTTTCAAAACGGGCCCAGTATAATTATATTTATGTACACTACCTCGAAAAATCCGTGAAATTCGGGTAAATATGCAATTTTCCTGTATTTTTCCCGAATTCCACGGATTTAATGCTTATTTTTGGTGTAAGAATTTCAACATCATCATCATCATCAGCCTATTGCAATCCACTGCTGGCTATAGGCCTCTTTAATCTTACGCCACTCAACTCGATTTTCGGCAACTTTCATCCAGTTGTTACCAGCCACTCTGCGAAGATCATCGCTCCACCGAGCCTGAGGGCGTCCCACCTTACGCTTGCCGATTCGCGGTCTCCAAGAATTCCAAGAATTTAATATTTATCAATTTTATTGACTTTCAATAATTATGGCGTCTCGCCATTTAGGTACGTACTCTGCAACCATAATCTAGGAACCTATTTATTAACTGGAATGAGCACGTGCAACCCATAAGCAATATTTTTGTACCTACTTATATTTGGAACATTTACCAAACTGCTACCTACCAATGTCAAGCGCGCGTGTAGGGCTAGGAAGTTATATAAAACACGATAATAACCGTTCCAAATATAAGTAAACCTTATCAGAAAGAGATGACATTCTCTTTTGAGGTAATCTCTCTAGGAACGCTTTTGATTTGCACGTGCATATACCTATATATACCTATAAGTTCCTTGAATATGACAGAAATGGACGTGCCAAATGTCATTATTCAATCAAAATGACAGTTTACCGCCATGGCGGGATTGTTATGTGTTGCAATTTGATGTGTATATTCTTGTGCTTTACAACAAAACAAAGCCTATTTAAAGTTATTGTATGATTGAAAACTGTTCTAATTGTGTTTGCCCATTTTTAAGTTTGGTGTAATAAGACCTGCCCCCCTATTGCGTATCTTTTTAACGTCAGTGGCTATCAGAAATGTCCATAGATTAACTGTAAATTGGGGGTTATCTACTTCAGTGCGACAAACGTATCATCGAATATCGTTTCTTCGAAAACCTTTCATCGATATCACTATCCTGCGAGGTTTTGTTAAATCGACGCCTTGTTACTGCGATGTTTCATTACATCGAAAAACTGTACTGCGAACGATTTTACTTCGTGAATATCATACTGCGAAGCCTTGTTTAATCCAGGTCTTGTTACTGAGATGTCCTGTTACTTAGGGAAACTTACATTGATTGATACAAGTTCATAACGTTTTTTTTATACGTTGCCTAGGACTACGAATTTCTCCTGCATGTATTGTGGGTGCGTACATAAACATTTAAACTCACAAACATAAATAAGTACCCAAACCCAAAACAACTATCTGTAGGTCATACAAATATTTGTTCCATGTGGGAATCGAACCCGCGACACGCAGCTCAGCAGTCCATTGCTTGAGCCACTGCGCCAACCGTGTCGTTGATTTTCTTTTCCAGCACAATACCTACATTTTTAACATTTCTTTAAAAGCGCATGTACAAATTTTGTCCGCCCTTTAGGGAGGGGGTGTAGGAAATCATTAGGGAGTGTCAGACTTCTACTAACTAAAAACCACCCATGTTCCTAAAACTTAGCTAAAAAAATAAAAATGAAGGTATTGTTTTGGAAAAGAAAATCTGTTTAAGTAACAACAGAACATCTCAGGAACAAGACCTAGATTAAACAAGGCTTCGAAGTATGATATTCACGAAGTAAAACCGTTCGCAGTACAGTTTTTCGATGTAATGAAACATCGCAGTAACAAGGCGTCGATTTAACAAAGCATCGCAGTATAGTAATATCGATGAAAGGTTTTCGAAGAAACGATATTCGATGATACGTTTGTCGCACTGAAGTATGTATCCCGTAAATTGGTTATGGTTTGGTACATTTTTTTTTTTTAAACTCACCATTTGACAGTTATTTGATAGACAATAGAAGTTATCCACTGTCATTAAAAGATACGCAATAGCCCTGCTGGCCGGGGCTCCATACATTTTGAAACATCTCCTTTATTATTTGTTGTTTTAGCATCAACAAAACCACAAATTCACTGAATATTTCAATATTTTTTCTATTACAGATTATTATTAGATACAGCCCGCTGATAGACAGACGGACAGACAACGGAGGTTTTGTAATAGGGTTCCGTTGTTACCCTTCGGGTACGGGACCCTGAAAAGTGTATTCATGTCAGGTACGGAAATTAAACTAAATAATCACTATACCTAACAGTCGGGATTTATTCTAATACTACGGTATTTGATCGGTACCCTGTAATGATACTCACACCCTCAATATACTTTAATCTTCTGTTTGTATAATGTTGCCGTGTTGACTTCAGAGATTACGACTAATGAAGACGTTGGCAGAAAAAGAATAGAGGCAGGAGGACAATAGTGATGTTTCTGTTACTGTAGTCATTTTTCTTTCTGCTACCAGGTTGTCATAATTGCAAGCAGGTTTGAAGGTCACGCGTGTCACTGACGGCTCCCGGCGATTTTCATGCTGAAGTGCACGGTGATGGCGTGTGAGCTCCTCCACGGATCCTGCGCCAGACTCGTGTCAGATCTGACACATTTTCATTATTCTGCTTGACCTGTGCTGCTGCCGGGTCAGCTCTTGGTTGAGTTATTTTCGCCTTTTATATGTTTCAAATACCTAATGAATTTGAGATATTGCCAAATGGAATACTTCAGAAGTCAACCACATTCCCTTATCCACCATCATTTGGCTGGGTGAGGGACATTCAGGCAAAAAGTCTTCGTAATGTTGCAGAGGTTCTATGGAGGGACTAATCTCTCATCATCTCTAGAGACATCGCTATCTTGTAGTAGTGTTGTCGATCAAATACCGCCATCATGTTCTTGTAGTTGTTAGCATTCATTACCCGTCAGTTCAGTGTACCTGGAAAAGATGAAAATTATGTTATTAGAATATTTGGTTACCAAAATTCAAAACTGTTTCGCGATTTTTTCTTTTCCTATTTTCTGAAAGAGAACGCGATAAAAAAGGCTAAGAAAGAACATGCGTGGTTTTTAGTCAGTAGAAGTCTGACACTCCGTACCGCTGGGCCAAGAGAGGGCGAGTCATCAAAAAAAAAGGTGGACGTGTGGAGTCACCTAACACTCGCATCCCCACCGCAAAACTTCAGCATGCTTGTTACAGCCTAATTGAAGTAAACATTTTTTTTCAGTTTATCCATCATAATAAATCTAAGCTAATTTGGATTAAATTTGTAGTTTACAAAGATAACCTTCTACATCCAATTCATAATGAACAGAAAACATCATTGACGATTTAGGTAGGTACATTTAATATAAATAGGGTCTTAAAATCTATAGATAACAAAAAGAAGAAAACATTCGTCAAAAATCCTAAAACAGAATTCACAAGCAACTCAAAGTGTACAAAAACGTGTTTATTCTGCCGCATATTGCTGATTGTAATAAACGGTAATCTGCTTTCGCTTATTGCTTTTGTTCATTCATGGTTCCATGCTATGTACAAATACGGACTCCTAATTGGCTCTCCTCAAGACCTGTATGTGATGAGAGTCCAATGCTGCATTTCTATTGGTCCGCCGCGAGAAAGTACCGGCGCACGTGGCGATGACGTCACCAAGTTATCGAGAATGGTATACCGTGGCTCCAGTATAGTAGCGCCATCTAGCGCTCTCTATGCGAAGTTCAAAAGTGACGTGCTAAAGTCCTTTCACTGTAGAAAGGAGCAGGTGACACTTGGTGACATTAAACGTCACGATATGTTTAGTGGTGGGATGTAAAATTAATAATTTTAAACTATTACGATATAGGTATTTATTACTAGCTGATGCCCGCGGCTTCACCCGCGTGGATGTCGTTCAAATTATAATATAGGTACTAAAACCTTCCTCTTGAATCACTCTATCTATTAAAAAAAACCGCATCAAAATCCGTTGCGTAGTTTTAAAGATTTAAGCATACAAACAAACAAACAGACAAAAAAGCGACTTTGTTTTATACCTACTAAGTAAGGATTATTTATACTTGTATTTCTGATATTTTATAGAAAAAAAACAGACAATAATATGCAATTAAATTTTATCTGTAAGTATCGATTTTCACAGATTTTCCCAAAATTTCTTCCCAGTCGAAGTTTTAGAGACCAAAAAATCGTGGTCGTCGCCGAGTAGTTTGCGAACCTAAGTCGACCACCCGATGAAATAAGCCGCGTTTCCACTAGGCAACATTTGGCGCGCGACACGTGACGCTCAACATGTACGGCAACGCTGCACAACAGCGCGCAACGTTGCCAGCTGGCGCGCAACATTGTAAAGTAGTATTTAGATACGTAGACAGACAACGTCGTTCAACAAAAGTTCCGCGCTAACTTTTAACATGTTGGGTAACATGTTGCGCGTCAATTGTTGCCTAGTGGAAACGCGGCTTGATACTTCATTTGTAAAGTATCTCGTGGCGTGGATACTAACTTAGTTGTCATGCGCACATGGCATGCGCTGCGTCACAGAAGAGCGCACGCGCATAATTATAGTTCACTGCGGTTTGTCAATATCAGACGACACGGCCCTACTACACTATCACTATACAAAAGATTTAGAAGGGAATCAATTATTCATTTCTTCATAAGTAGTATGGGATTAGTTACGCACTGCAAAATGTTTCGCAAGCCTAGTTTGTTGCATGTCCCTCACTCCAAGTCCGCGTACAGGCAAAATTCCTTCCTGATCCGTGCCAGGGCCAGCAGAAGTTTTAACAAACTCAATAGTGAACTTGATTTGGACATATTCAACACCAGTGTATCTCGGCTTTAAATGTTCTGGTGAAAACATTTTTTGCACAAAAGTAAGTTTGTTGTTACCCTATTATTATTTTTTTGTTATTAGTTAATATTCTCCAATCTTGTTACTTTGTTTTTTTATTGTTACCTTTTTTTTGTTGTTACCTTTTTTTTTTTTTTTGTTTTCGTGTTTATCAGTGGAAACATGATTGTAATTGGCCTTCACATGTATTGTTCTATATTAGCTGTAAGTTTCCCAAATAGGATAAAATAAAATAAAATTAAAATTAAAATTCGTGTGCAAAAAAATATCACAATAAGAATAATACTAATTACAAGGTGTAAAATAACTTATCACGAATATGTTTTTATTTATTTATTTCATCAAAAGTTACATGAGTAGGTATCATACAAAATTTCTGCCAAACTGCAGGACAGTTTGTCGGCAGTCAATAGATCTAATTAATTGACTGTAACCCTACGCAAAAATGTTGATGAGAAAGGCCTACTGTCATCAACCAAAAATATACAGGGTGTTAGGTTAAACGAGGGACATATTGAAGGAGGGTATTCAGTATTCGATTCTCGTCCCAAATCTGTAAAGAAACTATAACCTTAATTTGTGACTTAAGAGGAAATGCGAGTGCTGTCTCTTTCTGCTATCGCTGTCTCTCTCCGTCCTCCTGCCCTCAAATTCGTGCGATAAGGACAACTATAATAGAAAAAAGTTAGAATTTGAGGTTTGGCTCTCGCCTATTTCCTCCTCCAATATTGAACCAATTTAAAAGATATTTTAGACAATGAATAAGGAGGTTATATACTACGCCGCTATTTTTTTCTTTTTTCGTTAATAGTTGTCAAATTTGTACACTAGGACTCTGTTAACAGCGATCTAAACAAGCAATTTTGAGCATTTTTTGAGGGTTCTAGTGCTTATAAAAATAATTTATCACCAAAAAGGAAAACATAGGGGCATAGAAATAGTTAATATTTATTATTCTGTAAAAAAACATTGCTCTAGGGTCATTAACCAAAAAGAAAACAGGCGAGAGCGTTTGTATGGAGAAAAGACCACTCGCGTTTCCTCTTAACTGTCCCATGGCCCCCGCACGCTCTCCAAATCTCACTTTATTAGACGTTTCTTTTTATTTTATTATTAAACGGTTTTATTTAGCTCACCCCGTTTGTTTTATTTATTCTTGGGTCAAATTTAGTAATTCAAATTTCACCCACTTCCAGTCAACCGATTAATCTGAAATTTTGTATACACTTTGGATTTTGGTGACAATACAATTATGTTTATTCATTATCATTATAAATTCAAGATGGCCGCCGCTACAAAATGGCGGATAATTTATGTTTTATTAATCCCATCAATATGGGTATCAAATGAAAGGGCTCAACAAGCAGAATACAATATACTATTAAAAATTTAAATCCAAGATGGCGGCCGCTACAAAATGGCGGATAATTTATTTATGTTTTATTAATCCCATCAATATATGTATCAAATGAAAGGGCTCAACAAGCAAAATACAATATACTATAAAAAATTGAAATCCAAGATGGCGGCCGCTACAAAATGGCGGATAACGTAGGTTTTATCAATCCCATCAATATGGGTATCAAATGAAAGGGCTCAACAAGCAGAATACAACATACTATAAAAAATTGAAATACAAGATGGCGGCCGCTACAAAAACGTTGATTAAAATAATAATAATTAAGTCGATAATTTGTAGACAATTGACGTGCCCCACGGTTTTCTATTTTATTATTTTTTTGGTTTTTAGTACATTTATCTTAAACATTGCAATGTATGTTTAACATAAAACCGTTTAACTTAAAAAGTTTTTTTACCTATTTTTTCGTCATTGTCCTACGCCAGTTTTAAAATATGAAGGGAAAATGGATTTTACCTAAAAATCATTGACCCGCGCACATTTTCTGCGATAAACGCAAGGGTGGTGAGAATTTTCCGAAATGTTTGGTATAATTCTGTCTGTTATTAAAAATTTTCTATCAGTGTTTTTTTTTTGTTCATATTTTTATTAGTATCATGTCAGCATGCCCTATTGCGGGTTTCAATATTATGTCCCTCGTTTAAACTAACATAATATGTACTGTATACGAGAAAGAAGATGGATCAAAATTGCCCCACGTCCTATAACAACGTGACATATCTCAAAAAAAAGATAAAAATGTATAAAAAAATATGGCATACTTCCTAAGTTCATTTTTTTACACCTTCATATGAAAAAGTTGCAATGAAAATAGTTCAGGCGCTGTTGTGAAAAATTCGTTCGTATGAGTATTAATGGACCGATTTGAAAAATTCTTTTTTTGTTGGAAAGGGTATACTTCCCAAATGGTCCCATATTTTTTTTATTGAAATCAGACAAGCGGTTTTGGAAAAATAAACAAAAAAAAAAATACATTGTCCACATTATGACTCATGAACATGTGAACTTACGTGTGAACCACTAAAAAGTGGTTGAAAATAAAAAAAATTTTAACAAAAAATAAAACCGACTTCAAAAAAAAAGTGAAAAAAATAAACTTTAGAAGAAAAATCAGTTTCTGAAGTCGGTGGCAAAAACATGAAATCAAACAAACAGAAGTCACCGACTTCAGAAACTGATTTTTCTTCTAAAGTTAATTTTTCACTTTTTTGTTTTTTTTTTTGAAGTCGGTTTTATTTTTTGTTTGAAAAGGTAGTCCCACGGCCATAAAGTCAAGTCGCCGGTCTCCAGGATTCTGAAGAAATGAAAGTAACATCTCAAAAATAAGCTCATTTTTGTACTTCACATTATTAGTTTTTCACTGTCTTGTTGTTTCTTTTGACTTATTGCATTATGATGAGACAGAAACGTCAGTGGTAACGCGAGGGCGTGATCGACAGAGGTTGTTTCACTAACATTAACACAAATGAGAGAGACGAATAACGATAGCGACGCGACGGGGCAAGCGAAGCTAAGGAAATGCAAGTGAATAATGTAATAATTTTTACAGGTACCGTTTGACGGAACGAGATCAATATTGTACCTAATTCTGGTTGGCGTTTGATTAACCATCGTATAGCCCGACAAGCGGGTGAAGCAGCTCCTGCTCATAACATAGAAGCGCACAATCATTGTGTTTCATGCCAGCATCCAATCATCCAATACTACGAGGACGTCAAAGACATGTTCCTAACGCGAATATTTTGGAAGAAGCCCATTTCCTCTCAAAAAGAGAAGGCTTGTGTCCCAGCAGTGGGAACATTAATAGGCTGTTGATGATGATGACGACGAAATAAATAAATAATAAATACGACGATACAAAATAACGTTCTGTTGATCTCAACAGAACAATCACGGCAGGATTCAATCACGGCATATCTGAAGAAAGGAGTACCACACCTATGTGCTTTACAATAGACGAATTAAGGAAAGAAGGAATGCCGTGGTTGAATATAACTGTTGTTCTTGTATACCTACATGGACGCAGGACATTGGGGGTGTGCGCCCATGTTATGAGTGTAATATTTTATTTGGGCTGGATGCGTCAGTCAGGAGACTGACAGCGCTATTTAATTGTTCCTAAGAACTCGCATTAGAACGAGTGAAACAACATTATTCACTTGCATTTCCTTAGCTTCGCTTGCCCCGTCGCGTCGCTATCGTTATTCGTCTCTCTCATTTGTGTTAATGTTAGTGAAACAACCTCTGTCGATCACTCCCTCGCGTTACCACTGACGTTTCTGTTTTTTTATTTTTTTTTAAATCTTTATTTATTGGAGTTTTATCACTCAGTGATAATGTCACCCCTATAACATATACAATTATCAACTTACAACTATACAATTATCAACTTACAACTAAACAATGAGTGTCACACTTATATTATAATAATTACTTATAACCTCGTTAACTAACCCTCTTCGTTCTTATAAATAACAAACAATAGCCGACACAACATCCTAGCCTCTTCCGAGAAAGGGGACGCAGAATGCTGTTACATACCCCCACATTAAATCCCACATCAGGCGAATAATGTCTTTCGTGTATGAAGTCAAAAGAAACAACAAGACAGTGAAAAACTAATAATGTGAAGTACAAAAATGAGCTTATTTTTGAGATTTGACTTTCATTTCTTCAGGATCCTGGAGACCGGAGACCTGACTTTATGGCCGTGGGACTACCTTTTCAAACAAAAAAATATTTTTTTAAATCGGTCCATTATTACTCATTACGAACGAATTTTTCAGAACAGCGCCTGAACTATTTTCATTGCAACTTTTTCATATGAAGGTGTAAAAAAATGAACTTAGGAAGTATGCCATATTTTTTTATACATTTTTATCTTTTTTTTGAGATATGTCACGTTGTTATAGGACGTGGGGTAATTTTATATGGATTGTGATCCGTCTTCTTTGTGCGAATACGAGATGCGTATTTCCGTGACTGCTCTTAGAAATTCCAGATAGAAAAACCAATAGCACTTTGTCCGACCATGCACAGCAGTCGTGTTTAGACCAAAGAAGCAGGCAATAATAACATAATTTTAATTAAAATGAATTTATATATAAATACATCAATTAAATGCATGATTTAACCACAAAAGTAATTGCATCATCATAATAATATTCTGGCTATCTTTTAGGGTTTTACATTCACAAAGTGTGTTTTCAGATATTTAACAAAACAAAGCACTGCTAGCAATTGAATTATTTTAAAATATATTTGCTTCATTTTTCCTTGACTGAAGGAATTATTATGACTGTTAATATAAAGATATTGTATTGTATTAATTGTTAGTGTTTTTCTCTTGCTCTTATCTAAATTCATTCCTCTAAGTATTACTCGTCATCTCATTCGACACCTTCCATGCCATTTCATCCTTTACACAGTTCATCCACCATTATTTTCTTATGTCTTTCTCTACTCTTAAATACTTCTCTACATTCATACTTAAAACTTTCCTCACAACATTTTTCTCTTTCCGCTATATACCCATATTACAACAATCGATTAGCACGCACCTTTTTAGTCACCGGCGCCATTTTTAGACTTCCTTATAATGTAGGTACTCATTTCTTATTTTTTATACATTTGCGTACCACACTCCGGCCTCAGCATTCTCATCTCAGTCACATGAAATTGTCTTTCATTTACCCTTTATTTGGCCCAACATTTTGATCCATACAAAACAGCAGGAAAAACCACAGAACAGAAAGAACAGGGGAAAAACCATTGTTTATGGTTTAAAAAAAATAAAATGTAGCGCCAGTAAAGTGGCTGGTATTGTACGATAGTAAGTGAAATGAGGTACTGAATAGATAGTACCTATTCGTTTATGTGTCAATGTCCCCTCTACCCTGAATATTCTGCGACTACAATGTTACACAATATATTTCATTTCTTTGTCTTACTGTGCATTATTTGAAAAGTAATCACATCAGTATTTTATTCCACACTCGTCGCAGTTGGGTTGAAATGCGTGAAGTGTAGAAAGACTTGTAAGTGAAAATACATTTACATAAATTAAATTCTGGTAATCTTGTATGAAAACTGCATAATACTAATGTAGTAGTAGCAACTGGGTAATTGTGATACAAAATCAACACCGTACAGAAGAAAAACATTGAAAAAAGTACTTACAAGTCACAAGAAATGCATTTGAAGAAGAGTTTAATAAAGCCTGTTGCGCACTCCCCGACGTTTATCATACTTCGCTTGAATCTTTTATGAAGTTCCCCATTTCTAAGGGGATTATCACTCAATACTTCATAAGCTACGACGCACACAGTAATAGCAAACACAAATGACATAAACTTTAACTTATTCATCTTCGCTGATTTAATTTTTTAGAGAAAACAATACTAAACGTCTGACAGCGAAGGATTTCTAACTCGGTATGGGACTGCACTAGATGGAATATCCAGGGTGTCTACGTGGTCGGTAAGGACAATCCCGAGTTAGTCAGTGTTCACAATATAAATGTATAATCCGTTTACATTTAATAATTAACATTTATTGTTGCGGTTGATTCATTGTTTGCCTCGCTATTGAAAGTATGAATAATATTATTTCAATGGTTTTAATTATACCTAATGAACTGTAACGAGCTAAGAATAATTTTTGTTAATTTTTTCTACATCTCTACATGATGATTTTTATTATTGTAAAACAAAGTCCTCCGCCGCTTCTGTCTATCTGTCTGTTCGCGATCAACTCAAAAACGACTGCACCGATTTTCATGCTGTTTACACCAATGAATAGAGTGGTTCTCGGCGGAGGTTTTAGTATATAATTTGTCAAGTTCCGATGTCCACGTGGGCGATGACGAGGGCATCAGCTAGTTTACAAACAAAATGGATAGATACGTTATCATTGTCTTGCCCTTATCCCAATTCATTTGGGGCCGACGCTGCATGTCTTCTTCATTACTTCCCTATCACTCATCTCATGAAGACGCGTACCTACTATCTTCGTCCACCCATTGTTTCTTTGGTCTTTCTTTACTCGTATAGGTACCCATCCACAATCATAAACAAAACTTTCCTCGCTGCATTTTCCTCATTGGATCAAAAATGAATAATATTAAATATCTTTAGTTTTCATGCCATTTATTTTATGAATAAAATTGTTTTGCAACACACTTCGAAGTAAAATAAAAATGATGTAAACAAGTAAGTATGCACCTGTATGGATTCTAATATATGTAATACGGGATGACGGGATTTTCAGAATTTGTAGAAAACTTGCTGATAGCCGCGGCTTCGTCCGCGTAGATGTCGGTTATTGCGACCGATGTCGGTTTAAAAAAAAAAATATTATCTTCAATTGTACAGTCGAACAAGCTAATAAGTATACAGCCAGCTAAATTGTATTTACTTTTAAGATTATATAGATACATTTAGAGACTGATGTCAAACGATACAGCGTTTTGACATCAGTGGCTTAATGCGAAACACTTGTTAAAACAAAATTACAATCAATATTTTCAGTGCTATTGAATTATATAGATCTCTACCCTGTATACTTATTAGCTTGTTCGACTGTACAAGAAACACTTATTTAACAATAATACGGAGTTTTACAAGTAGGAAACGGGTGTTTTCGATGAACTCTGGCACCCAATGTAAGATTTAACTTGTTTTTAGGAAATTCCTTCACCCCCCCCCCCCCTTTTCAGCCCCTTACAACCCTTTTTTGCGTTAAAAAGTAGCCTATGTCCTTTGTCAGTCACTAGACTATCTGTGTACCAAATTTCATTCATTAGATGGTTATTTATAGTTTCAAAGATGTAGGATATTAAAGTTTTCGCAAACTAAATTTTCGCAGGCAAAATTTTCGCAGGCTTTTTTTAATACTAGTTTATCAAACTTTACTATGCAATGGTTTGAGTGTACAACATTGAGTTTGACTGTAAAACGTAGGTATTTTTCCACCGAAAAAAGTCATTTCTTAGCAATACTTATTGCGTAGAGTTCTTAGGTTTCATTCATGTACGTTGACGGCTTCATGAAAGGTCGTTTACACCCTGTATAATGGCGTTATTTTTCTTTCTTTTTTTATTGTTTTATTTTTTGAAAACGTTGCCCCACACTAGGCATTTCTCCCGTATCGTGGGTGCGTTCACAAACATTTAAACTCACATACACAAATACCCAGACCCAAAAGAACTACCTGTAGGCTATACAAATTTTTGTTTCGAGCGAGAATCGAACCCGCGACACGTAGCGCAGCAGTCAACTACTTGTGCCGTTTATACATTATTATTAACACTTATAAAGGAATATTTACGAGTTCTTTGTGAGAGTCGTTTGTCAGCTCATAAACATAATTATCCACCCGCAATATCATCATTTTATCCTGGTGCTTGAAACAACGCCGAAATATTCGTAAACGTCTTGTAATAAATAGTAAACATGGTATATATCCCGTTAAAGTGTTAATAATAATGAATTAATTGACAATAACAATTACAGTGCTATTATCTCAATCGATTTTCCTCATAATTATTTTTTCTATGGATGTTGCTTGTCGGAAACAAAAGTAATTTTTTTTTGTGATTGTATAATACAACGCCATCTATCGAATACACCAAGTATCACGTTGTCGAGTAAATATTCATTGATTTTACTGACACATTGTAGGTGGCATTAGTGTGGGAGCAGTGATGGCTGATGGCCCAGTGGTAGCGGCCCCGACTTACGAACAGAAAGTCGTGGGTTCGAACCCAGGCAGGCACATTACTTTGTGTAATTTATTTCATCATTACTGCTCTCAAAACGGTGAAAGAAAACGTCGTGAAGAAACCAGCATGTCTTAGAACCAAAAAAATTGCAGACTTTCCTGTCAAGAACCTCATATGTAACGTAACGAAGAGTTAGGCACAGTTGTATACACCAACATTTTGCTAGTTATGTTATACTACAATATCATTTATTTCAGGCTACAATGGCAATGGCAATGAATGGTTAAAGTCTCGTGAAATAAAGGGCGAGTCTGTAACTATCATCCGGGCACAAACCCAGACTGTTGTGTGACAATAGTTGGTGCTATTGAGAATTTTCTTAAGGATAATCTCTTTGCCCGACCAGGGTACCTATGGCACTCAGGGTACCAGGACCTTACACTCGGCAGTCACGTTTCCGACCACTACATCAACGAGAGAGTAGAGGCGCTATGCTCTATGAAAGTGCTAAATACTGACGTAGCCACAGATGATCACTAATCACAAACCTTATACTACCTGACAAAAAATATGACAGAATCAGTTGTGTTTTGTTTATACCACGCGCAGTGCGATGTAACGTTTGCTGGTGAGTCATCTATTGACGAAATAAGATCCATCAATTTTCTCATTCCCTCGCATCACATTCCAAGCTAACCGATTACTACACAACTAAACAAGCACTTGTTGTACGAGACAAAATCTTAAGCACCATGCTTTTAGAATAGTAGTTCACTGCTGACGCCATCAGTAGGTAGATACGTTTAATTTCATAAACTGCATAATAATTAATCTTCTTTATACGTTTTGTGCGCTTGGTAAACTGAAAGTCATGGCGCTTGCAACAATGCCTATGGGAACTTGAAACAGTAATGGCCACGGTAACGGTAACTTAGGACTAGCTAATCACAAATTGTTCACAGATATAATTAACCTTCCACAGCACCTTCTTCGCGTGCCTGGCTGAAGTATTTTAAACTAGCTTTTTCCCGCGGTGTCGCTCGTGTTTTGATAGGAAATTAGCCCACGAGAACGTTTAAAATAAAAACTAATAATCATCATCTCATCTCACTGCTCTAAAAAAGCCTTGTAGATAAAGGTGTCATGCTAGTCATGCATGTTATTTCTGGCTTCCATTACTGTAAACTGTTTACCAGTTTGTACCTAAGCACCCTCATCAAGTAACTAACTGGCTACTTTTATAAATATCCCGTTTCAAATGCTAATATGATCGCGCATGACTACTTTATCGCCGATTGTTCATATCTGTTCCGAGAATTCTCTCAAAGCAACAACTCGTTTATAGCTAGACGTTCGGTGTGGCGCCGATGTGACAGGTAAACTGATATTCTTGCGATATCGGCCTGTCTGTGTCACGGTGAAAGTGTAAAGTGGGCCATAAGTATATCCTCTAAGAGTGCTTAATCCTTTTTTTAATAATAATCATTTCTATGGAGCTCTGACCCGAGGTACGGACGGACTCTGACAGTTCCCGATACCGGTAGGGTACGATATTTTTCTATATATTTTTCTTTAATATTTAAAAGTGTATACTTATAGTTAGTTTATAAATTAATCAAAGAAATAATAATAATAGCCTTTATTTAAAAATCGTCTAATTTTTTCTTCTTAATGATGAAGTCTAGGTAATTATCAACCACTAGCTTATGTTCAGGACTTCGATAAAAATAATCCTTTGATCGACTTCCAAACTTTCACAAACTAGGTTATGGAAGTCAATTAGGCAGTCGCTCCATGTAAAAACTAAAACTGGTATTCACCTGCATCCGTAAGACAGGAAGACAACCCCAACATTGATAGGAAAAGGCTTGGCAGACGATGGCTCAGAAATCGCACATATTGTGAGACGATGTCTCGCAATTGTTGTAAGATTGACTGATAGACTTCAGTAAAGTGGCGGTCAAACAAAGTGGACAGGACAACGGAGTTTGATATTGTTGTGGTTGTGATAATTTTAATTGTAAAAGAAGAATATAAAAGCAGCAGAATGTTGAACAGACTTTATTAGAACAGCAAGTGACAAGTATATATACTTAAACTAAAGACACAATCATAACCATAACTTTTTGAACACAAAGAGTAATAATATACAACAGATAATTAATAATAACGTAACATCACGCATGTAATCACCGCAGGGTTAGGCAAAAGTGACCCCAATAATAAAAAAAGCATTATTTTCGAAGGCCTTTTTTATAAAAACGGTACTAATCCTTTTCCAAATAAATACATGATTCACCACAAGTATTTTATTCTAAACAAATTGCCCTTAATCCTGAATATCTTTCTTTTTTTTTGAGGGGGGTGGGAAATCATCAAATAACCCGCGAGTGCCAGACTTCTACTGACTAAAAACCAGCCATGTTCCTTCTTAGCCCTTTATGTCGAGACCGCGGTATCTCTTTCGAACAACCCGCCACCCATAATATATCATACTAGCTTTTGCCAGCGGCTTCGCCCGCGTGAAAATGTCGATTTTCCATACAAACTTTCATCCCCTATGTAAATCCCTTAGGGGTTGAATTTCAAAAAATCCTTCCTTATTCCTTGTCTACATTATAAAGGGAACCTCTGTGCCAAATTTCAGCTTTCTAGGTCCAAGGGTTAGGGCTGGGCGTTGATGAGTCAGTCAGTCAATCAGTCAGTCAGGACTTCTCTTTTTATTTATATAGATTAGGAGATAATTATCACAGTATTGAAATAACTCCGCAGCAAAATAATGTAACACTATTATGTGACTCAGACTGGTCATGTGCAGCTATTAACACTAACTACTAATTAATTTTATTGCATATCTTGATAATAATAAAAAGTTATAATAATAATAATATTTATTTATTTTCAGGTTACTTTGGCCCATAGATAAATACCTTACAGACTAACATACATGCGATATAATTATACAGCTTGTGTTAGTAAATATACCTACCTATCAATGTCATTTAACGTGTGTCCGAACGTAATTAGTCGCTTCCGAGTTCAACTGCGATAAGAGCCAAAAATCAACAGACTTAAAAAGTCTGTTGATAACATTGTATAATTTGGCTAGTAGTGCTATAGTGAGTGTTTCGTTTTGTTTTTTCCTTTTTTTATTTTTTAATATGAAAACCTGAATAATATAGTTGCCAAATTCCCGAAAACTAAAGTCCGGTTTGGATTTAAAAACAGAAGTAAGAAACTAACAAGATCTAGGTAAAGTAATTGAAATATATCAATCCTTCACATTCAGCTATACAAAACTGATAAATTCCAATCAACGTTGAGCCTGCACTAGGTTCAAGATTGAATGGGATAATGTTGCAGAAAATCTGTGAGAAATTTGATAGATTGCAGTAGCTCGACATGCTGGCGTCTGAATCATATTTCATACAAATAAAGAGTCTTCAATCGGCATGTATGCATTGATGGATCTGATAGCTATCCAACAATATGATGTTCTTTTTAAAGTTGACGGTACGGTTGTCGCAGTGGCTGAGCGATCGGACTGCTGCGCCGCGTGTCGCGGGTTCGATCCCCGCACGGAACAAGTATTTGTATGACCTACAGATAGTTGTTTCGGGTCTGGGTATTTTTGTATGTGAGGTTAAATGTTTGTGAACGCACCCACGATACAGGAGAAATTCCTAGTGTGGGGCAACGTATTTAAAAAAAAAAGTTAAAGTATAATGATTAACTAAACTAAGCTTTTTTTTAAGGATAAGAAATCTCCAAATGACTCCTTCCTCTCTGTGCGGAGCAAAAGGAATTGTCAGACTCTTGACTAAAACCCATCCGTGTTCCTTGTAATGTCCTTTGTGTTCCAGGGCCGGCCGTGGTAAGTCTTTCAAAGAAATTCCGCGATTCTGGCGGACACTAACCTCAATGGGTCCAACTAAACAAACCTGCACCTTCTTGTATGTTTTGCCACATTCCCACTCTCTTATATTTTTTTGTAAACACCTTTAATACAAACAACATAAAACCTATAATGTATCTCTTTTTTGTCCATCGCTTATTTATATAGTATACTAGCTGAACCCACGCATGCGTTGCAATGCTTTTTTTCCTACTTACCTACATACTACCCTACCTACCTTCATACTACTGTTGAACGTTTATTTAAATCCAAAAACTGTTCTTCTACAAAATAACTTTATTTCAGTATTGTACAGTGATACACAGTGATAATTTAGACCAACTCGCTTCGTAGCTCAAAGATAACTGCCATGGAATCACTAAAAGGTCATAAGCAAGATTCTCAGCTGTAACTCAATTGACTACCCACGACATTTTGCCGCCACTTTGCCACTATGACCGTATTCGGAAGTAAACGTTGAGCTACGAATTTAAAATAACAGTAAGAATCATATAACAAATAAAATTCAGGATTATTCTAAAAATACAATTAAAAATCAACATAATTTATAGTGCAATTAACAATTATTAATATTTAGTATAATTCATACTTCCGTTCTTCATCGTTCAAACGGAAATCGACATGTTTTAATAGAATTCATAACTTATTTTTAAAGGAACTAAGCCAACGTATTTACAAAAATGCATATTATTTAATGAACATTAATACATGAATTTAAAACAAGCTAACAATTCGTCCATCCTGATTAATTTCGCGTCCCCGCGAATGTCACCATTGAGCAAAAACAAAAAATATATCTATTATATAATATAAATTACTCAAACATTCAATGCTTCATAGTATTTAATTCTAGAATGACAATGTTTTTTCAGTTATTGTGTACTTCGTACTTTAAATTAGCCTTTCGCTCATAGCGGCTTTAATAGTTTTGTGCACATTGCACTATAAAGTTGCCTTTCGCTCATAGCGGCTTTCATAGTTTCGTGCACATTGCACTACAAAGTTGCCTTTCGCTCATAGCGGCTTTCATAATTTTGTGCACATTGCACTACAAAGTTGCCTTTCGCTCATAGCGGCTTTCATAATTTTGTGCTTATTGCACCACAAAGTAGCCATTCGCTCATAGCGGCTTAGGTATAAAGTTGTGCAAATTACACTTTAAAGAACTCAACACTAAAGCTCATTATAGTATAGGTTAAGAGTAATAATATTACTATTTATCAATTGAATAACACAAGGATACATTTAATAATTAATCCTAAAAATATGCCATAAATGCCCAATCATTGTATAAATCACATAAATTGTTTGATTACATTTAACAAATAAAACAAAAGTAACTAAACAAAGTGTAATAATCAACTTCATCTATATTTCATACAAATTTAACTATTACTATACACAAACATTAAATATTCGGACACTGCAAATCATCTGTACCTTCGCCAGAAGACGACTCACTCTCATCTTTATTATTAAAGCAAAGCCAGGGATGAATTTTGTCGATAGAAAATACACCCTTATACTTTGACGCTCCTCTCTTTTTAGTAATAGGAGTATCTTCAACCTCATACCTATCGTGATCCAAAACTTTAGTTACTCTATATGGCCCTGAGCATTTAGCTAACAATTTTCTACTTTTTCCTACAGTATGTGCTGCTCTTTCAACTCTCACTAAGTCCCCAATTTTAAATTTTAACGCTTGCTTTCTTTTTCTATCGTACCGATTCTTCTGTTTTGCTTGCGACTTTTTTGTGTGATCGTCTACTTCATTCCTAATCTCTCGTAATTTATCATAGTTGTCATTTTCGTCACGTGTGTCTTTAACTATGTCATCATCAATTTCCGAAACTAGGCTACCTTCATTGATCCCAGTGAGCCTTAACCCAAACAAAACCTCCGAAGGGGTTTTACCCGTACCTTTGTTTAAGGTGTTGTTTAGGCCCCACTGTACCTGTGTAAGTCTGTCATCCCAAAGTCTTTCATCTTTACCATGATTTTGAGAAGCTAATGAATCCAAAATTGTCCGATTATACCGCTCTACCTGACCATTTGCTCTAGGTGAAGCTACTGCATTTTTTATATGATGAACTCCTATTTCAGTCATAAAACTTTTAAATTTCGAACTTGTAAACGATGTGCCTCTGTCACTGATTAGCCGTTTTGGTACACCGAATGTACCAAAATAATCCCTAAGAACTGCAATAGTGGAAGTGGATTTGGTATTTTTAACCGCTTTCAAGACAATAAATTTTGTAAACGACTCTACAATCACCAAAATGTAACAATTTTTCCTTTTTGATTTCACGAATGGACCAACGTGATCGACATGAATGGTGTGAAAGGGTGTATTTATTTTAGGTATAGGGTGCAAGTATCCCTGTTTTTTGCCTGCCGGCAATTTATTATGAGCACATTCCAAACAAGAATTTACATATTTTTGAATAAACTTTCGCATGCGAGGAAACCAGTAATGTTCTTTTATTTTATCTAAAGTCTTATCGAATGAAAAGTGACCTATTTCATCATGGTTTTTCTGGAGGATTTGCCACCGACAACCCTTTGGCACCACCCACCTCAATCCGTCTTCAGTTATTTTATAAACTCTATCGCGCTTTAGGACGAAATTCTTACGAATTTCTACCATGTCATCAAAGTTTTTGTCAGAAAGGATTTTCTTAATGCGTTGTATTTCAGAGTCCGCTAGTTGTACCGTCGTCAACCAATCATCAGTTATTGTCATAATATCAAAAGTGTCAATAGCCTGAATTATCCCTGCATTTTCCTGCGTTGGGTTCCTACTCAAAGCATCAACGTGAATCATGCCTTTGCCGGATTTATATACCACGTTACAGTCATATTCCTGAATCAAACTCCACCATCGCGCAACTCGGGGTAACATGTCTCGCTTTAAAAACGTTGCCCTAAGAGAGTTACAGTCTGTTACAATGGTAAAGTTTAACCCAAGCACGTATGTTCTGAACTTCACTAAAGCAGCAATAACGGCAAGAGTCTCTAACTCATACGACGAAAAATGGGACTCCTCAGGCGAGGTCTGTCTACTGTAGTAAGCTACCGGTTTGAAAACTCCATCGATTTGTTTTTGAAGTAAAACGCTACCTATACCGTGTTTGCTGGCATCTGTGTGTATTTGCGTTTCAAGACTAGGATTATACAATGCTAGTACAGGTCTAGAAATCAGTGCATTCTTCAATTTATCAAATGTTTCTTCTTGAGCATGTGACCAAAGCCAAACAGAGTTTTTCTTCAGTAATTGCGTGAGGGGACGAGCTATCTCTCCGAAACCCCTGATAAAACGTCGGAAAAAACTGGCTAGGCCGATAAACTGTCGAACATTATGCACATATTTTGGCTTAGGAAAGTTTTTAACGGATTCAATTTTTTTAAAGCCCGGTCTTACACCTTCGTTGGAAATTTCAAAACCTAAGTAGTCTACATGATTTTGAAAGAAATAACATTTTTGCGGTTTTAATGTCAAGCCTGCCTCCCTAAACCTTTGAAGTACGATTTCTAATCTTTCAATTCCTTCCTCAAATGACCTACTTGGCACCAAGATATCATCCATATAAGCTAATGCAATATTATAGCGTAAATTTCCCAATACCAAATTGATAGTTCGCTGGAAAACGGCTGGAGCGTTGGCTAGACCGAAGGGCATTCTGTTAAATTCAAATTGCCCATCGGGCGTTACAAAAGAGCTTTTGTTTTTGCTGTCTCCAGTAAGTGGGATTTGGTAATACCCTGATGCCAGGTCTAAAGCACAAAAATACTTATTCCCAGCCAAACGATCAATTTGGTCCTCAATACGTGGTAGCGGATAATGTTGCTTAATAGTTTTCTTATTCAGGGCACGATAGTCCACACAAAGCCGTTTATCTCCAGTTTTCTTTTTAACTAACAAAACTGGACTCGCGTATGGAGACTGAGACTCTCTTATGATGTCATATTTTAGGAGTTCGTCAACCATAATTCTAACTTCTTCCCGTTCCGAATGACTCAACTTATAGGGCCGATAAACGACTGGCTCCGTATCTACTAGCTGAATATTCATTTCCGCAACCATTGTCTGCCCTAATTCAGACAAATCCTTGGCAAAACAATCACGATACTGGTTCAAAGTATTAAATAATTTAAGTTTCTGAGTTACGTCTAAATTTTCATCAATATTGAGATCATCCAATGTTAATGGAGGTTTGTCACAATGATTTTGAGCTTCGTGAATTCTATTAATGTTTTTAATATTATTATCAATTCGAAAAGCACGTGCCAAGACTTGCCCCTCTTTAAATTTAATTGTTTTATTTTCATAATTTAGAATAGTTAAATAACCACTACCGTTGACTATATTATAAGGGCCACTTTCTACACAATAGTTTAAGCGATGACCATTTTCAACAAAAATATTTCCATTAAATTTTAAATCAGTAAATACTTTTACGGAAATACAACCTTCAGCCTCTACAGTTTTGTGAGACTTCAAAACCAGTCGTGTATCATCTAGCACTCGTTTGTCACTAATCACCAATTTTTTATCGGATTTAAATACCCATATGTGGGGTTGTTCCGTAGCCGTCTGACCAATAAGTAGGTCATAGTTTAGATAACTATCGGGTACAATAATTACCTCAACAGAAATTTTTGCGTCGTCAATTATTAATGAAATTTTAGTTTTACCTAATGCAGCTACGTATGTATTACCAAAACCTTTAAGAGACGGCAAATTACTCGTCTGCCACTTTTCACGCGGTACAATTACTTTTATAACGGATTCCTTAACTAACGTACACTGACTACCAAAATCTACGTACCCTGTCAATTGAACATTATTAACGATAACACTTTTAATAAATTTGTTGTCCGCTTCTAAGTTACTAGTATTGTCTAGTCATAATGTCTTAACTTCAGCTTTTGCCCAAACACTCCTACTACAGTTAGGATCATCATGGCCAATGCGCTTACATTTTTGACACTTAACAATAGGCTTTTTACATTCAGGTATCGTGTGACCCGTTTCGTGGCAGTTGAAACACTTCAAAACTCTAACTAATTCAGTTTTTACAGGTTTACGCGTATCGGTTACAGAACGTACCGGTTTCTTATTGAACCTATCTAATCGTTCATGCTTGACACCCCTCAGATAGCCAAGCAATTTATCAGCATCCTCAAAACCTACCGCTTCTGCTCCATATCGAACTGACCTATCGTCTATTCCGTAAACAATGCAGTCAATCGCATTCCTACCTTCTATACCACACCTATTCAAAGCTATTAATTTTTCATAATAGTACTCTTCTAAATCATCTCCAAACTTAGCCCTTTTAGCTAACATTTCTGTAAGTAAATGGCCATAATTTTCGTACGAAGGAAAAGCAGATTTAAGTTTTTGGACCCATTCATCCCATGTGAGCAAAATTGATGGCTGTCCTTCATACCACTTTTTGGCAGTACCTACTAGCTTTGGGAGGGCATAATGAGCGGTCTGTTTACAATCCCAGCCGTAGATCTCAGAGCATTCCTTAACTTTATTCAACCAAGTAACAATTGTTTGATTTTTCAATTTAGGATCAAATTCTGGAACTACATTACTATTAGTAAATCTTTCTTTACGCTCTGTATTTACATTTGTAATAGTTTGCAACGATTCTTTGACTAATTTTAGTAATTCAATATTAACAGCATCGGTAGATGGAGGCTGCGGCGGCGCAGATGCAGTGTTTACATTTGTAAAAGAGCTGACTGGACTACGTGATCTATTAATGCTTTCACTGCGAGGGGTCTGCAATCTCCGATGCCTCTGCCTACTACGGCTACGATCTATAATCCTATGATCTGTCGGTACATGTTCATGCGGGTCCGTTGGTGGCGCACGTGGTTTGTTACGCAATAATGGCGTAATTACGACTGACCTGCTTCGACTTCTTGCCTGCGACTCCACAGGGCGAGGTGACCTTCTGGATCTACGCCTCTCGCAGCAACGAACATCGCTGCGGGGTGCTGCCGACGAGCGATGACTTTGTCTCGAGCCTTGGGTACGTATCCGGGATCGGCTGCGCCTCGTAGAGCCCCCCGGCATGGCGCTGTGGCGACTTCTAATAGACTTACGTCTATTCTCGGACTGGTCACTCATCTTCCGATTGTACTTGCAGTACAATGTCCAATAACCTGAAAACATTATTTGAAACAACAAGTATCTAGGTATTTTATATAAGTATAAATATTACCTACGTATCAAACATGGTAATAAAATATCATCCAATAATTGAATAAATGAGCAATACATGGCGAGGTAGAAGATAAATATTTGTAATATAGGTAGTAAAGTTACTTTCAACAACATACAAAAAAAAGCCATTCAGAGGGTCATCTTAACTTTAGAGTGTAAACGAGCTTTATATAGTATAATAAAATGAACACAAAAAAAATAAAACTCATAACCGAGCCATCTTTTGAGCATTATGTACATGAAACCTAAAAAAAAACGTAGAACGCGAAAAGCGTAGTAGAGGAAAGGAAAAATATAATAAAAAGTGAAAAATAATTCAACTTTAACCTTCAATATCTATTGTAGTACAAAAGTACAAAAATGACCGTAATATCTAGTGAAACACAACTTTCGGCTTTACCAAGCGTCTTTTTAAATCAGTTAAATGCAATAAAATCGAATTAATAAATCACCTGCCAACAGAATTCCATATGGATATTTTTTTTTCCAAGATGGTGTCAACGGAAAAAAAAATGGCACAACACATAGCAATAATAAATGACACAACTAAAAATCATATTATTGAATATTCAAATACACTTTAACATACCTTATTGTAGGCGTATGATCACACCAGGGTGGTTGCAATAGGTGCACCAGAATCCTTGGTGTTATCCCTGCTTCTGAACTGTTGAACGTTTATTTAAATCCAAAAACTGTTCTTCTACAAAATAACTTTATTTCAGTATTGTACAGTGATACACAGTGATAATTTAGACCAACTCGCTTCGTAGCTCAAAGATAACTGCCATGGAATCACTAAAAGGTCATAAGCAAGATTCTCAGCTGTAACTCAATTGACTACCCACGACATTTTGCCGCCACTTTGCCACTATGACCGTATTCGGAAGTAAACGTTGAGCTACGAATTTAAAATAACAGTAAGAATCATATAACAAATAAAATTCAGGATTATTCTAAAAATACAATTAAAAATCAACATAATTTATAGTGCAATTAACAATTATTAATATTTAGTATAATTCATACTTCCGTTCTTCATCGTTCAAACGGAAATCGACATGTTTTAATAGAATTCATAACTTATTTTTAAAGGAACTAAGCCAACGTATTTACAAAAATGCATATTATTTAATGAACATTAATACATGAATTTAAAACAAGCTAACACTACCCTACCTACCATCTACCCTACCTACTACCCTACCTACCTACTACCCTACCTACATACTACCTACATACTACCAACTACCCTACCTACTACTCTACCTACTACCCTACCTACTACCCTGCCTACCTACCTACCACTTTCTCACCGTTTAAACCTTCCCTGGACTTTCACGAATATTTCAAGACTAAAATTATCCAAATCGGTTCAGCCGTTCTCGAGTTTTAGCGAGACTAACGAACAGCAATTCATTTTTATATATATAGATAGATAGATTCTCTGTAAATTGATAGGTCAGGCTTGTGATACATGAACTCTTAGTACAAGAGTCAGAGCTACACTGATATTTGTGACTAAACACTTGTCAACAAAGATTTTAGTTATTTATTTTACAGATACGGAAATTACAAATAACAAACATAAAATCACAACCAAACACATACGTATCTATTTATAGAAACAAACAGGGTATTTGTCATTGGCACGCCACATAACGTGTAACTAATCGGTCAATAAAAAATATTATCGCTGTTTACTTGATAACGAACCAATCAACCAAGTATATGATCTAAAATCTACGTAAGTTATGTGTCAAGATATCACGTCATATCATGACGCTAATATCCCCGAAGCATATGACAGAGAAAAGCTGAGAAGTATCTTCTCGTCCAACTTACCCCAGTGTCTCAAGACGAAAGTCTATGACCAGTGTGTGTTGCCAGTGATTACATACGGGCCCGAAACGTGGTCGCTCACAACGGGCCTCATCAGAAGGCCTAAAGTCACCCAAAGGGCAATGGAGAGGGCTATGCTCGGAGTTTCCTTGCGCGATCGAATCAGAAATGAGGACATCCGCATGAGAACCAAGGTTACCGACATAGCCCGAAGAATTGCCAAATTTAAGTGGCAGTGGGCAGGGCACATTGCTCGCAGAACGGATGCCCGTTGGGGCCGGAGAGTTCTGGAGTGGCGACCGCGAACCGGAAGACGTTGCGTTGGAAGGCCTCCCACTAGTTGGACCGATGACCTGGTGAAGGTTGCGGGGATCCGCCGGATGCGAGACGCACGGGACCGGTCAATGTGGCGACACTTAGTGGAGGCCTATGTCCAGCAGTGGACGAATTTCGGCTGAAATGATGATGATGATGATATGGCAGAGATGAACCTATTAGTTCACCCATATTCCGCCAGTTACATATTATTATGTTCAAGTCCAATGTAATGGTTTTTATCTTGATGTAGAATTGGTCACACTTTTATAATAATTCAAACTAAATATTTACAAAACAAAGGGACTAAGTAAATAAACAACATGACGCTGTAATTAGGTGCGAGCCTATTGTCATCAACGAGACACAGATCCAGACTCCGTGACTGTTACTGTGAAATTTCTCCCAAGAAAACCAAATAACTTTTAGCTCCGCAATAATCAAAGAATGGAATCACATTCAATCTAAAACTGAGACGTCATAAACTGTCGTTTCAACTAAGATTTCATGTAACCACGATGTTATTGCTTAGTGTAATAAATAAAACAATTCATTCACTTACTCTTTGCAATCAAAACACTTGTATCGGTACCAAATCTGCCCCTGCGCACACATTCCACTGTTCATAAAACTCCTCTTCCGACGATTTAACAGCATTACTTCACTTCCTAAGTCCGATTTTTCACTAATTTTCACCAAACATTTTCCAAACAATTCAACACATTTAACATGGGATAAATATTTAATTTCTTCCGTTTTAGCGTTGATAAGCGCTAGCAAAAATGTTGCGAAAATGTAGACTTGCAGTGATTTCATTTTTAATTCGAGTGCAGAAAGGACACTTCTTGAGACGGTTGTTCACTTCAAGAGCTACTTCGATAATGAAAGAGAAATGAATGTCTGGTCACTTGGTCGGCCGGTGGATCCGTTATGCCGTGCAAGGCTGCGCTGGCGCTACCGGTTCCTACACATATGTTTGTGTAGTGACGCATAAGCCTGTTTGATTTCGATGAATTTTATTAGCTCGAAGGCGACTCATGCAAATCAAACATTGTTGATAATAGCATGTGGTGGTTAGGTAATCAGATTTTTTCTTTGCTTATCATGTAGGTAATCAGTCTTCGAGTGGAAGGTTGCCTGATTGATATTATGCAGTGAATGTTCTTTCACGTTTTTCTTAGTGACGTTTAAATGAACATGAGGAAGGAATCTCATTCATTCTTACGGAATCTTTCCGACGCTTAGGTTTTGTTTTACGTAACTGTCAAGGTTTAAATAACCAGGCAGTTATTATAGACCAGGGTCGATAATTTTTGAAACCAAAAAAAAATACAGTAGGATGAAACCCATTAGAAAAGGAGGGGAATATGATCAAAATGAAAGGAAAAATAAATTACGGTCGATCCGAGTTCGGGAAGTGGGGGGGGGGGGGGGGGGGTTTAAGGGGGGAAAGCGGTTTATCTCGATTTCCGGCAAAACTACAAGTCCTATGGAAAAAAGTTAAAAAGCAAAGTTGTAGGTAATAATAAGATCTACAACTTTTGTATTTGCAATTTTTTCACTTAACCTCAAAATTAAGGTGAAAAATTCAAAAAACCAAGTTTTTGGTTTTTAATTTTTATCTTTTACAAAAAACATTTTTTTTTCACGAAATTTAGTAAAAACTTACATTTTTATGCCCTAAATACACTGTAATTTTTTTGATTAAAAATATTTATTTTTCACCTTATTATTGACTTAATATCGAAAAATCAGCCATATTTTCAATCGAAATTTCTGACGTCAAAATATCTGCTTTTTTTTTAAAAGTCGGTGGGCGTTGTGTTCCTTATAATCTCTACTTTCTGATGATGTATAAAAAATATACATTGCAATGGTAAATTTTCTCAGAAAATGCAAAATCAGCTGCTGCGAAATAATACCCACTACCAAATAATGGCCTAGACAAGAAATTTTAAGCGTATTTATTGCTGTTTTATGCCTATTTATTGTTATTTTAAGATATTTATACATCGTGGAGACACTAAGGAAAATTTTGGCCCATCAAAAGGTATTTCACAGAGAAGTGCAAGGGGCTAGGAGGGTTTGGCCCTTACTACCTGTTATTTTGTAGCAGCTGATTTTGCTTTTTCTGAGAAAATTTACCATTACAATGTATATTTTTTATACATCATCAGAAAGTAGAGATTATAAGGAACACAACGCCCATCGACTTTTTTAAAAAAGCAGATATTTTGACGTCAGAATTTTCGATTGAAAATATGGCTGATTTTTCGATATTAAGTCAATAATAAGGTGAAAAATAAATATTTTTAATAAAAAAAAATTACAGTGTATTCAGGGCATAAAAATGCAAGTTTTCACTAAATTTCGTGAAAAAAAAAATGTTTTTTGTAAAAGATAAAAATTAAAAACCAAAAACTTGGTTTTTTGAATTTTTCACCAAAATTTTGAGGTTATGTGAAAAAATTGCAAATAAAAAAGTTGTAGATCTTTTTATTACCTACAACTTTGCCATTTAAGTTTTTTCCATAGGACTTGTAGTTTTGCCGAAAATCGAGATAAACCGTTTTCCCCCCTTAAACCCCCCCCCCCCCCCCACCCCCACTTCCCGAACTCGGATCGACCGTAATTTATTTTTCCTTTCATTTTGATCATATTCCCCTCCTTTTCTAATGGGTTTCATCCTACTGTAATTTTTTTTTCATTTTTTACCATTTTTGAAGGCTTCGGCCCTGGTCTATTAGGCTTTTGTTCAACGCATTAGTTCGGTGCAAGCTTGAAACTAGCGCTTGTGTGTGGAATCCTCACGAGGTTACCTATTATGCTCATAGGTACTGGAAAAGGTGCAAAAAGCTTTTCTCAGGTACCTCTACAAACGAGTGTTTGGATACTATCCCTATAATTATGTATCCTACTAAATTCCTTTTAGGATGTTTAAATTTTAAGTCCCTTAAAGTTAGGAGGGCTGTTGACCAAATAACAACAGCGTATAAAATCATACATGGTCACACCGACGCCTCAGACTTACATGCGGAGCTGTGTCAATTATTTGTTCCAAATAATTATAATCGCTCTAGAAAGCACAAATTATTTAATGTCCCATTTTGTCGCACTGTAGCTCGGTCCACCTCCCCTCTGTACCGCGTATGCTAACGATGCTCAACGCGCTCGTGGAGACCAACCCTGAATTGGATTTGTTTGCTAATTAATGGAAGACGATAATGTTAGAATGCTTGTGGTTTTGCGAGAAGACCGAATAAAAGGATTAGTAAATCAGTTAATTTAGTGTTAATGGCTTTTGCTGTACTAAATGTAATAAATAAATGAATATAGAAAGATACAACATGTTAGTAATTTCGCCAATTCGCCTTACTCAAGGTCACATACACAATATGCATCCATATAATTGTATTCTTCCAATAGAATGAACTAAAGATTTTAGATAAATGTCTGTCGGCATACTCGGCATGCATGTGGGTAAGTACTTAGAAATTGGTGAAAAACAACCCACGTTGCACATTACTCATCATCACCCAGTGCAATTTAAAAATGATAAAAGTTTTTGCAGAGAAGCTCGTCATAACAGCTGCATGGATGCATATTCAAGGTTAAGCCTCCCTCTACGGATGCGTGACGTCTATTGTTTATGTACATACCGAGTTTCATCCGTGCCTCGAAAAGCTCGATAAGCCGTTGGTCCCAGCTGGTGGCGTGGTGACTGACGCTGTTACCTACTTCACCACACTGACAATGATGAGTGAAGATTTTTTATTAAAAAATGCCTATGAACTTATGAACTCCAATAAATTAATCGAAACGTTCCACTTATAAATGTGAAGGTTATTGTTGTTGTGATTCGCGTCACTACGATTACTCAAGAAATATTCATGATATAAGGCTAGGATGATGCTAACGTTTCGATGACAATCTAAATTTTGTGCCCAGAACTGACCTACGTTTAGTGTTTACGGTAGCGTCCATTAGTTCTTGTAGTAGACGCTTTTAAGTGCCCTATTATTGCTGGAACAGCACCACATTTACATTCCAGGGAAGAGACATTAATAAATCTCAGCTGAGAAGGTTTTCCTTGCTGCGACCAACCTGGCAATCTGGCCCGATGATGAGAGAAAATGCTACGGCATACTAACGTCAAAGAAATGATGGTGGTGATGATTCACGTGATAGGGCATGATGAAAGTGATTGTCATTTGTTTAAAATTACAATCACTTTCATGACACTTCGTATAACTACAACACTTGTCAAGGAGTTGACATTAAAGGTACAAGTTGGTAGCGGACGACATGAAGTTGCAGCAAACGACGTGTCGCAGCGACACTACTGGTTTCTACGTATTTCTATGAAATTGAATAATAATAATTTATTATTTTCTATGAAGCGACGAAATGTCGTCTGCTGCTGCGTGCAGTCGGCTACCAACTTGTACCTTTACGTTTTCGAAAGCTTACGATAGTTTCAGCTAATAACAATTGCCAGTTTACATTCAACAACAGATTTGTTTGAACTGTGTGAACTGTCAAAAAAACCATAGCACCAAACGTTTGGGTTTGCAGCTCTTTTTTTTCATCTATCTATCTTCTATCTATATCTATCTTCTATTTATCTATCTTTATTATATCTAAATAAAAAGAGAAGTCCTGACTGACTGACTGACTCATCAACGCCCAGCCCAAACCCTTGAACCTAGAGAGCTGAAATTTTGCACAGAGGTTCCCTTTATAATGTAGACAAGGAATACGGAAGGATTTTTCGAAATTCAACCCCTAAGGGAGTTAAATAGGGGATGAAAGTTTGTATGGAAAATCGACACTTTCACGCGGGCGAAGCCGCTGGCAAAAGCTAGTTTATCATATTTATTCAGTAATAATTATTAGCCATTAATACTCGTACTGCATTAATCATACCACTCTCGCTTCTCACAGATCCAACCTCATCTGCCTGTCTTGTGGGCTTCCAATCTAACCGGATGTAGCTGAATACCAGTATTTTACATGGGTGTACTGCCTTCCTGACCAGCACAACCCAGTTAGTACTGGGGACTCTTCTCACAGAACCACCAACATAATAACATTATTGTCATCCATTCATCAGCAAACACACAAACACAAACACAAACGCAAACACTTTTAATTTTTTGCCAATGCGTTCAGGTCCTGTTGTGAAATCAATAAATACTTTTTCTTTCTTTCTTTCAAACAAGTCCAGTCAGTCTCCACGGGTACATTCAGAATCGTCAAAATGACGCGGCGGTTCACCCCCGAAGTCTTAACTGGTCCAATGGAGGTGGATTCAGCAACAGCAAGAAAAATAGGAATATTAAACAATTTACACTTTCTAGATATGTCATTTGTTATTATTTAGAACAAATAAAATTGGAAAAAATTTATTGAGTTTTATTTCAGGCGAAATACCCTTATACAACAATTATAATAAATGAAGACAAGTAAAATAGTTAAAATAAATAAAAAAAGAAGTATGCAGAAAATAACAAATACATTGACACAATTCTGCGTACTTGTCAAAAGCAACACAGCTCGATACGATCTGTGTTGCCTATACATGTGATCGTAAAAGTAATTAAAAGGTTCAGGTAAAGTGTTTGCGGTATGAGATCATCAATATGTTGACGGCAAGTCGACTCCGATACTGCAGTGTTCGACGATGAGTCAACTATAATACACTCACCGTGGCAACGTTAACTGTATTCGAGGTGTCATCTTAAGGCCATGTGTTCCCGGTTTTGCCTGTTTTAGAATTCACTTTTGGTAGGCAAATTATAACATTTTGAATCTGAAATAAATATATATTTAGGATACATTCTTTCTCTTTACCATGTACCCCTCCAAAACACGATGCAATACAATTTTCTCGATAGAAAAAAATACTGAAAAACTTCGATTTGCAGTTTTTTTTACAAGTAAATTCCATTTTAAACGAGTACTATAAACCACCATATTTTACAAAAAATATCAATTTATAGGTAATTCATTTTAGAATCGATTCTACCCGATCGTTTTTTCATTGAATTTATATTTTTTTTAACGATTATTTCAAGTAAATTTCGATCCACGCGTCGCTTCTCACTCTTCTCAGTGTCCCGCGGAACGTTACCGAGCCTATTTCGCTTGGTCTACCCGCCCTTAATTTGTTTTTATTGAAAGGGTCAGAAAACTGTTACATTATAACAGCTATTATCATTTTCTTTTTTAACCGTTGCCCCACACTAGGAATTGCTCCTGAAGCGCCAGCTATAACACAATGAAAAATTAACTTCTCATTTCGCTGATGTATAGAAAAATCCGACAACAACAGTAACTGTTTGGCTCACCAGACAAAACACCCGTCTGGTTGAAGGGTTTTCCCTTTTCTATAAGGGAAGAAGAACTTTACACCGTTGTGCATTCCCCTAAAGGTAGACCACCACAGCGGAATGGACGCAGGAATAATATAGTCAACAAGTGTGTGACTAAATGAAGCGTCGACAGGGCCATCTTATAGCTCGTTGGGTTGACGATATTTTCAAAGTTGCGAGAAACACCTGGATAAGGGACGCACATGACGGGAAAAAGGGAGTCTTAAAGCCAGCAGTGGCTGATTTGACATGACACAGTCCACTTGAGAATAAGTTTTTGTTGATATAGACCGTAAACTACCTCTTAAAATACAGGTTTACCCTAGCTTAAGAGGTAGAGTATTATTATTGTACAGAATTTTTGCAACATAAACTATTAATGTATTTCTAATCGAAATAGCAAACTGTATTTCAAACTCTGTATGTTTTTTGATAAATAAAGATTATTATTATTATTATTATTTCGGGCTGATAATAATGGTGTGCTAAAAATGTGCCGAGTTTTCATCTGTCTCTCTCTTTCTCTCTTAGTCTCATGAGTCGACAATCCGACACGACCGGAGTGATATCAAGATCAACAAATTAACACGTTTTTAAGGCACGGTAGTATTCTGAGAAAATTTTCTGGAAAAAACCCAGTAAAAAATTACCTGACCTGTTGATCTTGTCGATGCAAACGCAACATAACAAATTATAATATCTAATGTATTATACACTAAGTCCCGTTAGCAATTACAGGTATCATAATATTGTTCCTGATATAGCATAAAGTTGTTAAATACGTAGATCATTACTGCATGATATTTATACATCATCCGGTGAACTGTTACGCACTTGGTCTGCAGAAAATGAATACAGCTGGTATGGTGAATCTGTTTCTTAGCAGTTATAGGTGTCATAAGTGTTGTTTCTATAATAACTTAAAGTAGGTAAAAGCAACCGGGGCTGTCCTGGAGTTCATTGGGTTGATGATATCGTCAAAGTTGCAGGGAACACGTGGATAAGGCACGTACAACACCGGGAAATGTGGCAAAAAAGAAGGGAGGTCTAAACCTAGCAGTGGACGATTTCAGGTCGATATATTATGATGATGATGTGGGCGAAACATTAGGCGAGTTTTTATATCTCTCTTTCTCTCATGAGACGGCAATTCCAAACGAACGGAGTGATATCAAGGACGATGTCAACAAATAACATGCTTTAAAGGCACGGTAGTATTCTGAGAAATTGTTCTAGGAAAAAACAGTAACAATTTACCTGACCCGCTGATCTTGTCGATGCAAACGCAACCTAACCAATTATATAAACACTAAGTCCCGTTAGCAATTACAGCTGTCATAATTGTTCCTGATATAGCATGGAGTTGTTAAATACGTAGATCATTACAGAATGACGCGTGTATAAAATCCGGTACGTGGTAAATCTGCAGAAAATTACTTGAATACAGCTGGGATGGCGAATCTGTTTGTTAGCAATTATAGGTGTCATAATTATTGTTCTTAAAATAGCCTAAAGTAGGTAAAATACGCAGATCATAACTGCGTGACGTATAACATCCGTTGTTTTGCTCTTGGTCGGCATAAAGTAACTTGAAAACAGCTGGGATGACGATCCTGTTTGCATATCCGTTTTGTTTTTTGTTTTTAGTAGAAAAGTTGTTGTGAATAACAGCTTAGATATAAGACTAGATACTTACCTACATGTAAAATATAGCCATGTAAACTTGTTATTTTTTATTATTAGTCCTTGTTGGAATAGTTTTATCCACTTGTAAGGCATACAAGAATCTTATTGCCTACGTATTAACGTAAAGAAACACTTTTGTTTACTGTTTAGTGCCTAACACATGATTTATTTATTTATTAGGTCTACCAACAATTGTTTACACTAATTAACAAGGAAAAACAAAACATGCGTTTAAACTTTACACAGTGCAACAATTACTTATAGGTAAACACCACATGGACAAAAAGAAAACGATAATAAGTAATTTCTTAAGCTACACATTGTACAGTAAACTCAGTAGAATATAAAACTGTGTACCACTAGCTTATATTTATCAATGTTTAACTCCTTATGTACATCTAAAACGTAGATAATGTATACATATGTTGTGATTCCTTTAAATTTATGACAAAATATTAGATTTTATTACAAAATATTAATTATTATTGTGGCAACACTATGTTGAGATTTCTATGATTGTCGACAAAATATTTGATTTTATTAGAGAATGATAGTAATTATTGTGAGAATACGAATTGTCATTAGAACTATTTTTAAACTAATTCTTGGTTGTAATTTCAATTGAGATATTGAATATATTTTTTACTGTGACAACATTGTAATAACGAGGAGGAATGACATCATACTCTATGGATGTCATGATGGCGTATCGTTATTGCAATTGATGTGGATTTTGAAAAAACTGAAAAGGCGTTTCATAATACTTAATTGTTCATGTTATTATTGTATGAAGGTGTTAAATTTTCTAATTATATTGATGTGGATTGGAAAAACTACAGAGGCGTTTTTCTTAATAAATCAGAAGTGACAAGAACCACGAGCCATGTCTCAGCAAAATTGTAAGTAATTTGTTTCCGTTGTTTTTATAAATGGTGTATACTTTCTGCAGTAAGATAATGAGTGCTTAGATAGGCTTGAATCACCTGATCGTGTGATAAAAAGATGATTTCGTGCTTCGGAAGCCACGTAAAGCCGGTTGTCCCTGCCGACAAATGGCGGGCCGGGCGGCGGGCTGTAGTCAAACCATGTCAGAGGCCCTTGAGGCGGACTCTGACAGTAAGGTGTGTGGTGTCGTTAGACCTTACTTTCCACACGTAGAATTAAGATACGGAGGCAGAAAACTTAAAGAAAATATGAAGGACGGTTACAGACTTTTCAACTAAGTATGTAACATAGTTTACCATAATAATATTATGGAAGTTATTGTAATAACGAGAAATGTATGAAATTGCCTACACTGTTAAAAACTGCATGTGAGTCAGGTGTGCAGAAAATATACAATATGACATTAAATAAATGTAAGTTTTAAATATGGTGAAGCCGGTGTTGATATGAGATGTTAAGCCATCTTAAAAACCTTGTAGGTGTGTTGTTAGTAGCCGTGTAGGTGCGGTTATAGTAAGACAATTTGGTGCAATTTAGTAAGCCATGCAGGTGTGCTGTTGTAAGAGCAATGTAGGTGTGCTGCAGTGATAGCCATGTAGGTGTGCTATAATCAAGCTATAATGATAGCCAATTAGCCATGTGGGTGTGCTGTAGAGATAGCCATGTAGGTGTGCTGTGGAGATAGCCATGTAGGTGTGCTGTGCAGATAGCCATGTAGGTGTGCTGTGGAGATAGCCTTGTAGGTGTGCTGTAGAGATGGGCATGTAGGTGTGCCATAAAGATAATTATGCATGTAGGTGTGCCGTAGTGTACAGTCGGTATATCATGTAGGTGTTTAACTAGTATGATGTACTCGTATAAGTGTACAGATAGTTTAGCATACAGGTACTATACTACCTACAGGTACTACACTAGTGGTGGTGATACGATTGCATATAGGCACAGAGAAATTATGGCATATAGGTACACGAATAGTATGGCATATAGGCACCCAGCTAGTTCATTGTGTAAGTGTACAAATAATGTAATTTAGGTGAGCAGCTTGCTTGGGCCATATGTACTGAGTTAAAATGATACAGCAGTTTAGCAGTTGTAGTGACCTACTTGGGAACCTAGTTGCCTTTTGAAATTACTTTTATCTTTAGTAAATTACCCTTCCTTGGGCTTTGCCGCAGTGCGGTAAATAGTTAATGATTATGGAAGTATGTATTTGAAGTAACTGACCTGGTTTGAAGATTATAGATAGGATATAAAATAAAATAAAAGAGATATGAAGTGCTTGAAAAACTTTTCAGGCCGACCAAAGGACAGCTCCACCCCAGATCGAGATGAAAGCTTCACTCCAGAGCGTGTAGAGAGCGTTACCCCAGAGCTTCCTAGAAGGCGTCGCCGAAGATCCTCATCTAGTGACTTTGATGAGATACCTGTCAAATCTAAGCGCATAGTGGAAGGACTGAACACAGATGATCTTCTGAAAATCATAGCTGCAGTACAAAAAGGCTCAAGTAAGACTGTTCCAATCACTAATGTTGTCCCAGATTTTGACCCTGATAATAGATCGCAAAGTATCGAGCGATGGTTAAAAAAAGTGAATGAATGTGCAAACATTTATGATTGGAGTGAAAAACAAACAATTCATTATGCCCTTCAAAAACTTTGTGGGTTAGCAAAAAAGTGGTACGAATCTTTGCCAACGCTCAATTATTCTTGGAACAAATGGCAGTCTAAAATGAGAAAGGCGTTCCCAAGTGAAGAAAATTTTGGAATGCTGTTAGAGGAAATGCTTAACCGAAAGTCCCGTACGGATGAAACTTTAAGAGACTATTTCTATGATAAGTTAGCGTTGCTCAGTAGGTGTGAAATTGATGGCCGAAAGGCAGTAGATTGCATAATTTATGGAATCAATGATAGTTCCATAAGAAACGGTGCGCAAGCTCTCCAATGTAAAAAACCAGAGAACCTATTGTACTATTTAGCTTCCCAACAACCTGGCACATCGAAAGAAATTCCTAAAAATCAGTCTACATTTAATTCAAACAAAAAGAGAGAATCACGGGTTTCAAATAATCAAAATGGACCTTCTACTAGTAGTTCTAGTAGGAACTATGATCCATCTTGTTTTAACTGTCGCGAGCGTGGACACAATTACAATAATTGCCCTAAACCGTTAATTAAATGCATTAAATGCGGTAGGGTAGGTCATAACTCTGAAAACTGCAATAGAAAACCTTTATTATCCCATGGCAACAAAGACAATCAGCAATCAGTTGACAAAAAAGTGTATAAAATCAATTCAGATAATACTATTGGCACTAATGGAACTGTAGATGGTGATAATAGTCCAACTTTAAAAGACCAATTTAATTCTAACGTTTCTGCTACCGTTACGCACGACAAGTTTTTAAAGAATATATATATACATACGTTGATTTTGGTAGCGACTGTACGTTGATTAAGTTTTCGAAAGCAAAAGAACTTTCTCTTAAGGAAATTTGTTTGAATCTGCCTATAATAAAAGGTTTTGGTAATTCTATAACTAAACCAAAATTTCAATCCACTGTACAAGTCAGAATTGATGAAATCGAGACCGAATTAGTAGTCTTGGCGGTTAGTGACGAATATTTGTCAGCATCAGTTTTGATAGGGCAAAATTTCACCGAACTACCTTCTGTAACTGTTATGAAAGATGATAAGAAATTATTTTTTTATCATACTCCTTCACTCAAAGTAACCGATATGTCAATTCGAAATCTTAGTATATATGTCGAGAAAGATATGACCATAAATAGAGGTGGGTTGGTGGAAGTCTACACCAAAGAACCCTACTCGGGCGATATCTATCTTGATGGAAGTACACGAATGAATCCAAATCAAGAATATTACTTACATCAAGGCTGTTATAAAGTAAATAACGGCAAAGCAGTTGTATTTGTTACTTCATTCACAACAGACCCTTTAAAATTCCAAGCAGATACGTTGATAGCTAGGGTAAATCGCGTTACAGAAACTAAAACCTTATCTATCAGTTCAGAAACTAATACTCAAGTACTAATGCCCCTCAATAGATCTGACATTAAAATTGGTCAAGATATTGATCAGTCCACTTTTGAAAAACTCTATGAAGTTTTGCAAAAATATAGAAAATGTTTTGCTCTTAATCTTAGTGAGATAGGCTGTACAAATGAAACTGCAATGAATATAGAGCTTTATGACAAGACTCCAGTTGTTTACAGGCCCTACAGATTATCTCATCACGAACGTAGTAAGGTTAGAGAAATAGTAGACGATTTAATTAAAAACGACATTGTACAGGAATCTGAGTCCAGCTATGCAAGTCCTATTTTGATAGTAAAAAAAAAGAACGGTGAATCTCGACTTTGCGTTGATTACAGAGCACTAAACAATAAGACCGTAAAAGATAAATATCCATTACCCCTAATTGATGACCAAATCTCAAATTTGAGTGGTTATAAGTTCTTCATCACTCTTGACCTTGCGTCCGGCTACTACCAAATACCAATGGGGAAAGACAGCTGTCACCTTACTGCGTTTGTTACTCCTGACGGTCATTACGAATTTAAACGCATGCCGTTCGGACTAGCAAATGCCCCGGCTGTCTTTCAAAAGATGATTAACAGATTGTTGGGATCAAGAAGGTTTGATTTCGTATTTGCGTATATGGATGACCTTCTTATCCCGTCTGTTACTATTGAAGAGGGTTTAAAAAAATTAGAAGAAATCTTATCGTTACTTCGTGACACTGGTCTTACCTTAAAACTGTCCAAATGTAGCTTCTTCGACAGGACTATAGAATATTTAGGCTATGAAGTTTCTGCGGAAGGCATTAAACCTAGTGAAAGAAAGATAATTGCTGTCAGGGACTTCCCTGTTCCAAGTAACATTCATGCGGTGCGCCAGTTTTTAGGATTAGCCAGTTACTTCCGTAGGTTTGTAAAAGGATTCGGTGAGATTGCTAGGCCCCTTACCAATTTGCTAAAAAAGAATACTGTATGGAAATGGGAACAGGAACATAATAACTCCTTTTTAACACTGAAAAATAATTTAATAGAACGCCCCATACTTGCTCTGTATGACCAAAAATTGGATACTGAGCTACACACTGATGCCAGCTCTTTAGGATTGGGAGGGATCTTACTGCAATGGCAAGCAGATCCTAGAATTTTAAAACCTGTGGCCTATTTCAGTCGACAGACCACGTCAGATGAACGCTTTTTCCATTCATACGAGCTAGAAACATTAGCAGTAGTTTGCTCCCTAAAAAAATTTCGACCTTACCTCTTAGGCCTAAACTTCACTGTATACACAGATTGCAATGCGTTAAAGACAACATTGACTAAAAGGGATTTAATTCCTCGCATCGCACGCTGGTGGCTACAGATCAGTGAATTTGACTTTCATATTCAATACCGACCCGGGTGCAAAATGAGCCATGCCGATGCTCTAAGCCGGAATCCCTCAAACGATGCTAGCATAACTGATACAGTTCAAATCCTTAGTATATCTACAGAAAGCTGGATACTTACGTTGCAAATGGGTGATCCAGAACTACAAAGAATTGTCAAAATTTTGAAACCCAATCTTGACGAAGAAAATATAGACATCAAAAAAAACTTTGTGATTAAAAACAATGCATTACACAGAAAAGTACAAGGTGATGACATTCGTTTAGTTATTCCTAAAAATGCAAGGTGGCAAATTTGTAAGGCCAACCACGATGATCTAGGCCATTTTGGTTATACAAAAACACTTGAACGAATTCAAAGTCAATATTGGTTTCCTAAATTAAGACGGTATGTAAAAAAGTATGTAGCTTCTTGTATTGATTGTGCTTTTAATAAAGATAATTCAGCAAAAACGCATAGTGGCCTCTTACACCCTATTGAGAAAATTGCAAAACCATTCCACACGTTACACATAGACCATTTGGGACCATTTGTGCGCAGTAAACATTCTAACAATTATATTTTAACCATAGTAGATGCATTTACAAAATATCTCTTTGCTAGACCCGTAAAAGACACTAAAACCAAAAATGTTGTCAAAATACTCGAAAACCTATTTAGTGATTTTGGAGTCCCGACTAGAATAATTTCAGATCGTGGGACAGCTTTTACCTCGAAACAGTTTAAAGATTTTTGTGCTACTAAAGGAATTAAACACGTGCTTAACGCAGTTGCTTGCCCTCGAGCAAATGGCCAAGCAGAAAGGTTCAACCAGACAATTCTTACGGCCTTGTCAACTCAAAGTTTTGGCAAAGACGAACGCATCTGGGACCAGCAACTGGGTAAAGTACAGTGGGGCATCAATAACACCATTCACGCCACAACAAAAAAAAAGTGCCTCTGAAATGTTATTCGGCACTAAACTGAATGGTGCAATCGAAAACATGTTAGATAGTAACGAGCCTGATATCGTAGTAGAAGATTTATCCCCACCTATTTCAAAAATTGATGAAATAAGAAATGAAGCCTCTAAAAATATCGACAAAAATCAGAAACGTATGAAAGAGATCTATGATTCTAAAAGATCCCCTGCTGTTTCCTATTCTGTAGGTGATTTAGTGAAAATTACAAAAACAAATTTTAATAATGACGGGAAAAGCAAGAAGTTACTCCCTAAATTTATCGGCCCATATAAAGTAGCAAAATGTTTAGGTAATGATAGATACGAAATTATCAATGTGCCAGGGTTAAATGCAAAAAAATATGTAAGTGTAGTAGCTGCCGATAGAATGAGACCGTGGATTCATATTCAATCGTTAGAAATTGACGAATCGTCTGGTTCAGAATCTGAGTCATCCGCCTCGAATGATGATAATTCAGAGTAGGACAAATAGTTGTAAACAAAAATTGTTATTTGTGTACTTAACTATTATCTAGATATTATTTTTAGTTTATAAGTGATATATTGTGAATACTAATGTCTTTACAAACTCAGTACGATGTATGTATGATTAATGTGATTATTATGAATATTGTCTAAGTTCATTTAAAAAAAAAAAAAATGTTTCGTTAATTTCATTAATTATTTTGCTCTTGATGTAAATGATCCTAGTGTTGTGATTGTTGCGTGCTCCGGAGTTAGCACGCCGTCGGACGGCCGAGTGTTGTGATTCCTTTAAATTTATGACAAAATATTAGATTTTATTACAAAATATTAATTATTATTGTGGCAACACTATGTTGAGATTTCTATGATTGTCGACAAAATATTTGATTTTATTAGAGAATGATAGTAATTATTGTGAGAATACGAATTGTCATTAGAACTATTTTTAAACTAATTCTTGGTTGTAATTTCAATTGAGATATTGAATATATTTTTTACTGTGACAACATTGTAATAACGAGGAGGAATGACATCATACTCTATGGATGTCATGATGGCGTATCGTTATTGCAATTGATGTGGATTTTGAAAAAACTGAAAAGGCGTTTCATAATACTTAATTGTTCATGTTATTATTGTATGAAGGTGTTAAATTTTCTAATTATATTGATGTGGATTGGAAAAACTACAGAGGCGTTTTTCTTAATACATATAACCTAGATATATAAAGTTTTAACCTTGTATGTCAAGCTTCAACCTCATATGTACTAGATTTTACCATTAGCAAGTAAATAACTGCATATTTCAAATTGTTCCTTATGTACAATAAATAAAGTTGCTTTACACACATTATACAGACATGCGTTTACAGCTCACGCACACATATACATCATGAATGGTCGCCTCTCATTGGCCAGTCAAAAGTTGCCCCATTCCATTCCATTCCATGGGCAACTTTTGCTAATGTGAAAATGTTTTAAACAGCACGCCCAAAAATTCTGATTTACTATTCGCTCGACCGCTGCTGAAGAAAACTTAACTAGAAGAAGATCACCGTCTCCCCTACACTCCACACGCACTACACTCCACACCGCAGCAACTTGTTTTTATGAAGAAATCGTCTTTTATTTATCATCCTGAAATCTACCTATGGTCTGCAGTCTACAAAGTCAGGCGTAGAGCTATGCTGAAAAAGTCTGCGCCTTTCAGTTGTGTCTCCCTCCTTATTTTGTTTTTGGATGGGAAATCATCAAATCACCCCTCCCACTCTGGGTGGAGCAGATGGGCGTATCAGACTTGTAATGGCTAAAACCTACCCTTGTTCCTTCCTAACTCTTTGTGTTCCACGGACGGACGGACAGACAGACATGACGAAACTATAAGGGTTCCTAGTTGACTACGGAACCCTAAAAATGGTGTAATTCGAATTACACAACGTATTGTCTAACAAAAGTTTCAACGCAACATTTCATCATAATATAATTGTTTATTTCAATGTTTACTCGGTTACTGAGAATAGTAAAGTAACAATTGGTAGCTGAGAGTTTCAAATGTGGTAGAATATCCCACAACAACAATAACAACAATAGGAATTTCTAAGTAGAAGCCACGGAGTAGGTACTCGTGCTCGTGTTGACGATAATAGGCGCGCCCCTATTACATAGGACTTAAACTTATCTGGCGAAATAGGGTTGTACGGGTTATAGTAGTTAACTCCGTACACTGATTTGTCGTGAAGATTTGTAACTTGAGTTAAAAGTTAGTGAAACACGTTCCACCAAGATACACTAAGTTAAGTTTATTTTAGTTTAGAGTAAGTTACAGTTATAGAGTGGAAGGCGCTTATTTCTCTCAGTTGTTGATAGTTACCAAGTTATTAGTTCACTATAATATAAATTCGTAAGTCATGTAGTTTTATTACGCAAAATTATGACACGCATCGTTGGCCTAAAGTAGGTTGCCGAGTAAGCATAAAAAAAATACGGCGATGAGACCGTACAGGGGTGTCAGTACTAATGGAAACACCACTGCCTAAGGGCTCGTTTACGAAGACGCGGGGCGTCGTGCGGCGCGTGTAGAAGGCTCGTCTCGTGCTTTTTTATTAATTTACTGAGAGACGGGTCCACCGCACGCGCCGCGCCGCGCGACCGCGTGTACGTAAACATGCACTAACCCTTTGTAGATACAGGAGTCCACAAAATAAAGTTAGGAGTGCATCGACTCCATCAATTTAATATTATACTGTTAGTGTTACTGTTAGCCTGTGTCATCCCACTGCAGGGCAAAGGCCTCCCCCCATGATTTCCAAATTTTACGATCCAGGGCCAATGTGGACCACTGGTCGTTTGTTCTGTCAAGCTCGTCCCGCCATCTCTTTCGAGGTCTACCACGTCGCCTTTTGGCTGTGTCCGGGTTCCAGAACGTGGTTGTTTTGGCCCACAGCTCGTTGGGCATACGGCAGACATGGCCAGCCCAATATTATACATCAGGTTAATTTTGTTCAATCTATATTTTCACTGCCACCGATATATTTTAATAAAAAATATTCAATATTATAGTTTTTCTTGTTTAATACCCTTAACCTTCACAGGATAAACACATTGCAAAGGAAAACCAACTAATACACACTTATGTAAAATAATACAAGCGCGATTGCTGAGCATGAGGTCTTGCATTCGATTTCCGGGTCGGGCAAAGTCTCATTGGGTTGTTCTATTAGGAATTTGTCAGTGCCCAGTTGATGGCAATAGGCTCGCTCCCTATTACATGGAACTTAAAGATAACTGGCGAAATGTGAGTGTACTATTATGATCACCTCTGTCTAACCTTTCGGGAATTATAAGCGTGTTGTTATGTTTATATGTAAATTAAAATGTAGGAGCAGCGGTGGCCCAGTGGTGGCGGCCCCGACTTACGAACAGTAAGTAGGTCGTGGGTTTGAACCCAGACAGGCACATTACTTTGTGTAATTTATTTCATCACCGCTGCTCTCAAAACGGTGAAGGAAATCATCGTGAGGAAACCGGCATGTCTTAGAACCAAAAAATTCGAAGACATGTGACATCTACCAATCCGCACTGGGCCCGCGTGGTAGATTATAGCCCATTCCCTCTAAAAGAGAGGAGGCCTGAGTCCCAGCAGTGGGAACAGTATAGGCTTATGATGAAATTAAAATAGAACTACAACCGCAAAAAGGTGTGTGAATCATAGTTAGTTTAGGTATAATTATACCTATAGAAAACAGCTACGTAATTTATGATGAAACATGAAATAATAAGGATACAAACGTTATTCTAATATTATATAATAGGTAATTGTTTTGTTTCTAAATATAAACAAGGATAAGTTTGAAATTGCAACAGGAACCATCCAGGACAGGGACCATTGACACATGCGGTAATGCATTACCTACCTAATACGATGGTACTAAATGAGGAAAATGTGAGAAATCTTTCGGTTATGAATGTGTACGACTATTTCAGGAGAGGAAGACAAAACGATGAATGGACTGTGTGAAAGATGATAGGTAGGTACAGATACCGCAGCCTCGACATAGAGGGCTAAGAAGGAACATGGGTGGTTTTTAGTCAGTAGAAATCTGACACTCCCTGTCGCTCTGCCCAAGAGCGGGAGGGGTTATTTGATGAATTTCCACACGCAAAAAAAATGGTTTAAACGGATCTTTCACGAATCCGTCAACTACGCATTCTATCATCAGCCTATAATGTTCCTACTGCAGGGACTTAGGCCTTCTCTCTCAGAGAGGGATGGGCTATAATAATCCACCAAGTAGGCCCAGTGTGGGTTGGTAAATCTCACATGCCTTCGAATTTTTTGGTTCTAACACATACCGGTTTCCTCACGATGTTTTCCTTCACCGTTTTGGGAGCAGTGGTGATGAAATAAATTACACAAAGAAATGCGCCTGTATGGGTTTCTACATAACATTCTTCCATAACTCTTAATATACCTATTTGAAAAAACAAACAAAAAAATATAACCAGTACGTACCAATATTTTATGATTGTTATATTTGATAACACGCAATAATAAAACAGATTGATTTTCGGGGGAAAACAAGAACGGGGGTAATCAGTACCAACCCAAATAAATAGAGATAATAGCAATAATAATATGACGATGATAATAAAGGGGCTCGCCTCTTATTACATGATATTTAAATATTATTAATAATACAATTATTATCTTGAATGATGTAATTAGTATTATAATGATACTCGAAATATGGAGTATTTTGATAAGATAATGATAAAATGATAAGATATAATAATATAAGGCAAAATAAACTTATCAAAATATTGTGTAAATCTAAATAATGGCCGATTTCAATTAAACTAAGCGACAAGCACTGGACCCTATCTCAAAATGGGTGAGAGGGGTTTATGGCCCAGCTGTGGGAAGTAAAATGGTTTCTGGTTTCCCTTTCAGAAAATCAGTGGCAGCAGCGTGGAGATTAAAGCCGTGACACACCTTTTTTATATGTGGGAAATAATTAAATGACCCCTCATCCCAGTCTGGGCGGAGCAGGGAGTGTCAGACTTCTACTGACTAAAAACCACCCATGTTCCTTCTTAGCCCTTTGTGTCCCTAGGACGCGTCATCTCTTTCGAACAGTCCCATGCCCCGGCAACCCTCCATGGTGAGGACTTTGAGGCGCGCGTGGGACACGAACGCGCCGCCGTCGAAACGCCCTGTCGTCATGAGATTGACAGCCGGTGAGCTAGCCATTTAGTCACCACTCACAGGCCCGTGCCTACGAGGTCAACATCACGGGGTCGTCTTTTTTTTTTGGTGGGTGGAAAATCATCGAATGACCCCCCCGCTCTTGGGCAGAGCGAAGGGGAGTGTCAGACTTCTACTGACTAAAAACCAAACCCACGTTCCTTCTTCGCCCTTGTGCCGAGGCCGCGTTATGCCTTTCGATAATCCGCAGCCCCGACGGTCCCCTTTAAGCCGTGTCCCACCTATGAAAGTCAATCCTAAGATTATTTATGACATACATAATTATAATTCGCAGTAATTGAATTATTAAAACCATTGAAAAGGATGATGAAATATTGCATTGAAACATTTGTTAAATAATAAGTTGTGCAATGTGAATTACACAATTTTGTCAAATTATGAGTGATTTTAAATCTTTTACATAATGTATCATCACATCATCGTCTGCCTAGCCTTTTCCCAGGTATGTTGGGGTCGGTTTCCAGTGCGACCGAATGCATCTAAATACCATTATTTTACTTGGTTTGCCTATCCAACCACCACAACCCAGTTCATCAACAGCCTATTAATGTTTCCACTGCTGGGACACAGGCCTCCTCTCTTTGAGAGGGAATGGGCTATAATCTACCACGCGGGCCCAGTGCGGATTGGTAGATGTCACATGTCTTCGAGTTTTTTGATTCTAAGAGATGCCGGTTTCCTCACGATGTTTTCCTTCACCGTTTTGAGAGCAGCGGTGATGAAATCAATTACACAAAGTAATGTGCCTGCCTGGGTTCGAACCCACGACCTACTGTTCGTAAGTCGGGGCCGCCACCACTGGGCCACCGCTGTTCTCGTACAACCCAGTTAGTAATAAGTAATACGAGACCTCTAAGTATGACTGGTTGTCAGACTTGCAATGACTACTGGGAGCGAATTTCAAAGATATACCATTATGATAGACGGACACAACGGCTTGACGTGCTTTCTGAGGCCCGAAGGACCAACTACTGAACGAACTTAGATAAAAGATATAAAGATAGTTTTTAGCCTGGCTTAACTCATGGATAGTTTGTATTATTCCAGGAGTAAGGTCCCATGGGATTATTTCCGAACTATACGCGGTCGATATCGCGACAATCAGCTAGATAATAGTATACGGCTCCTTCAGCTAGATTATTTTGACTTTGTAGATAATGGAAAAAGTGGAAAACTTCTGCGGACTGCCTCGTTGGTCAAGTGGTTGCAAAGGCGACTGCTGAGCATGAGGTCCTGGGTTCGATTCCCGGGATTGGCAAAATGTTATTGGGTTTTTCATTAGGAATAACTCAGTAGCAGCAACTAAGTCTGGATTGGTGCCCGTTTGGTGGTAATAGGCTTGCCACCTACTACATGGGACTTAAATATAATGGAACTTGAACTTATACTGACGAAATGTGGATGTACCTACTATTACGTACAGTTCTGCCTAACACTTAGGGGATTAAAGGCGTGATGCTATGTACAGTGAAACTTGGTTAAATGATGGGACCTGGATAAGTGAGAAACCTCTCTAACTGGAACTCATGCTGAGGTCCCACGACACGATTTGCCTGTCGGGGCTGTGGATTATCGAAAGGTTAACGCGGCTCCGACACAAGGGCGAAGAAGGAACATGTGTTTGGTGTTTAGTCAGTAGAAGTCTGACACTCCCCTTCGCTCTGCCCAAGAGCGGGGGGGGGTTATTCAATGATTTTCCACCCACCAAAAAAAAAAAGGTCCCACGACACAGATTTGGATATCTGAGACACTGGGTAAGTGGAATACCTCTGTAAGTGAGACAAATTTTCATGTCCCTTGGAGGTCTATCCAGGTTTCACTGTAATAGTATGTGTAGAATACATGTAAAACTAAAATTACAACACTACTCGAAAATACTGCACAACAATTTCCGCTATGAAATAGGAAGTGTAATTCCCCGTCAGTGTATGTATTTCCGGATAAATATGAATAACCTGGCAGTCTACAAGCAGAGGTTGACTTGGTCACTTCTAGTAGAGTGTGTGTTTAGACCATGGCCTACTACTTCCTGGAGTACCGTGTAAAACGGAGTGAGCAGAGACGCGGGATTGAATCGAGACAAAACTTTGAAAAGGATTTCGTTGTCAATTAATATGACATGTAAGTACTCTATTTTATTTTATTAATAATACTTAACATTATTTAGATCGTCCGTCCTATTGATCATACGAAAGTAGCATAGAGTCCTTTTTAATGCCCCCAAAGCCGTTCTAATATACCTAGTCAATATATTTCGGGTGTCGCTCGTGGTCCACCCGCCTAGTCCACCAGGATGTACCACGGGAAATTATTTTTGCCGGTAGTCCACCAAGGTGTACCACAATAATTATTTTTGCTGGGTCCATTTGGGTGTAACAGGTACCTCGATCATGGAAAATGTTATTGAGTTTTTTCCATTAGGAATTCCTCAGTAGCAGCAGTTGATGAACTTTACTATCGAAATGTGGGTGTATTTATTTATCTATCTATATAAATAAAAAGGGAAACCGGAATAAATGTTACGGAACAAGTCACACTGAATATTAGCGGATTATTCGAAGAGAAATTTTTGGCTTGGGAAGGAAAACTTGGGGACCTGGAACAAATTGTGGAAAATCAAGGAAAAAGAATCTACTACTTGGAAAAACAAGCAAGAGTAAGAAATTTGGTATTTTTCGGTATAGAAGAAAAAGAAACGTCGTATGATAGCCTCGAAAAAAATATTATCAAATGGCTGGAACAACACTTATCGATCAAGCTGAGTTACAGCGACATACAGGAAATCAAAAGAGTGGGTAAAAAAGGAGAAAGACCACGCCCAACTGTAGTAACCTTCTCCACTCTAGGCACAAAAATCAAAATTTTGAAACAAAAAAGTGCTTTGAAAGGAACACTCTACTACGTCGACGAGGACTATCCGAAATACGTACAGGATAAGAGGAAGGAACTGCGCGAACAGCTTAATTTAGAGAGAGAAAAAGGAAACAAAGCTGTAATAAAATACGATAAACTGATAGTATCAAAAAATTCCACCAAAAGAAAGCTACCTACCTCACCTGGAACTGTTACTGCACGTAGGGATGACAGCACCACTCAAGTTACCAAAAAGAACAATTCAGGCAATCAAACAATGCGGTTAAAAGATCAAACAGCTTATCTGAGGGAGTCGTAAAACCAGGAATACTAAACTTCTTAGTCAACAAAACCCCAACAACCGCAGACAGCAATCAGAATGAACAAGCATAACAATTACCCCCCTCCTCCAATACAGATCAAGAAAACATAAAAACAATAAACATAAAACGTCTTCCAACCCGGCTGGTCACCGTGGAAGAGTACGACCAAAACCCTCCGAAACTAAAAATCACAGCAACAGAGAACAAACATAATGGCAACAAAAATCACCATTTATACATCGCAACCTATAATGTAAGGACCTTATCGTCTTACGACCGTTTATTAGAACTGGATGAAGCAATAAAAGAAATTAAATATGACGTGATTGGAATCTCGGAAATGAGGCGATTAGGTACCAGAATAGAAGAACATGAGAACTTCATACTATGCTACGTAGGCAGTACCCCAGGAAAGTATGGGGTAGGATTTGTAATAAATTATATGCATAAAGACAACATCGAGAGCTTCACTGGCATATCAGAACGCGTGGCAGTACTAAACATGAATATCCAAGGCTATATGATCACCATAATACAGGTATACGCACCCACAGAAGCCGCTAGTGAGAGCGATATGGACGAGTTCTACAAAACAGTCGATAGAGCATTAGAAGATACACACGAGACCGTCATTCTGATGGGAGACTTTAATGCGAAGATTGGAGTACCACAGAAAGAAGAACATTTGATTATGAAGAGATTCGGCTATGGCAAAAGGAACAAGAGAGGTCAGAGGCTTGTCGATTTCGCTTTACAACACAGACTTATGATTATTAACACATGTTTCAATAAGAAGCAAAACAGAAGATGGACATGGAGATCTCCAAGTGGCGTTTACAAAAACGAAATAGACTTTATATTGTCTAATCAGCCGAGATTATTCCAAGACATTGGTACTATGAATCTAAACTACCCGTCAGATCATAGGCTAATCAGAGCAAAATTAAATCTAACGGATTATAAGAAAAGCAGAGCGAAATTCACAAATACACAAGCAAACCAACTAAAGAATGAAGAGGAGATATTGAATTACATGGCAAACTTGTCAATACTGTTAGCACCCTCATCTACTCTCCAGGAGAATATCAAAGTACAAGACTACTACGACAGCATTACAAACGCTATCACCAGCAGCTTAAAAAAAGCAAAACTGACAGAAGACGCCCAAAAACGCCATAAAATACTATCTGCGAGAACAGCAGCCCTATTACAAAGACGGAGAGAACTGCAGAGAACAAAACAAAAAACTAGAGCTATGAAAAACGAACTTGCCGCACTCTACAAATTAGTCAACAAATATATAAAAAACGATTACGCTAGGTACAGACAAAATATCATAGAAAAATATCTAAATCTAACAGGAAGTACAAAAAGGGCCCACAAGGATCTTAGAACAAATACAACATGGATAGAAGGACTAAAAAAGGCAGATCAAGACGTGAACAAGCGTATAGATATTATCACTACCGCAACCGACTTTTATAGAGAATTATACAGTATCAAGACTCAAGAACCCACAACCCAAATCAACACCACAAGGCACAGTAGTGAAGAGAACATTCAACTAATAGACGAAACGGAAGTCATAGAAGCAATAAAAAGGCTTAAGGTAGAAAAATCCCCAGGATCAGATAATATCACAAACGAAGCATTGAAGACAGCACAAGTAATTCTGGCCACACCGCTAGCAGAACTATTTAATCTGATACTGCAAAAATCAGAAACACCTAAGCAATGGTCCGAATCCAATATTATTTTAATTTATAAGAAAGGAGACCCAAAAAATGTTGGTAATTATAGACCGATAAGCCTACTACCGAGTCTATACAAGCTGTTTTCCGCAATCATAAATGCAAGAATTAGTCCTGAAATCGAAGACAGACAACCAGTGGAACAGGCAGGCTTTAGGAAGGGGTTCTCTACACTAGACCACATCCACACCCTTGAGTTGGTCATAGAAAAATACCAAGAACAACAGAGACCCCTTTACCTAGCATTTATTGACTACCAAAAGGCTTTTGACACGGTAACACACGCAAGCATTTGGGAAAGTCTGAAAGAACAAGGAGTCCATGAAGTATATATTGAGGTCATCAAGAGCATATACAAGAATAATATGGGAAGAATAAAACTAGAATCTCTAGGGCCAAGCTTTTCCATAAGAAGGGGCGTAAGACAAGGCGACCCATTGTCCCCGAAAATATTTATTGCTATTCTGGAGGTCATAATCAACAAATTAAACTGGAGCAAAATGGGAATATACGTAGATGGCGCCTTCTTAAGCCATCTAAGATTTGCAGATGACATAGTGATACTATCGGACACAAGCTCGCAGCTGCAGAATATGATTGAGTCCTTACAGATAGCTAGTACAAATGTTGGTCTGGAAATTAATCTCACCAAGACCATGACAATGACTAATAGTGTAAAGATACCAATAAGAGTCAACGGAAAACCACTCGAATACACGGAACACTACATTTACTTGGGAAAAACAATCAGTTTTGACAGGAAGACCAACGAAATAGAAATAGACAGGAGAGTGCAGCAGACATGGAAAAAATACTGGAGTCTCAAGGAAATTTTTAAGAGTAACTTGCCTATAAGTCTTAAAACTAAGATTATGAACTCGAGCCTCATACCGTGTTTGACTTACGGATGCCAGACGTGGAAATTCACTGCCAAAGCAAAGCACAAAATCACCACCTGCCAAAGGGGAATGGAGCGAAGCATGCTCAAGGTAAGAAAAACAGACAAAATACGCCACTCAAAAATAAGAGGGATTACAAAATCTAAAAATGCCTTGACCTATGCACAAAAGCTAAAGTGGAAATGGGCAGGACACCTTGCGAGGCTTTCAGACCAACGATGGACTCTAAGAGCAACCTTATGGAAGGGCCCGCAAGGAAAAAGAAGCAGAGGCAGACCTGTAACACGGTGGGAGGACGAGATTACCAAAACAGCTGGCTCAAATTGGAGTCAAATAGCAAAGGACAGAGACACTTGGACAGCTTTGGAGGAGGCCTTTACCCAATCTGGGGTCCTTGCAAAAGAAGACAACTAACAAAACTAACAACTACATTTAATACAGGAAACTAACCCACTAACACATTCCAACTAGAAATTAAGTTTAATCACTGTAATAGAAGCAAGGAATAAACAGGCTTTTTATTTTATTTATTATTTATATAAATAAAAAGAGAAGTTCTGACTGACTGACTGACTCATCAACGCCCAGCCCAAACCCTTGGACATAGAAAGCTGAAATTTTGCACAGAGGTTCCCTTTAAAATGTAGACAAGGAATAAGGAAGGATTTTTCGAAATTCAACCCCTAAGGGAGTTAAATAGGGGATGAAAGTTTGTATGGAAAGTCGTTTTTTTTTTACGCGGGCGAAGCCGCTGGCAAAAGCTAGTTTTACTGTATAATATGTACACCTCCGCCAAAACCTTTGAGGATTACGGGCGTGTTGTTTTGTTTTGTAGGCACATCGTGTCTCTGCGTCAAATAAATATTTTCATGTGAAACGGTTGTTGACATTTCTCGAGTGTAAGACCGCCACGTTGCCATGACGGTGAACTGTATGACGCTTTTATAAGCCGTCAAGCCACGTCGCACCTAAACCTGCGGGGATGACCGGTGTTTATTTATGTATTGTTGTTTTATTTCTGTAAGGCTGTCGTGTCTCTGCGTCAAATAAATATTTTCCTATGAAACGGTTATTGGCGTTTCTCGGGGGTAAGACCGCCACGTTGGCAGACAAACTCCATGACGCTCTTATATGTCGTCATGAAACGTCCCGATGCCGCTACCTTTTTCCTTGTTTATACGTCGCGCGTTTCAAATCTGCGTGGCGTCCAGTGACGGCCACGTAATACTCGTAAGATTCGAGATTCGACCTGTCCGTCTATCTGACTGTCTTTTCGTATGGTAGCGCAATGCCCGTTTTTCGTAGAAAAAGGCAATTTATTAAAATGGAAAGTAGAAAATTAGGGTTATCTATCAACATTGAATGTGTACAAAGTTTCGTGTCCGCACTATTTACTAATGAGGAGTCCCCTCGTGAGGTGCAGGATTAGGGCGTGATAGCAATCATGTTTATCCATAAAATATGAACGCGTACACAAATGTTGATATGCCAGCTATCTGACAGACTAATTAGATTTTTTTTGTTAACTATACCCTATCCTGGTTGTAGGTAAGGTATGATATAAGTCACCTTTATCTTCTGTGCCAGCTCTAGTAACCGTGGAGGACTTCTCTCATGAGGAGACGATCCTGGATGCAAGATGAAGTTATGTCTGCTAAAGAAACTTTTCTACAAGATTATCACCAGAACCGATGGTGTTCAAAACTTCGTCATCATCATCATAATCAGCCTATAATGTTCCCACTGCAGGGACTCAGGCCTCCTCTCTAGGAGAGGGATGGGCTATAATCCACCACGCGGGCCCAGTGCGGATTGGCAGATGTCACATGTCTTCGATTTTTTTGGTTCTAAGACATGCCGGTTTCCTCACGATGTTTTCCTTCACCGTTTTGAGAGAAGCGGTGATGAAATAAATTACACAAAGTAATGCGCCTGCCTGGGTTCGAACCCACGACCTAGTGTTCGTAAGTCGGGGCCGACACCACTGGGCCACCGCTGCTCTCGAAAATTTCGTCTCAATCAAAAAATACTTGCAAGATTTTAACCTTGACCAACACATACTAGATATTACCTAGATATTTTAAATCTTAGTTATTTATTAAAGAAGACCGAATAGAATTCTAAAGATCACTAAAGTTTGATTTTGTTTCATTAAGATATTTTTATCAGTCATCGGGTAATTAATTGTAAATGATGAAATAATGTTGCATAGAAACATTTGATTACTAAGTTGTGCAATGCGAATTACGCAATTGGCCAATTATATAATTCATGTTTACTGAAAAATATATCTGAAAGGTTTTTCCAAAAGAATGCAGAGGATTTTTTTAGGTGAGGTAGGATGCTCTAATGATATACTGGTCTAGTGGTTGCAAATGGTACTGAAATCTAAAATCTAACGAATCTTACCAAGGAATATCGCATTACCACGAACTGGGTTGTGGAGGTCAAATAATATAATAATAATAATAATATAATATTCCACAACTATCACACAACGCCATCTAGTCCCAAGCTAAGCAGAGCTTGTGTTATGGGTACTAGACAACTGATAAACATACTTATATATTTCTAAATACATACATATTATAGATAAATTACACCCAGACACAGAACAAATGATCGTGCTCATCACACAAACATTTGTCCTGGGTGGGAATCGAACCCACGACCTCCGGCATAGCAGTTAGGGTCACTAACCACTAGACCAACAGGCCAGTCATAGGCAGTCACTCCATGTAAAATACTGGTATTCAGCTGAATTCGGTAAGACTGAAAGCCGTTCCCAACAAAGTTGGGAAAGGGGTAGGTTAGGTATGACAAGACCACACCGAAAAAGAGGTGTGGTCATGTTTATACATGACCACACCTCTTTTTGGTACACAGTCTGTAGCGTTCAGATCGTCTCGCCACCTCTTGATGTGCCTTCCTCTATTTTTAGAAAACCCCCTATAGATAAAAGTGTAAGAGACCCTATAATAACCCACTTTTTATTCCTTGGTGTTTTGCTGTAGTAAACAAAATAACAATGACGTGCTGGCAACATATAGAAACGGCAAACGTAATAGCACAAAATTGCATCATCAAATTTCTTCGCAACTATTTCGCAATATAGTATGAAAATGTAACCGCTCGGTACTACGGAACAAATTGTATCGATAATCTGTGCTTCTCGTAACGGAAAAAAACAACAGTATCCCTTTCTCTAAAGAAGGATACAACCCTTTTCATTAGTTATGTGTGTGATTTCAGTGTGGTATAAAGAAAAGCAAGAAAAAATAAATAAAAGAAAAGACCACACCCTTTTTTGTCGGAAATCATCAAATCACTCGTCCCGCTCTGGGTGGATCTCATTCGCCTAACACGCAGCCTAAGACCACGCCCCTTAGACTACACTGTTTTATTACACACTGTATTACTTCAGATTGATGTGATGTTCCATATTAATGCCTTTTGTAACATATCCTAGGTGCATGATAAAAAAGTCATACATTACTGATCTATTAACCTGTATTTATCCCACTGCTGGTCAAAAGCCTTCCCAATTCCTTCTAAGACCTCTTTTCTTGTGCCTCTTCGAACCATCCCCTGTGTTACATGTCCAGATTGTCCTTTCACCTATTTTTGGGCCCTATCCAAAAGGGTATAAATATATGGATAGAATTACGGATTGAAGAGTAAGTAACTTCAGGTAACCCACTTTTTATTCCTTAATATTTTGGTATAGTAAACAAAATATCAATGACGTCCTGGCAAGTTATAGAAACGGCAAATGTAATAGCACAAAATTGCATCATCAAATTTCTTCGCAACTATTTCGCAATATAGTATGAAAATGTAACCGCTCGGTACTACGGAACAAATTGTATCGATAATATTATAATCTGTACTTCTCGTAATGGAAAAAAACAACAGTATCCCTTTCTGTAAAGAAGGATACAACCCTTTTCATTAGTTATGTGTGTGATTTCAGTGTGGTATAAAGAAAAGCAACAAAAAATAAATAAAAGAAAAGACCACACCCTTTTTTGTTTGGGAAATCATCAAAATTAAATGACTCATTCCGCTTTGGGTGGATCTCTTTCGACTAACACGCAGCCTAAGACCACGTACCTTAGACTACACTGTTTTATTACACACTGTATTACTTCAGATTGATGTGATGTTCCATAATACCTTTTGAAACATATCCTAGGTGCATGATAAAAAAGTCATACATTGCTGATCTATTAACCTGTATTTATCCCACTGCTGGTCAAAAGCCTTCCCATTTCCATCCAAGACCTCTTTTCTTGTGCCTCTTCGAACCATCCCCTGTGTTACATGTCCAAATTGTCCTGTCTTCTATTTTTGGACCCTATCCATAAAGGTATAAATATATGGATAGAATTACGGATTGAAGAATAAGTAATTTCAGGTAACCCAATTTTTATTCCTTAGTATTTTGCTATAGTAAACAAAATATCAATGACGTGCTGGTAAGTTATAAAAACGGCAAACGTAATATCACAAAATTGCATCATCAAATTTCTTCGCAACTATTTCGCAATATAGTATGAAAATGTAACCGCTCGGTACTTCAATCTGTGCTTCTCGTAATGGTAAAAAATAACAGTATCCCTATCTCCACAGGAGTAAACATCTATTTTTATAACGTAGGTAAAATAATAATTTTAGTTAAAAATAATAATATGTTTACTACGTCCACCTATAAACATTATGTGACGCAATATTGAGATGATGACACAATGTTACTATAGTAGCGAAATTCCCTCCTTTTATATACGCAGAGTATAATCTAGAGCGTTACAGTCTTATGAAGGGAGTCAAAGTGAGAAGGTCTCCTGAAGATGAAGCTCCTGATGATAATAATTAAGCAAATCCTTTACTCCAATCTGCTTTTATGCATTGGAGTAGCTTCGCCAGTAGCGCGTGATTTAAATTCAGTGCGATCTCTGAAAAGTGATACATTCTTACTGTATTTGTTAAAAGGACTATAATGCTTAATGCTGGCACAGCTGTTTTAAGTACTGAACTAGGTCGTGAATTAATGCAAAGTTCAGAACATGGTGATTTATTGGTGAGAAGTTTGATCGACGATGTCAAAAACCATCGAAGAATCGAAAGAGCAGCGATTACGGGCAATGGATGTTCTCGAGGAAGGCGATGGGTTGCAAATCAATGTGTGACTTTGAAAAAGTAAGTTTATTAAGATTTTTAAGATATATTAAAGCTCTTTTATTCTTAACGAATCTGTCAGTACTTCGCGGATCGACTTATTCGTTACTTGTTACTTGCTTGTTTTTTTTTAAATTTATTATTCTGGTTTGAGTTTCAATGTTATTAAAAATTCGAAACCATACCTTGACCTCAATAAGATTGTTTATAATAGATCATAGATCCTCTATCTTTTGGGACCTTTTGGGACCTTTTATTAAAGTTTACTGAAAATACTTTCTTTACTAAAAACGGATTTAATTTCCATTTTAGATCTCTGATCTTTGATCTACCTCACAAGTTCGTGAAATTTACGCCCCTAATGTATCATATTTACAAACACTAATTTATTTATTTGTTTTTTACAGATACATAGAATTAAGAGAAAATTAAGACTACAAGTACCTAATATGCAAGTAACCAAGGGCTCGACACTGGCGACAGAAAACATAACGGTGTCATCAGTTACATTATAATGTAGATTAATTTAATTATAAGGTAATCAATGGAAAGAAAAAAACAATAGGACCCTAAATAAAGTAAGTTTTTTATAGTAAGGTTTCTGTAAACTATCGATTCTTCATTATTTTCACTGTTTATTTCGGTCATGTTCAAAACAATCAATTTTTTTGAAATTTGTTGTGCAACATATTGCACATCAAAGCAACGTGACTGTTTTGACTCTTAATATAAATTAATCTAAATACTTATTAATTATTATTTAAAACAGTGGTATTGAAGTTTCGATAGTCTGTCTACATCAACCTTTTGTTATACATTGGCATATCATTTCTCGGTTCTCACTAGTATGTTCCTAGCTCGTCCTATTCGCAAATACTGAAGACATTGGGACACTTTTTAATGTTTATTACGAACTTGATTCTCACACTTTGCAACTTCGATATTTCAATCTGATCACTCGTGTTATTCATGGGGACGGAGGCTTGTATCTGGACACACGCTTTTATATCCTGTATACAAAATTGTAGAATTTAAGGTATAATTCCGATGGAGACTCCAACCGCCCTTGGAATCATACCTTAAATATTTTTTGTAAAAAAATTAAGATTATGTTATTTTTATTGGTTTTTAAAACTCTAATATTAAATGAAACTGTAATGTTGTATACACGAGATAAATGAGTGAGTTCAAATGCGTGCGTCCCTTTCGTTGAGAAATATGTGAGATAATTTTGAAGTACCGTTGCTACAAAGTGTTATAATTATTACAAACATTTAACTCACAAATGAAAGTAATTTTGCACTAATGTAGTTCTTTTGAATTACTGGTACAAATCAAGTCCAGAAACAAATGGATACTTTTAATGCATTTGTATAAAACAGTACGAAATAAACACTGAAAGTGGTTTGCAAAGCCGTCCTTACGTGCACTAAGATGGAATAAGAACATATGAACTGATTATTTAGATGAATGAAATGTGAATGACATAATTGTATTTGTCTGGTTAGTCGTAATTTGTGATTGTGAAACATTCCAATATTTTATGAAAAAGTTCCGCGGTAATCTGCGATATTTTAAGTGCAATGTTAAAAAGGTGCCATGATTCCCAGCATTCCCACCACTGGGGTCATCTCGGAGGCTGAGGCCACTTTCACTTTGAAAGAGAGAGATTTAAGTCTGAACAAAGTACTCGTAGTAAAATTATTTGTGAAACATTTCATTAGGTAGATAATTTTCATTAATGAAGTATTACGTAAAATATAAGAGACGAATGTGATCAGCACATTCAAGAACTGTCAGTTGACTTATATAGATGTGATATATATTTTTTAATTATTGACATTGAAAGTGCTGATTACACTTCGATGTATTTAAAAAAAATTGCTACCTCAAGTTCATTATTTTTTACAAGCTTATTTATATGTTACTAGTTGAAAAAAAAATGAACAAACAATGTAAGTTTTTTATGGGAAGGTTTCTGTAAACTATCGATTCTTTATAGTAAAAAACTTTGTTACACAACATGTTTTCACATTGCTGGAAACATGCTGTGAAACATAATTTCTCTTTTTGACTCTAAATCAATATTTGATTTTCTTCTAAATTATCTAATCCTATTAATTGCAGCATCTTTTGGTATTGAAGTTTCGATGGTCTACATCAACCTTTTGTTGTACATTGGCATATCATTTCACGGTTCTCACTAGTATGTTCCTAGTTCGTCCTATTTGCAAATACTGAAGACATTGGGACACTTTTTAATGTATATTTCGAACTTGATTCTCACACTTTGCAACTTCGATATTTCAATCTGATCACTCGTATTATTCATCGGGATGGAGGCTTGTATCTGGACACACGCTTTTATATCCTGTATACAAAATTGTAGAATTTAAGGTATAATTCCGATGGAGACTCCAACCACCCTTGGAATCATACCTTAAATATTATTTGTAAAAAAATTAAGATATATTATTTTTATTGGTTTTTAAAACTCTAATATTAAATGAAACTGTAATGTTGTATACACGAGATAAATGAGTGAGTTCAAATGCGTGCGTCCCTTTCGTTGAGAAATATGTGAGATAATTTTGAAGTACCGTTGCTACAAAGTGTTATAATTATTACAAACATTTAACTCACACAAAATGTCGTAATTATTAGAAACCAATAATGCACAACTGCACTAGTGTAGCCTTTTTTAATGAATTACTAGTGCAATCGAAATCAAAACAAAAGGATACTTTTTGTGCATTTTGTATAAAACAGAACGAAATAAACACTGAAAGTGGTTTGCAAAGCCGTCTTTATTTGCACTACGATGAGATAAGAACACATGAACTGATTATTTCGATGAATGAAATGTGAATGACGTAATTTATTTATGTCTGATAAGACATACTACTCGTAGTAAGATTATTTGTAAGACATTCCATTGACTGATTTTCTTGAATGAAATATTATAACGAATGAAAACGGGCCAACTTTAGTGTCGGCGAGATTTCTTTCTTGAAAATCACTGTTATTAATAACTTATTTAAGACTGATTTATTGCTTTGTTTAACTATGGTATTAAAGAGAAAATAGACTGGTAAGAGTAGTTTATTGATATACAAACACTTCTATTTATTTAGAACCACATGATGTCATTAAATTTTGCGTTGTGATAACTATATGATAAGTTTATTTATTTACTTTAACTTGATTATGCAAAACCAAAGTAGAGATTAAAGACTGTTTAGGATTTTAGTATTTAATAATCAAGTTTTGATTTTTCACGACTGTGTATTGTTTTATGAGCTTTAAGCGATTCGTTTTATACATAGAGTTAACTAATTTGAGTTTTATATACATTCCTTTTGTATGTACCAGTTATACCTGTATCTGTGATATAAATCTAATGACTGTTATGTGAACTTCATATTGCCTAATAATTAAATTGTTTTTGGCAAAATTACACAGCGTTGGTAGAACAAAAATATATTTTGTTGATTATGATTTAATGTTTTAAATGAGATATTTTTTAAATGTAAATGTAATAGAATATGAACTGATTTTATAATTTTATTATTTATTTAAATAAATAATTTTTTTATTGAACTCGGATAATCTTATTTTATATTTACCTCATCTAATTATAAACATGGCATTCAAACTACGTCTATTCTAGACTACATATTTTTTAAGTTCCACTTCTATGGCAAAAAAGAAGGTACTATTAGGTACACTTATGGCTAGATCTTTGCGGAGTATAGGCGTGATGTTAGTTATGTTATAACCAGTCTTGAAAACCGGGTTTTCTACAAGACTAAGAAGCAAAATCTTAGTAAGGGTGATGAAATATTGTGGCATTTAAACTGTTCAATAAAAGTTATGCAATGTGATAGGAAATAGGCACTTATTTTCTTCTTAATAAAAGCTTCTCTACACTAGGAATATTTCCTGTATCATGGGTGCGTTTACGAACATTAAAACTCACATAGATCAACAGCCAGACTTGGACCAACTAATAACGACTCTATTTGGCCGCACCCTAGGCGCAGGCTCTCTCAATGGCAGATATTGTTCCTTTTGAAGTAGCTACGTAATAACATCATACCTGTAATTCCATGAGGACACTCACATTTCCCAGTTATGATACGCTAATTGGCCGCGTGAGTAATACTTTGCATTTTACATAGACAGCGGTCTGATGGAATGCCTTTTAACTGGTGAAACGTGTTAGTATGTATCTACTATTATTTCTTTCTTTCTTTTATTTCTTTCTTTCATTATTTTTTTTATTATTTCTTTTTTTCTTATGGAAAGATCTAGAAAACTCTGCAATGGTGTTTTGAATAATTTTGTGTTTATTTAGTTTGTGATTTTTTACATATTTAATTATGTAGTACAGAATACTTGTACAATTTGTAAAGTACCATAATGACCAAAAAATAACAATATACAAAACTCAAAATTAGTGAAATTATGGTTTTTTGCAAACAATATCATACGTTAAATTTTTTATGAAACTTCTTACATGATTAAAATAAATAAATTAAACAACGAGTTATCTGTCTGAAATTCTGAAATAAGTTATGAATGTCCAAGAATTGCTATAATACAAATTTTACAAAAGAAGTTCCACGGTTGCGAAGAAGTTATCATTTCGCTTTCTCTCTCAATGAAGGTAGTCTGAGTCCCAGAAGTGGGATTGTTGAAAATGATGCGCTAATGTTTCCGGTACTGAGATGCCACGTTTCCACACATAAAATACCGCACATTACTGCGGAATCTTTTTCATGAAAATTATGGAATGTTTCACAATCACAAATTACGACTAATCTGAAAATTATTAAAATTATGTCATTCACATTTCATTCATCTAAATAATCAGTTCATGTGTTCTTATCCCATCTTAGTGCACATAAGGACGGCTTTGTAAACGACTTTCAGTGTTTATTTCGTACTGTTTTAAAAAATACGCACAGAAAAAGTATCCATTTTTTTTTGGACTTCACTTGCACCAGTAGGTAATTTAAAATAAGTTTTAGTTAATAACCTACTTTAGTGTAGTTACCTTTTTATGTACATTATGAGATTCATTAATTTTAACACTTTGTAGCAACGGCACTTCAAAATTATCTCACATACTTCTCAACGAAAAGGACGCACGCACTTGAACTCACTCATTTATCTCGTGTACACGACATTACAGTTTCATTAGATTTAACAGTTTAAAAAACAAAAAAAAAATAAAGGTATGATTCCGAGGGCGGTTGGAGTCTCCGTCGGAATTATACCTTAAAACAAAAATAATTCAAACTTTTTATAAATCCACTGCTCCTACAATTTTATTTTGTATGCAGGATATAAAAGCGTGGGTCCAAATACGAGCCTCCATTCCGATGAATAATACGAGTGATTAGATTAAACCATCGAAGTTGCAAAGTGTGAGAAGCAAGTACGAAATGAACATTAAAAAGTTGTTGCAAGGTCTTCGATATTTGCAAATAGGACGAGCTAGGAACAAACTAGTGAAAATCGAGAAGAATATGCCAATGCAAAATTAATAATTCACTTAGATTTTGTAACATCCAAAAAGTAACTTAATAAAAATAATAAACATTAACTTACAATCGAAATTACCGGTAATAATTATTAACCCGTATTAATTTCGTCCACATCCTTAAAACATTTGATGCACTAAAGTTCAACTTAAATAGTTATTTATGTATAAATTAATATTAAATAGGAATAAGCCATATAGTCGGCTTAGGAACTTAAAATATACAGTGTGTAAATTGAAATAACTAAAGGCCCGATAAGTGGATATTTCTCGTTGTCTGTATGTGTGGACAAAACTACGAGTGCAGACAAGAAGAAATTTGATGTTTGATTTTTCCCACAATTTCAGGGTTTAGTCCCGGTATCGGGATCCAAATAATGTTTGCAGGTGTGCATGGTTACAATGACCCCATTTCAGGTTTCCAGTTATTTCAATTACTCAGTGTGGATATGAGTTTGACGAGATTTTCGTTTTTTTTTCCAGCCCACAGAGTGTCCTGCAGCGGGGGAAAGGTTTTCAAATTCCTCTTCCAAACCTCGAAATCTTGTGTGACATCCGGCCACGTTTACTCGGCGAACATGATCAGATCGTCGCATCACTTTTGCCGCGGTCTCCTTCGACAGCAATGATAAATCGTTTCTAGGAGAAAAATATCCATAACTTTTCCTCATCATGGCTCCGCAACTGATTGTGCCTGGAAAATTAAAATAAATAAGTTTCTGAAATAACTGGAACATGTTACCTAAAGACAGAAAGTTCTGTTTCTATCGACTCTTTCATACAAAAGTTGTAAATATTGTAGCGAATAAGAATATACTTACTTTTTTAACAACACACGCTGGTTTAACACCTTCCACATTTTTCTATTTTCAGAAATCGCTGCTCTCTTGTCGAGTTGCTGTCTTTTGACACCGTCAGTAAAAATTGCCATTTCTGCCGTACCACTGACTAAATTTCGCAGAATTTTAACTTCAGGCATACTGCCAATTTCAGGACTTAAAACTGGTACAGTAACGGGCTGAATTGTTCAATGTGTTACAGCATCTTTAGTACCAAATTTCAGAGATTTCACTGCATGTAACTTATGCAAATCTGGCAACTAACCCCCCGCGTATAAAAGCAGGTTGAAGGATAATATATTTAGTTCAGACAGAGAAGGTCTCCTGAAATTGTGGACCCCCATTTTCAGGAGACCTTCTCACTTCGAAAATTTACATGATAATGTAATATTCGGGATAAAGCAGGTTATATATACGGTGGCAATTATCCTATTCCACCTACTGAGATTATGTTGCGCGCAAATTGCGTCATAGCGCTTATCCCATTATGAAAGTTACAAAAAAGTATTTTTAACCGCAATACCTTCATCGGAACAATTAAAGTTTTCCCCAATATTTTTAGATGGTGCTACTTCCTACCTAAGTAATATAGGTATACATTTTTAATTAACCATTCAACTGAAATCATATTCATTAGTCACATCATTTTCATAATAATGTTGCGAAACTTTTGTTTACATATTTCGCGTAGGTAACCATAACTGATCATTGACGTTTTGGGCTTTTTTGTTTCAATTATTTTATCACATCATTCTATTTTCGGTATAGCTACAACTTACCTACTCTTTATTTTTTTTGTTGCCTTTTTTGCCACCAACTTCCAAAAGTAAAGTTATTTTACGCTTTTATTGGAAGTTGTTTTTTTTTTTGCAAAAATGTTTTTTTAGTAGCCTTTTCAGTTGTGATAAGTATGTGTTGTAGAAAATTCGTTGCTAGGGAAGGTAAATTCAACGATTTTTTTTTACGAATGATAATGTGGTAGGAATGAGGAGTAGCCTTTGCCCAGGAGTCGAAACCAAAGGCTAAATAAAAAAACTTTTTTTTTAAATTAATGTAATGGTTTATTATTTTAATCAAAAACATAGAAAGAAGAAAATAAATTGAAGAAGAGAAGACCATCAACAATATTTACATCATCATCAGCTTTTAGCAGTTCATCAAAAAAAATGTTTATTTCATAATTTATATAACACGTTGTATATTATACAGTTGGTGGCGTCTCCTTTTTAACCGACTTCTAAAAAAGAAGGAGGTTCTCAATTCGGATGTTTGTTTTTTTTTTTTTTTTTATGTTTTAAGCATATCTAGATGCCTGTGCCAGGTTGCGCCGCTCTTTTATATCTTAACATGTTACTGAGACAAAAAAAGGTTTAAAAGTTAATAATTAAAAAATAAAGTTTAAGTTAAGAAATGTTTAAATAAAGTACCTATTTAACTTAGTATAATTAGTCTGCATTTGGGGCGTGTTTGCATATGTATGTGTGCGTGTGTATGTGTAGGCGTGTGTATGTGTGTGTGCGTGTATATGTGTGCATGCGTGTGTAATGTGTGCGTGCGTGTATATGTGTGCGTGCGTGTGTAATGTGTGCGTGCGTGTATATGTGTGCGTGCGTGTGTATACATGTGTGTTTTGTACGGAAACGGATTAACCTTATATTTCATAAAAAAATCTCTACTTCATCGTAGCACAACTTGTTGATCCAGGTAAACAACAACGATTTGCATTATTTATATGGTTTGGTGTGTATGTCTATTTGTTTATATATTTTATTATCTACGTAAGACGAGCGTTTTTCGTACTGTCATATTATTAGCAAATTCTGTTTTTACATAAGGGGTGGAAGCAATGTCATATTTCATTGCCCTGCTACTGTAAAGAATATTTTTGGTCTACTATAGTTATATAGTTGTGCTAAAGCAGTTGAAGAAGTTTTATGCTGTCCTTACACTGTTCCACTATTTTCTATTTATCTGAGTAGCAGATAGAGCAGGCATTGTCTTCTGAAAGTGTCCATGTTTTAGTTAATTCTGTAGCGAATTGAGCCATTATGGTGTCATGGCAGTCTCGTAGTAGGTCCAGAATCTCAAGTAGTAATGTCCCGAATCTGTTCCACCATTGTGTTAGTTATACAGATAGAGCTATAACTGTGTCCTGTTATTGTCCTACTAATGCGTTACTTGTAAGTTGTAGCATATATGAAGAACTAAAACTGTGTTGGCATTTGGCACTGTCCTGCTATAGACAAGAAGATATTCTTTGGGCGTTAATAATGATGATATATTGGCATGACATAAGTCATTGAAAAGCATAAGTCAATCCAACTTTTCTGCATAGAATTTCTATTTCTCTGGTTTCTCGTCACTCATATTTATTGTTTTGACTTCTATAGGAGTAGGTATATGGGTAGGTAGTTCAATAATTATTCTTATCATACAAATCAGGCAGAATTCGGTTAATGGAATTCCCATTTCACCATCCTACGTTACTATAAATACAAAACACATCCTAATAAAGAAACGACTGAATTATTAACCACAATAAAAATGGTTTAAAAAGGAATACGTCGGTAAAAGTTTTCCGTCAAAATCATATTTTAGATTTTGTGACTTTCTACATATAATAACTGTTGTATAATATTAGTATATCGAGCTGAACAATTTTACACTTGCTGAATTTCAGTAGTTAGAGGAATTTTCCACATTGGTAATTTAACTGGCGAGATAATGAATTTAATTAAGTCAAATCGTACTTAGCCAGATAACTTCTTAAAAAGTAAAGACCCTCCTGGACACGAGTTGCTGACCAGGATGTCTTTGAATAGACTTCGGAAACCGTTTGGTCGAGGAAAGGAAAACCTTTTCAGGTAGGTAGGTATTCTTAGACGTCTCTGCCCTTCTTTTTGATGGGTAGTATCTAATTCATCAATGACCCTTTTTGCTCTGGGTGTAGCGAAAGGAAGTATCAGACTTCTATTGACAAACTACTGGGTAGGACCACCCATGTTCCTTCTTAGCCCTATGTGATCCAGGACTGCAGGACTGTTCGAAGGAGGTACCGCCGGAGGTAGGTGTCAGGGCATGTGTCGCAGGATGGAAGGCCCACCTTCCAAAATGTGTATGCGGCGTTTCTCCACAGACAATGTCCCAACATTATCTGTGGAGAAACGCCGCATACACATTTAAGGTCTGAACCGTCCATGCACCCCCATCTGAAAATATTGTCTTTCAGGACTTGATTGCAAAATTATATATTTTACCTACAAATAAAACTGTAAATATTTTTCGCATATTAATTGATATTAAAAACAAAGTTACTGCTGCAATTTGACGAAAAAGTCCCATATATCTAAAACATAATATCAAAAATTATAACTAATTTCCCTTGAAAATCTTTTTACCTTCTACAAACCTACATATTTTCAGATATTTCCTTCTCTTACTCCCTTATTTAGGAAGTTGCAGTAGGCATATTATATAGCCAGAACATGTTAGCGTGTTGTTTTTTATCAATATTATTATTTCAATTATAATAAAAAAAAAAAAAAATTAAATAAATAATTATAATAAAAATTAAAAAAATAATAATTAAAATAATAATAATTAATTAATTATTTATTATATTAATAAAAAAAAAAAATATTCAATGTAATTTTCGATTATTTTATGTGAAATTGACTTTTATTTAATTTTATCGACATTGTACCTATTCTGACTGTGTGATGTTTTTTATTTTCAAGATTATTACACGACTGCCCCAAAAAAAAGAGTGTTATGTTTTTAGCGTTCATGTATGTATATATGTATGTATGTGTTTGCTTGTGAATTTCTTTATTCCACCATAACTTTTAAACGCCTAATCCGATTTTGATGTGTGTGGTATCATTAGATTCTTTGCGTTATCCCGGGTGACATAGGCTATTTAAAAATTCAAAAAACATAGGGTGGGTGGTTGGGGTGGTGGTGGTTTAAATTAGAAATAAAACGAACTTTTAGTTTGTTTTTATTGAAATTTTAATGAAAAATATAATCACCGTATAAAACTTCTTAAGTAGATTACAAAAATATACCACAGTAGTATTCAATATCTATTGTGTACTAGTAATACTACTCAACAAATGATTGGTAACATTTTAAACCCGGGAATCGATATGAATAAGATATTCCTTGTAATGACAGAAATAAAACTGGCTAGGTTACAACTCCCAAATCCGTCCACGACGGCAGCTGAATGGTTTTAAAGTTTGTATGAAAAGTCAATATGCGTGAATCAATTTACTTAAAACATAGTAAGAATATTCATTTAAGGAAATAATAATAATATGCATTCATAGGTTTTTCAAAGACACTAGGTAATTTAAAGGGTGGAAAAAGATATTCAGGGTTGAATTTTGTATGGAAAAGTCATAGTGCGAGGTTGAAAAAACTTTAAACTCATTACTAACGCAAATTAATAAAGCTTTGCGTGTGTAATAAAACAATAGATGTGTGCAAGTGCGAGTTGGATCCGTCACCGACGGTTCCGTACCAGCATCTTGGTAGGTACTATACTTGAAACTGTTTGGCACTATACTTGAATGTCTGTTGATTCATAAGAAATAAAGAAATACGACGTCTCCTGATTTTTGAAAATAACCCGTTATACTTAGGGTAAGTTTAGAGTTATACAGAATAGTCCACTTTCGTGGTTAGTGACCCTAACTTCTATGCCGGAGATCGTGGGTTCGATTCCCACCCAGGACAAATGTTTGTGTGATGAGCGCGATCATTTGTTCTGTGTCTGGGTGTAATTTATCTATAATATGTATGTATTTAGAAATATATAAGTATGTTTATCAGTTGTCTAGTACCCATAACACAAGCTCTGCTTAGCTTGGGACTAGATGGCGTTGTGTGATAGTTGTGGAATATTATTATTATTATCTCCTTTATTCATTTTCTTACATATAGATTGCATTTTTAAATATTTCATACAAAATTTATAAAAAAACATTTAAAAATGTAAAAAATAGTGGTCCATTATTATTATTATTACTTTTATTATGTACAACAAAATCAGTACCTAAACTCTGTGAACAAACTAGGTACATAGCAAATATAATCTTTGTAATGCAAGGAATAATTCAGGCTAGGTTTCACCCCCCCCCCCCCCCCCTTTTATATAAAACAATACAAAACAAAATCGCTCTCGCTTCGCTCGCGCATCCGCCTATTTCTTAATTTCACCAATCGTAATCATTTCACAGACTTATCTACATGCTTCTATTCTCAATTCTGAGGGCCAAACATCGTCGACAAACATAATATTGAGCTTCGTGGAGCTCAAATGTTGAAATTTTACTACTTTTGAGCTCCATCCAGGCATGTTTATCCAGCGGCTTCCAGTCTAACTAGATGCAGCTGAAATCTGGTATTTTACATAGAACCGCTGTCTTTTTGACCTGCACATGGGACAACCCGGTTAGCACCGGGTAAAATGATACCCCTTGGTAAGAGTAAGACTTGTTGTCAGACTTTCGGACCACTGAATATGTGTGAAGACTGTCAAAGATCACTGTGTAAATGTTACGGTTTGACGTGTTTTCAGTGACAATGAAACCCAGTAGTCGACACTAACAAAGTAAACACCAATCATTTTTAGGCGCTTGGTTCCGAAGGTGGAGGATTGATGTCAACCATGACAAGAGTAAGCGATTCTCTTCTCAAAACCAAGTAAAACAGTCCTTTATCCTCTTCCCTCCTGATGGCAATATCTTTGCTCCTCCCCCGCTCCCCAACCCCATCACTAATAAAAAGCATACAAACATTTTCGCGCTCGCTGCGCTCGCGCATCCATCTCCGATCTGTTCTCTCTCCGATCTGTCTTGCTTAAAACGATCATCTACTTCTATTCTCATTTCTGTTTCTAAATCGTTCATCCAGGGAAAATTGACCAACGCTTTATCCCTTTATCCCCCTAGATAAGTCTCATTGGGTAGCACTTCATAAAACATTTTAATAAAATCAAACGACGCAAGCTACCAATCAATGATTATGTTGACCCGTGATAGTGCACAAGCTGCAAACGGTAACATTGAACAGAAGCATAGTAATTCTAGATGCGTGACACAGTTAGAAGGTTACGTTTCAGATCCACGTTAGCTAATCCCTTGATAAACAGTCTCTCCAAGAACCAAACCACCTAAGATCTCAAAGTTAGTATCCACAAAAAATAAGCGATTTACATACATACATAAACTCACGCACTTTTCCCATGGGGTAGGCAGAAAGTACAGAACGCCACCCGCTATTACAATCGTAACATAATCCTTTTGCCTCGTCCACGTTCATACATCTGTCCATACACGCACGCCGGTTACGAGTACTACGCACCTGGCCTTTCTGAAGAACGGCACCAAAAAGATCAGTGTATGTCTTTCTAAGGGCGTCCCGGCGTTGCCATTTACATCTGCCTTGTAAATACCTTTTGTTATTCGACTTTCACTCATCCTCTCCACATGACCGAACCACGATCCGATTGAAACGATTTAGTTTTGCATTATCTTTACCGCGACATTGCTTTCCTGAAAAATTAAGGAATATAATGATGTCATATTGTCTATGCGTCAAAATACCGCTATATCACTAAAAGGTATTAAATAAAAAACAAATAAAAAAATTGCAGTCGCCACCTGTAAAGAAATGTTCCACCGAACTGTCCCCCGACTGCAATTAAAATTTTAGTTTTCAGTTTTCCATTTTCGGATACAGTTACCTGGACCTTGTTCTCATTTTATCATTGAAATCGTTCGGCAGATTTTTGACTTTTTAGTTCACTTTTTAACATGGCAGGCGTGTTTTTAATTTTTTAAATTAATAATATGTTTTCCCCTTTTTTTCACTTTAGGTTCCTTCCGAAAGCGCATATCGGCAATATATTATAACTCCATCCGTTCGTAAGCCTGTTGGCACCCAATCAGTGGATTTAATTAAAAGTATGATTTTATCAAACAATTTATTTTACCTTTACCTTTTTATTGAAATAATGTCAAATACGTCATTATGCTTGCATGAAATAAGTAATTTGGACCTATATAATTAATTATTAAAATTATGAACATTTTCCGCATCGCGTTAAGATAATATCAATTCTAAAGGAATGGGCACTGTGACGCCAACATGGGAATAACGTCACACAGTCCTAAAATCCTACATTAATAATTTTGCTAATCAGTAGTTTCCGCTGTTAAATGAGCAAAAGAATCTTTTCCAGTGATGTCGTCATCACAGTACTAAAACTTTAAAATTTAATAAAAAATTTAACTAAATTCAAAAATATTCAAATTCATTAGTGCTTACCGTCTGCTGAGCATAAGGTCCTGGGTTCGATTCCCGGGTCGAGTAAAGTGTTATTGGGTTTTTCCATCAGGAATTTATCAGTAACAGCTACGGAGCTTATAATTGTGCTAGGTTGATGGCAATAGACTCGCCCCTATTGCGTATAACTTAAAAATAACTGGCGAAATGTGGGTTGGAACTTTTGCATAACCCTCTGGGGATTACAGGCGTGATGTTTTGTTTTTTTGCCTAATTGTTTGATTACGTCTCCAGCAAAGGTTCCTTTTGGCAGTAACCTAATTGATATGACAACTGACGATAGGTATTTTTTTTTCTTTTTTTTTAATAAACGTTGCCCCGAACTAGGAATTTCTCCTGTATCGTGGGTGCGTTCACAAACATATTATAAAGTCACATACACAAATATCCAGACCCGAAACAACTATCTGCAGACCATACAAATATTTATTCCGTGCGGGAATCGAACCCGCGACACACAACGCAGCAGTCCAGTATTATAATTATATTGTCGGTTTCTCAATGTAAAGCAGTTGTGTAGTTCATGCCTCATCGTAATCGGCCTATAATATTCAAACTGCTGGGACACAGTACTTCTCTCTACGAGAGGGCATTCCCTCTTAGTCCAAGATCCAAGAGCAATCAGACATAACTTATTTTCACACGGATGAAACCTGAAGTTTTCAGTAGCGTCTCGTGTGCCTTGAATACCTACGCGCTTTGTGGAACTTGCCGAGTGACACCTGGGCAGGTACCAGGTGAGAAAGGTGACTAAAAATAAGAACTATTTAACTTAAATTCACATGGCTGATTTTTATATATGTCATGTAGAATATTATTTTAAAGTAATCTCATATAGTGTCAGACACTTTTGATGGACCAGAGTTTTTGTCAGACGCTTTTAAGCTTGGTTTTTGAAGCGCCTGACCGATACAGCATGGCAATATCCCGATCAATTAGCTTTAAGTATTAAGTATTAAATCATTAGGAGTTTAGTATTATTTAAAGCGTCTGTTAAGCAATACGGCCGACGGAAAGTGTCTGGGAGTATTTGCGACTTATTTTTGAGGATAATTCCTAAAATATACGTAAAAAACAGCTTGGAGAAAATTTATACTTCACGTATTTTCTCCAAGCTGTTTTTTTACGTATATTTTCTACTCCCAGACACTTTCCGTCGGCCGTATTGCTTTACAGACGCTTTAAATAATACTAAACTCCATATGATTTAATACTTAAAGCTAATTGATCGGGATATTGCCATGCTATATCGGTCAGGCGCTTCAAAATCCAAGCTTAAAAGCGTCTGACAAAAACTCTGGTCCATCAAAAGTGTCTGACACTATATGAGATTACTTTAAAATAATATTCTACATGACATATATAAAAATCAGCCATGTGAATTTAAGTTAAATAGTTCTTATTTTTAGTCACCTTTCTCACCTGGTACCTGCCCAGGTGTCACTCGGCAAGTTCCACAAAGCGCGTAGGTATTCAAGGCACACGAGCCGCTACTGAAAACTTCAGGTTTCATCCGTGTGAAAATAAGTTATGTCTGATTGCTCTGGGATCTTACTCTATCTCATAATAGAGCACATTGGCTATAATTCGCCACGCAGGCCTAGAGCGGGTTGGTAGATGTCACTTTTTTTCGAATTAATGGTTCTAGGACATGCCGGTTTCCTCACGATGTTTTGCTTCACCGTATAGAGAGCAGTGGCGATGAAATAAAATACACAAAATGTTACGCATACCTTTTTTTTTTTTTTTGTTTTTTGGTGGGTGGAAAATCATCGAATAACCCCCCCCGCTCTTGGGCAGAGCGAAGGGGAGTGTCAGACTTCTACTGACTAAAAACCAACCCATGTTCCCTCTTCTTCGCCCTTGTGTCGGAGCCGCGGTAACTTTTCGATATCCACAGCCCCGACGGGCGTCGGCCCTTGCGGGCCCCTCCTTGCTGACATCTCTTTGAGGCGCGCGTGGAACACGTACGCGCCGCCGACACGGTCTGTTGCCGTCATGACGACGGCCGGACGGCGAGCTAGCCCGTTACTCACCGTCCACAGGCCCGCGTCTACGGTGGCCGGAGGTCATCGCGTGACCCCCGACGCCCGGAGCGCCTTCCGCGGCGGCTGGGACGTTGAGAGGTTCTCTCCCTCTCTCGTTCCGCCACCTCCTTCGCTAGCATCACTGCTTCGCAGAAGGAGGCGACGGCGTCCCATTCCTCCTCGCTCCGGACCATGGCTTGCACCAGGGCCGGACGCGAGAGGTCACCGCCGCCGATCGCCGCTACGAGAACACGGCGGGGCTCCGCCCAAGCAGGACACACCTCCGCAGTGTGCTCCACCGTGTCCTCCGGTCGATCCTCGCAGTGGAAGCATCCGGGCGTTTCCTCCCGCCTGATTCGGTACAGGTACCTCCCGAAACACCCGTGTCCGGTGAGGACCTGCGTCAGACGGTAGGTGAGGGCGCCGTGGCGCCTCTCCAGCCACTCCTCAAAGAGGGGACTTACCGCCACTATCGTGGCGTGCCCTGCGCTGGGTTGCGACAGTCGCTGTCTCCATGCCGCCATGAGATCGCACCGGAGGTCTGTCCGCCGCGCAGCAATGTGCCGCGGCAGCAGAGTGACCCCCCGGTGTAGCGCCTCCGCGCGCCACTCATGTAGGCGCGCGAGGACTATCGCCTCCAGATCCCACGGCGGCAATCCGGCAAGGAGAATCGCCGCCTCGCGGGAGATCGTGCGGTACCCGCGGACAAGCCTTACGGCCATGACCTTTTGGGGCGCGTTCAGGTAGTGGACGGCCCGCTTCCTCACGGCACGCGCCCACACCGGGGCCCCGTAAAGGGCCATGGACCGCACGATCCCCGCATACAGCCTACGGCAGGAGGCGTTTGGCCCCCCCAGATTGGGCAAGAGCCACCTAAAGGCAGCCGCAGCCCGCTCCAGTCTGGGAGCCAAACGTCGGAAATGCTCCACGAAGTTCCACCGGCTGTCGAGGACGAGTCCTAGGTACTTCAAAGTACACTCGACGCCGATGGGAACCCCTCCCACCATTAGCTGGGATCCCGACGGTAGCACATTCCCACGTCCATGGAAGCCCATGGCCTCCGACTTGTGAAGTGCCACCTCGAGACCCAGCTGCCGGATCCTCTCAACGACTATCGCAACCCCGCGTGTCATGTTCGCGGCCGCCGCCTCGTGCGACTCCCCCCGTGCCAGCACCAGCGTGTCGTCCGCGTAGCAGACGACGCTGACGCCGTCAGGGAGGTCGGCACGCAGCACCCAGTCGTAACCGATGTTCCACAGGGGCGGCCCCAGAACCGAACCCTGCGGAACACCGCACGACATCTCTCGCCGGTTCCACTGTCCGTCTTGACCAGGGTAGATGACAGCCCTGTCTGTCAGATAGTCCCCGACTACACGACGAAGGTAGGCCGGCACCCGGTGATACCGGAGTGCCTCCCTGATGCAGATCCAGGGCATGGTGTTGAAGGCGTTGGCGATGTCGAGAGACACCGCCAGGACCACACCGCCCCGAGAGACCGCATCCCCCGTCGTGAGGGCTCTCACGCGCATGATGGCGTCCACCGTCGAGCGCCTCTTGCGGAAACCGAACTGGTGTTCCGCAAGATCCGGACCCATTCCCTCAAGGTGCTCGGCGAGGCGGTTTGCAATTACTCTTTCAAAGAGCTTGCCCACCTCGTCGAGCAGCACAATGGGCCGGTATGCAGACGGCGAGTCCGCAGGGCGCCCGGGCTTCTGAATGAGGACCAGCTTCCCCGTCTTCCAACGACGCGGGAACTGGCCTCTCTCCATGCACGCGCTGAAGAACCCCTCCAGTCGGGGCCCAAGAGCCTCTGAGGCCAGGGCCCAGGCTTTGCCAGGCAAGCCATCGGGCCCCGGGGCGGTATTTTTGGCCTTAAGCCTCCGTACCGCCACTCTCAGGTCTACCCCAGTCACCTCCGGAATGTCGTCATCAGATCCTGATTGGTCCGCTTCCGGCACCGCAGGTGGCGGAGCCATTGGCGGGGGACGATGCTCCCCTCGCGAAGGGAACAGAACGCTCACCACGTCTTCCACGAGCTCAGGCCGGAGACTCTGCGTCAGCGGGGGGCCCCGGGTGCGGAGTTGATTCCGCACCACCTTATAAGGGCGCCCCCACGGATCTCTGTTGAGAGTCTCCAGCATCTCCTCGCGGGCCTGATCCTTGGCCCGCCGACGAGCCTCGGAGAGGGCGGTCTTCGCCGCTCTGTACCCTTCATACAGCTCCGCCCCCACGGCTTCCGCATTCGGAGGACGAATGCGGCGCCTGCGATGCCTGGTGTACCGGCGCCGCGCCACCACACACTGCTGACGCAGGTGCGACAGCTCTTGCGACCACCAGTACACATGACGCCGGGCGCTTCCTGGCCGGACTCGGGGCATTGCCATGTCGCATATCTCGGACATGGCCTCCTGGAACCAAGCCGCCTCGGTGTTGACGTCGGCGGGCCTGGCTGGGGATGACCCCCAGGACCACACGATCGCGGCCTCCAGGAGGAGCTTCCGGTCCAGCTGCTTCAGCGCCCAACGCGGACCACTCGGGGTCTGCGGGACCGGCGCGCTTGGGGACTGGGCAGAGACCTCAAACCGGATATACCGGTGGTCGGAGTAGGTCTCCACCCCCTCCATGACGCGCCAGTCAGCGACACGCTGCGACAGAGCGGGGCTGGCGAACGAGATGTCCACCACCGACTCGCCCCGCATCCGCACACACGTGGCCACAGAACCCCGGTTCAGGATGTCCAGGCCTGTTTCCAGAGCCCAGCACTCGACCATCCTACCCCGCACATCCGTGTAACGAGAACCCCAAGCCAAGTTCTTGGCATTGAAGTCCCCGAGCACAAGTACGGGAAGGGAATAGCCTCCGATGACGACACTCAACTCCCTGAGGGAGTTTTGGAACTCGGCGAGAGTTCGGCTCGGAGAGAAGTAGACTCCCGCCACTACTATCTCCCCGAACCGTGCCGCTACGCACCCCTGACCCTTCCTGACCATCTCAAGGGCCGGGGTGCCGGCGGCGGCCGACGCAATGATGGTCACTGAGCCACTGAGGTCCTCCACCCAGTCTGGCCTGGGCGGGACGAAATAGGGCTCAGCGACCACGGCGATGTTGATCGACCACTGCGCCATGCTCTGGAGCAACAGATCCTGAGCGCAGGCGCAGTGGTTGATATTCGCCTGGAGGAGGCTTAATGGGGCCATTAATTAATGGCAGTCCATTTCAGCCCCCTCCGGGGCCCCCTCAGGCTTGGCGGCAGCGGCTTTGGCAGCCGCGGCTTTAGCGGCAGCGGCTTTGGCGGCAGCGGCTTTGGCGGCAGCGGCGGCTGCGGCAGCAGCGGCGGCGGCGGCAGCGGCGGCGGCGGCAGCGGCAGCGGCCTCGGCGTTGGCGACGGTGGGGGTGGTGGCGGAGGGCCTCCCTTTTCCCCTGGCCTTGGCGGGTGGAGCGCAGGCCTTGCTCCCTGCCCGGTGCTCGGCCGGCTTCCCGGCCGCCGCACATGCGTCGCAGTGCGGCGTGGCCAGGCAAGCCGCAGCCCAGTGACCGGGCTGACCGCAGCGGAAGCATAGTTCGCTGCGGTCCACCTCCGAGGTGCATCGGCACCCTACGTGCTGCCCCACGTGGCAGCGAAAGCACCTCAGAGGTCTGGGCTCCAGGAGCTTGACCTGCGCCCTCGACCAGCCCACCTTGAGGGTGCGACCCTCCGCAATCTTCTTCGCCACCGTCACAGGGCAGCTGACCGTTACAGTCAGCATGCCTTCGCGGTCCGGGCGCAGGGTGCCCGCCTTGATCTGCTCGGCAGAGCACCCCCCAGCCGCGGTGACGGCGGCCAACACCTCCTCCTCGGAGACCGAGTCGTCCAGCCCCACGATGCGCAGGCTTGCGCACTTGATGGGCCTGGACACCCGGACCTCGTCCGCATTTAGGAACGCCCTGAACTTTTCAGCCAGAGCGTCCGCCGACGAGGCGCTTGATCCATCGGGGAGCTCCAACAATCGAGCCCCTGTAGCAGTGGGTCGAACTCGGAGGCCCCCGATGATCCCGAGCTCTTCGAGGTTCACCCTCGCCTTCAGCCCATCGAGAACGCTTCCGTACTCCATGCCCTTACTGACCGCGTTTGGCTGCAGCGTTACCACTACAGCCACGTTTTTCGGGGCACGGAGCCTCGCCGCAGCGCTCCGCTTTTTCTGCCGGCGCTTGCGTTCTCTCCGCCTGGCTTTTTGGGCCGCCTTTTGCTCCCGCCGCTTTTCCCCGGCCACCTCCCAACCTGACTCGCCCTCGGAAGGCTCAGGGGGTGGAGGGGGTGCCTTGCCCTTCGTCTTCTGGGCAGGCGCCTTACCCCCCTTCTGGGGAGGCGCCCTGCTCTTTGGAGGGGTAGGCTCCTTGTCCTTCGGAGGGGCAGGCGCCTTGCCCTTCTCCGGTTCGGGCGCCTTACCCTTCGCCTGGGCCTTGCCCTTCGGAGGGGGGGGTCCCGCCTTGCCCTTCTGAGGGGCAGCTGTTTTACGCGGTGGCGCTGGGGCCGGCTTCCCACCTGGCTGGGCCCCGCCTTCAGGCTGGCTGGACGGCCCCGCCCCAGGGTCACCGGCCGCCGCGTCCGCATAGGACTTCGCCCCCAGGGAGGGCCGAAGAACAATGCCCTCCAAGAGGGAGTGCCCCCTCTCCAGGTCAGCCAGCCTCTGCAGAACCAGGTTCAGGTCCCGGTCCCCGGCAGCCAGGGGCTGGCTTTGCCCGCGCCCGTCTTGACGCACCTCCTCAGGGCAGGCTCCTCGGAGCTTGGCCAGGTTCGCCTGGAGCCTCGCGTTCTCCTTCTGGAGACGCTTTATGGCGACCGCCTGGCGGGTGACCTCCGCCCGCAGAACGGACACCTCGTCCGACGGAGGTCCACCACCCAGCGCCTCCGCTGCCGCCACAATGGAGGCCGAGGCCGCGGCGATCGCGGCCTTCTTTGATTCCTGGGTCCTCTTAAGAGAGACGCCATGTATTGCGGCCCCCACGAACTCCGCAAACCCGGCCAGGCGCTCACCAACGGAGCCGCCGCCGGTGACCTGGTCTCCACCAGTGTTGGCCTCAACACCGGTCTCTGGCTCACCAGGCTCACCGCGCTCTCCACCGGTCTCCGTCTCGCCGCCAGAAGACGACGACGAGGTGACCTTTCGGCCGAGGTGGAGCCCTTCTCCGGCGTCCCCCTTGGCTCGCCGGGCAGCCTCCAGGGAAGCGGCACGCCTTCCCCGAGGGATTTTTCGGGCCGAGGTCAGTCGGTCCGATCCGCCGGACGACGACTCCTCGGCTCCGGCTCCGGCTCTGGGCCGCTTAAGGAAACGCTCTGCGTATTCCTTAGCAGCCCCCGATACCTCCCGTCCGGAGCCCGCCAAGCTAGCGCCCGACCCGGAGTCAGAATCCGACCCCGAGTCTCGTCGCCGCTCAAGCGAGCTCCCCCGCCAGAGTTTGCCGGAAGACTTCTCCCGGCACTCGCCCGACACCTTGTCAGGCACATCCGAAAACGTCACTACCGGTCTCAGGACTTCCAGACCGGGAGCCTCCTCGGCTCTTGTTGCCACTGGCAAACGGTTCTGTACAGAGTACAAGACATTCGTTGCCCCCCCCAGAATACGAGGGGCTTGACGCCTCCAAAGGAGACGTGGAGGATTCTCCAACTGCGGAGCAGCTGGTACCTCCCTGGGGTAATACTTTTTCGACTGTCTGTTTTCCCATTTTGTTTATTTTTCCCTTTTAGAGGGTGCGGTCCCTGTCTCCACCTACTACGTCTCTCCCTCCGCCTACTCGCTGCCCTCACAGTCACGTCTGATGAGCAGACGCGAACCAGAGAGCAGCGAGTAGGGTTTCCTCCTGCGACAGGCACACCGCCCGCGAACCCGAACACTGTTCACGGCCCCGGGCGGTGCGCCCCCCGCGTGTCCCTCTTTGTCTGGTCTCTCGCCTTGGACCTTTCCGGCATGAGTATATCTACCGGCAGAGCCCCAAGGGTCATTGAGACACGCAAGCCCCACCACGACGGCAACGTGGGAACACTCCGGTGGGGATGTTACGCATACCTGAGTTTGAACCCACAGCTTACTGCTCGTAAGGCCCGGTTTCCACCAAAGCGAAGAGGAGCGGAGACGATAGGAGATGTGCGGAAATTGGCCAAGCACATCTATCTATATTATATATGTATATATACAACTAGCGGACGTCCTGCGGTTTCACCCGCGTAGATCCCGTTCCCGTGGGAATACAGGGATAAAAAGTAGCCTATGACACTCAGCAATAATGTGGCTTTCTATTGGTGAAAGAATTTTTAAAATCGGTTCAGTAGATCCCGAGATTACCCCTTACAATTTAACAAATATACAAACACACAAAATTTACCTCTTTATAATATTAGTATAGAAGTATAGAATAGAAAAGAGAAGTCCTGACTGACTGACTGACTCATCAACGCCCAGCCCAAACCCTTAGACCTAGAGAGCTGAAATTTTGCACAGAGGTTCCCTTTAAAATGTAGACAAGGAATAAGGAAGAGTTTTTCGAAATTCTACCCCTAAGGGAGTTAAATAGGGGATGAAAGTTTGTATGGAAAATCGTCATTTTCACGCGGGCGAAGCCGCTGGCAAAAGCTAGTCAGTTAATATTTACATCTAGCCTTTCGCCCATCCTGTGATTGGTCGAATTTGGCACATCTCCGCTCCGCTCTGCTCGCCTCCGCTTTGGTGGATACCGGGGCTTAAGTCGGGGCTACCTTGGGTCCTCACTGCTCTCCATAAATCACCAAGATCATAAGCCTGTTGGCACCCAATCCGTTACTTAAATTAAAAGTACGAGTTTTATTAACCTTTTTCCTCGACTTGCCGGTTCAATGACGACGTTGATGTAGTCCGCTGTCTGCACTGTCAACAGTTCGGTCACGTTAAAAAATACTGCGTTAACAAGTCACCTACCTGTGCTAATTGCTCCGAAGCACATGAAACAAACGACTGCCCGCATAAGGACAACTTAAATTTTATACCTACTTGCGTGGCGTGTAAGCGTTTTAAAAAACCATTTGACCATCGTTGCGGGTCACCAGAGTGTACTACCTACAAACTTAAGCTCGAACAGTTAATCCTCAACACAAACTACTAAAATAATGGATAGTTTAAATATAGGACAATTAAATCTCCACAACGATAGGGTAGCGACTTCTGAACTAGACAAATTAATTATCGATTACAGCTTGGACATAGTACTTGTTCAAGAGCAATATCAAAACGCGCGCTTACGTCATAAAGTAGTTCAGCTGGATTCAAAGTCACGAGCCGGAATTTACGTAGCGCGTTCTTCTAAGTTTACAGTAACGTCTTTGCGTAACCTCATGACGCCGCACTGTGCCGTTGCGGAAGTCTCCTCGGCTTCCTATAAAGTTTACGTTGTGAGCTGTTACTTTCAATATTCAGACCCTGTTGGTCCTCACATACATAACCTCCGTCATGTCTTGCGGTCACTCGCTGGCTGTAAAATTATCGTTGGCGCGGATGTTAACGCGTCCTCGTCTCTGTGGTATGGCAAGGTTCGGTCTACGGATTCCGACCGACGTTCCGCTGTCGAAGATTTCATTGCTGAAATGAACCTATCGATTCATAATACCCCAGATGCACCACCTACTTTTTGCAGCCAAATGGGCGAATCTTGTATTGACGTCACACTTTCTAGTGCAGACGTTCGCTTGGATAGGTGGCGTGTCCTACCTGATGCGTCATGTAGCGATCATCGGCTTATCGTGTACGAATTTGTTCCGATGTTTACTCAAGGTCCGTCACATTCACATATCATTGGTAACTTTAGGTATAAAAGTAAAGGCGCGAATTGGGAATTCTTTAGCTTGCTTTTTGCGTCTAACACCAAAGACTTCACTCGAGACGGGCTATCAGCTGAAGAAAGTGCTGAAATTATGTCAGACGCCTTCACTTACTGTGCTGACATCGCCATTGGTCGCGGATCTATGACCAATATCCGCAGATGTGATTGGTGGTGTGACTACCTAATTGAACAACGTAAAAGTTATCGCCGAGCGCGTAGACATTTAAATAAGCTTAAAAAGCGAAAGGTCACCGGAGACCTCCTAACCTCTGCTTTAAATGCGTTTAGAGTTGCCAAGTCCCGCTACAGAGCATCAGTAGAAAAATCTAAAGGTAATTTACTGCGGAAAATAGTAGAAAAATTAGATAAAGAAGGTCCGTGGTCTCCTTTGTATCACGAGTTCAAAGCAAATCGATCAGTCGATCTTGCGTTCGTCGAAAACATCAAAGTAAACAATAAACACACCACCGGTATTGAGGAGACAACCGAAGTTCTATTAAATACGTTGATACCTGATGATTTGCCTGATAATGATAATGACTACCACAAGCAGATCAGGGCGTGGGCGGCTGTGCCACCTGAATCACCAGCGTCAGACCTTCCATCCATTGACGAATTCATTAAAGTTGTCAGGAAACTCCCACTCAACAAATCGTCAGGTGAAGATAAAATATCTAATCGGATGATAATAGAAGCATGTAAAACAGCGGCCGACGCGATTTTAAGTGTTTACAACCGTTGTATCGCAGAAGGCGTTTTTCCTCGTATATGGCGACGCGGCTTTATACGAATAATTCCGAAAAGTGGCGACAAGCCTCCGGACGATCCTAAGTCTTACCGCCCTATAACACTGCTACCATCTTTGGGGAAACTCCTGGAGCGTCTTATCGTTCCACGTTTACTACCAGACGGACCGAAATTTCACAACAACCAATTCGGTTTTACCGTGGGAAAATCTACCGTAGACGCGGCACTTTCTGTCAGAAAAATTGTCAATACATCCGAACATAAGTACGTAGTTGGGATCTTTCTAGATATTTCTGGGGCTTTTGATAACGCATGGTGGCCGATGCTACTCCTTAAACTGAAAATTCGTGGTTGCCCTAAAAACATATACAATCTTGTTTGCTCGTACTTCTTAAATGGTTCCGCGAAACTCAAACTCGGACATCATTCTATGTCAAAGTCCCTTACCATGGGATGCCCTCAGGGTTCGGTTATGGGTCCGTATGTATGGAACGTAGGCTTCGATGACTTCCTCGCGATTCCACTTCCATGCGGCTGTTCATTAACCGGTTACGCGGACGACGGCCTGCTGCTCATTCAGTCAAGTACTCGGGCTGGACTCGAAAATTTGGCTGACACTTGCCTAAAATTAATATCCCAGTGGGGTGATCGTAACCGTCTGACCTTTGCACCACATAAAACTTATCAACTTCTTTTAAAAGGTAATCTTAAATCATGGCCTAGTATTAAATTTAATAACGTTCCCGTGAAAAAGAAGGAGTCTGTATGCTACCTTGGGTTTGTCTTAGAGAGGAATTTTTCATTCATTGAACACATAAAAACAGTCGGTGAAAAAGCTAAAAAGAACTTTTATGCTTTAACGAGAATATCCAAATCTACATGGGGTTTATCATTTTTAACTCTAAAGACGATCTATGGGGCTACTTACTTGGGGTGTATGTGCTACGGGGCACCAGTTTGGGCCGATAGGGCCACCATTGGAGCGGTACGACGTAAATTACTTCAAAGCCAGCGGTTGGCTTTGATTTTCTTGTGTAAAGCGTATAGGACGGTTAGTACTGAAGCCTTACCGGTACTGGCAGGGGTACTTCCAGTCGATCTTGAAGTACAGCGCCGTGCTTCAATGTACTACTGCGCACGAGAGACCGCGGACACAGACTTTTTAACGCAACGTGACCGTGCTAAAATAGCTAGATTACTTAAACCACAGACTGACGTATGGGAGGAACTTCTGTCTGAATGGCAATGTAGGTGGGATAATTCCATCAAGGGCCGACATCTTCACCAGTTCTTTCCATCCGTTCGTGAGCGGCTGGCCAGGACATGGCTGGAGGTGGATCACTGTGTCGCCCAATTTCTCACAGGTCATGGTAACTTTAAGAGTAAATTATTTTCCTTCAAGCTTGTTGAGTCGCCTTTTTGTCAATGTTCTACATCTGACTGCGAATTTGAACAAACTGCACATCACATTTTATGGGAGTGTAGTCTTTGGCAGAATGAACGTAATATTATGTTAAATAGTGTACAGGTTACATCCGGAGTTATTTACTATACGGACCTTGTAGAAACTAGAACAAATTTCCGTGCGTTCAAGCAATTTTGTCATACCTATTATTGGAATCAAATATAACAGCTCACAACTTAGGACCCAGTAATATTAATGACAATAATATCCGTGGTGCTAGGCAACTGGGCTTATCTCAGTTGTATACGTCCCTGTGTGCCTATTGGCCTTGTTCTGTTCTGTCTCCTGCTGATATGGAGGGAAGTGGAAACTATGTTTTTTCCTACTCCTCCGCTATTCTTTTCTGATTAATTTCGTTGCGGGATCCAAGACAGTTAAATCATTTCTCTGGGACTTCGTCGAGCTTCATTGTCTCGGCGCTTTTCTTGTGGTCGCCACTGTTGATTCTGGCTAACAGGAGTTACAGTGGTTTGGGAATAGTGTGGCGGGATTGTCCCATTAAAAAAAAAAAAAAAAAAAAACCTTTTTCCTCCACATGGATATTATATCAATAACGTCATTATAGGCAAATTGGATTTGCTTAATTAGGTAATTTATTAAAACTATGAACATTTTCCGCAAAGCGTTAAGATAATGTCAGATCCAAAGGATTGGACGCTGTGACGTTAGGGGAATATCGTCACAGAGATCTATTATCCTAAATTTGCTAATTAGTGGTTTCCACCTATCATCAGCTAGTGTACTGTATCTATGTGTCGACGAAGTACTGACGGTTTCTGCAAGAATTAGGCACTGTAGGTACATACATATCCCAGTCGGGGTTGCAGGTTGTCCCGTAAATCCCAGTTCAGCTGAACCGGGCTTAACGAGTAATTACACCTTAACATTTTGCGGAAAACATTCATTGTTTTATGAATAAACTACCTAATGTCCGAGGCTTCGTTCGCGTGGATGTCGGTTATTGCGACCAATGTCAATCATCACGACCAAATGTAATCTTTGAATCCCTTTTTTCGCATTAAAAAGTAGCCCATGTCCTTTCTTAGGCTCTATACTGTCTGTGTACCAAATTTCATTTAAATCAGTTCACTTGTTTTGGCAAAGCGCGACAGACAGACAGAGTTACTTTCGCATTGATAATATTAATTAATAAAGTAAGGATAATAATGTTTTTTAATTACCTAATAATTTCATACTCATGACGCAAATAACATCATCTCAATAGGTAATAGGTTAAGTGAAATTCCAATTTTTAATTATGCCTACGAATTGGGTGCCAACAGGCTTACAAAAATCGGACTAGTAGTTTTGGAGAAAAATGGCAACATATATTTGCACAAACAAACAAACACACAAACAAACAAAGAAACAAACAACCTCTCACCCCAAACGCATATACCGTCTCCGTTCCGTCGTGGGTAAAAATGAGATTATTTACCAAATACTGTTCATTTCTGGTTACGAAACAATAGCTTAATCAGACAATTAATAGGTTTAGGTACCTTTATTTACAAACTAGCTGTGGCCTGTGACTTTTTTTTAAATTATTTTATAGAATTGGGCCCCAGTGTACCTGGACCTGTGTGTACCTGGTTTTCACGTACGTCTATTTTTAAATCAGATACTTATTAAAAGAAACTGATTTCTAGTAATTAAATACGATTAACTTACGACCCACGCTAAATTCTATAAGCACATATTATACACGCGAACGGTCCTGACAGACCGAATATTATCTTCACTGAGGATATAATATTAGGTACTATGTAGATTCGTAAAATAAAATGATAATTAACCGTCAATAAACCGAATATTTACTGAGTCAGTCTCTGAAAAATAATAACATGTTTGTTAGAGATTGAGGATGATGATGATTTATCATCATCAATATGGACCCCCCTCCAAAAATGACAATCAATACCCCAGTTTTACGACCGTTATTAGAGGACTACCAGGGGGTATAAAATGCCCACATTAGCAGATCATATAATATGAATTGCGTTTAAATTCCTAAAATGGTCACAGACGCAGTTACTATTATGAAGGTTCTATTTTAAGCTTTTTAATGCAATTCATATTACCTACCTATGTTTCGTTTTTGAGTCCGCCTACTTACGCGCCTGTAACAAATTCTAGAATTTTAAACTCTTGTGTTTTAATTTTTTTCTGAAAAAAAGAAAAGAAATTCACTCGAATCTAACCAGGTTATATTGATGGAGGAACAGAAAAGCTGGCCACGAGCCCCACAGATCGGCAGTTTGACCAAAACATTTGGAAACAGCGCATTATTCGTGAGCGTGGAAATTAAACCGTAAAATTATACAGGGTTACCGGTAACTCGACGTATTCCTTACAGGACACCATAGTAGGGTTAAAATGTGACAAATTAGTCCACTAATATTCTCTCAAAATTCAGTAGTTTTTGAGTAAGTTTGTTTTTTTTTACAGAGATTTTCCAGATTAAATTATTTGAAGCCAATTTAAAAATCTAACTAAATCAAAAACTACTGAATTTTTTAGGATAAATTTAGTGGCTTAATTTTTTGCATTTTAACCCTACTGTGTAGTCCTGCTACTCTGTCGAGTTACCTGTTACCCTGTATAAGCTGGGTCTTCTAACAAAAGACTCGACGGATGTCAGTCATGCATGATCCTCAATTGATATGACCAATTATTATACGGAGCTATAGTCTGTCTATTTTTAAGGAGACTGTGACTTCTGCGTTTGTTTCTCCGAATAGCCAAATAGGAAAAAGACACTCAACCCAGTTTGTAAAAAAAAAAAGTTGAATTAATATAATGTAACAATACAATACAAAATAATGTAACATAATTATTATTATGTTAGGTACCAAAAACGTATCTAAATTATAAAGTAAAATTAAGCACACAAAAAAATGGAGTTGGTAACCTATCAAATCAATTCAATGTCCCTATCAAACTTTTATCTCTATTTACCCTTGCGTTTCTTTTCACCCCGTTTTACCCTACTATAATATTTCACTAACGCCATCTGTGTTTCAGTTACGAGACTTCGTGCACAAATTGCTTGTTAATGGGCAAGTATTATTTATTTCGTCTAACTTCCTTAACTTGTTGAACCATGTCATTGCTGGAACGGGAAACATCGTAATTCCCGGTACGCTGCATAGATGTCGGTAGTATTAGGAATTAAATGTTTACGGTTATTTTAATTTGTAGGCATGTGTTTTTTGTACGGTGTTTTTTTTATATTTTTGTTTTATGTGTGTGGCGTATATGAAGGCAGGCCTAGCATTTTTGTTTCCAAAGATTTATGCCTATCTAATTTAATCAAACTAAAGCCCATTTGCATGTTTAGAGTCTCTCTGAGGGATCACATACGGGGGCTACGGGTTGTTTGGAAGGGATACCACGACCTCGGTACAAAGGGCTAAGAATCCAACCAGCAAAATGTAGGCTTACAACAATCTCAAGACTACTATTTTTTGCTCTTACATCACTCCTATATCATCGTATAAGCCTGGATTTGGGCACCAATTATAAGCATATTTAGTTTAATATCGTTCTAATATCAGTCTAATTGAATGCTGTTCGCGCTTGCAGAAATCTAGCCAAAATTAATTTAAGCCGATTTAGGCTAATATTGCTTTTACGTAAGTATCTTGTAAGCCTGAATAGGCTTATAATGGTCTAAGGTCTTTTGAGGCAATACAAGCTCATTATGATTTTACGTCAGATCAAAATTAAAAGTAACAGAGGAAGAAAAATCAATTAATAAATGAAAACAATCAAAGTTGCTGTGAAGTTAATATTTATTTATACTAAAGTGCCGTTATTATCAAGTGCAGGTATTTAAGTTTTACGGCAAGTAATCGTATTGGAAAATATTATTTACTGTTAAGTAGACCTCGTTTTAAGCTTCAAAATTCATGCGCCTCATTAAAAAAGGCGCGTGAATTTCTCATTTAATTATTTTATTTGTTAATTTGTATTGATAGTGTCGCCATTAATATAGCTGCATTTTACAAGTGCACTATTAGACTATTGTAAGATTGTCTACTCTTATTTTAGCATTCTGTATACTAATACTCATAAACTCCATATTAAAATGAATTAGGGTTCCTCGCATAACCTTCAAACAACTTTTCTCCTGTAGCAACCAGTTTTCTTAAATATTTATCAGTTTCTTGTAATTCATTATTTATTACTATTAAAATTAAAAAGAAAAAAAAAATATGGCCAGCAATAACTTACTCTTCAAATTATTAAAATTAGTATTCCCGAAATCGATCTAAGATCAAACGCTCTTCTATGGGTCTTGTCTTTTGTGTTGTAAATAATTATGTTGATCCAAAATCACTCTAATATCATACTTATCCAGTTTCAAATAAGATCAGAAATGCACGTACTCACAGTACTCTTATGCAATGCTGATATTAGTCTGTAATCTTACAATAGCATTTAGCAAGTTTATTATAAAATCAAACGGGTTTAGAAAATGCCCATATCAGAGCAAGTTTTCTCAAATGCAATTAGTCTTAGTAAATGCTCGTATAGGAGTAGCTGGCCTATAATAGCATTGTAATATACTCTTATATACATATATGAGACTTGGTTATGAGACTGAGCGTTCTTTAGCCCATACCGGCTTCTCTAAAAGTAATATAGGATCAATGGCATGTTCAAAACAATTATAAGAGCGCTTAAAGCCTACCAATCTTATAAAGTGCGTGTTCTGAGACGGGTTTGCTGGTTATATATAAGGAACATGGGTGGTTTATTGTCAATAGAAGTCTGACATTCAGTCATTATATGATATCCTACCCCTCAAAAAAAAGGGATCTCATGCGGAACGAGGTGATCCGACAGAGAACCAGGGTCTGTTGTCGACATAGTTCACAGAATAAGTAAGCTGAAGTGGCAACGGGCCGGCCATACAGCCGTAGAACCGATTACCACTGGGGTTCACGTATTCTTGAGTGAAGACTGTCAAATAGGCTAGCGGTGTGACGCCCTTAGGCCCGGTAGAGCGGCGATCTTCGCAGGGTGGCTGGCAGCAGCTAGATAAGATTGGAGTAGAGTGACGTGCGATTGAAGAGGCCTATGTCCAGCAGTGTATAATTATTGATGAAGGCTGTTGACGTTAAAGAATGCCCATTTTCAGAACACACCACCGTTTGTTATCCAATCTTATGCTTTAATTTTTTTTTCTATTTTTTATGTTTTTATTCTTTTTTTTTGTATTTTGTGTGTACTTACATAAATAAATAAATAATAAAACACTCAACTCATTTTGTTTAAATTTTATTCAAAACATTTTTTTAAGCCTAATTAAATAAATAGTAATATAAAAGGTAACAGTAACAATACAATAGTGCCTTAATCAGTAAGCTTCATTATCGTGGCCTGTATTTTGGTAACACCTAGCAAGGCGCCCCATGATGTCAGGTGGAGCAAAGCAGTCACCGAATGACAGTCGGGAGACAGAAGTGTTGGACGTCCAGCGGCGAGATTGATAGTCGTCATTGTTACCATCACGGGTCCATTATACCTGGATACGGTTGATACAGGAACGTAGAGCTTGGCACAAGCATTACCAGCAGTGGATGAAGTGACGATGATTTTCTGGTTCAACTTATATGACCAAGTTAACGTCTTCTTGGTACCACTTCCAGATATCTTAGATCATTGCAGAATGAACACAAATATGTTCTAGTTTCAGGAGTAAGAATACTAGAAGTGTCATTCTGATCCTTGTCTATTTGTTAATAGAAAAGTATCGAGAAAAATTTAAGACGAGAGATTATTCTTTTCTCTCTCTTCCTTCTCATTTATCTGCTATTCTACTAATTCTTCGTATCTGTAAAGATAAGAAAGCATAAAATTAGTCATTGTTACTACAATAAGTATACTGTTTATAGGATTGACGAAGTAATTTAAGAGAGAAGTGCATGATAAATTTATAAATTATGGCATAGCTTGTCTGGTTGCATACATAAATCATTATTAAATGTGTTGCCATTTTTAATACCTATTTTATTATTTAATAATAACGATAGTATTATTGCACTTAAATACAAAAATTACAATAACATTCCAGTCGTAATTGGTTTTAACTGTTTTTCCTTGTTTTGGTTTTCCTTACGATAATTACGTAATTGCACATAAGTAGTCAATTGAACTGATGTTGTGGAGTACACGTGTCGGATTAAAATATGGGATTTTCACCAAAGAAAGAGGAATGTGTTAGTAATACCTTTAAAAATTGACTAGAAAATATCTAAGGATATTATTATGAATATCTATGTAATTACAAAACTTACTTTTCAAATGTCATGCATCTTTGTGCGTAGTAGATATGCCCTGAAGGACAATCGCTTTTATAAATGATTGCTCGCTTCAATATACTATGGGGTTTCACACTATCAGTCGAACCCAGCACCAGTTCACCACCACTGTCCATACTTTGCACTAGTTCACTATCAACTAAAGCACTTGAAACAGTTATATCATCAGTGGTTCCCACGGATTGCACTGATTTTGAATCATCGGAAACCGGTTTTCCTAAAACTCCGCCTAGCAGGATACACAGGAAAAATGCGGTTAAAATTGTAGAACTCATTTTGTAGAGGTGCGTTCACGTCAACGGTTTGTGAGTAAGAGTGATTTTCTGGCCTTAACAGACTGCTTATATACGGCCATGTGCACTGACGCACGTGGTCAAGAGGAAACCTCGTAACATTATGCATCACGTTTGTAAATCACTAAAAACGTCATAATACCAAGTTGGATTCGTATAATACCTGTTTTGTTGGTTCGTATAGCCCCATGACGTTTAGCTCCGAAACGAGTATTTTGAAAAAAGAACCCATTTGCAAGGTGAACTTTCAAATAGTTAGATTTATGACGTTAAGTTCTTAAACGAGTATTTTTTTAAATACACGTATATTTGAAAGGTGGACATTTATGAGTTTGTATGTTAATCAAAATCTAAACTAATATTATAAATGCGAAAGTAACTCTGTCTGTTTGTCGTGCTTTCACGCCAAAACTACTGAACCAATTGAAATGAAATTTGGTACACAGATAGTCTAGAGCCTGAGAAAGGACATAGGCTACTTTTTAGTTCGAAAAAAAGTATGTAAGGGGTTAAAAGGGAAGAGATTACTTTTGGTCACGATAACCGACATTCACCAGGTCACCGAACATCAGCTAGTAATTAATAAATCAGACTATAGATAAAAGCGATACTTAAATAAAACTTAGGTAATAAATAACATTAAGTTACATATTTTAGTCTGATTCACACATAACCTGTTTAGTTGGAATAGCCTCATGACGTTTAATAATATTAATAATGAATAAATGAGACTATACATAGATGCGGAAATATAACTCTATAAATAGAATAAAAGTTAATTACAAATTACAAGATATGACAAGCATACCTACTCGTATCACATTTTACATAGGGTAACAAATAGACGGTCTTAGGGCCCTCGGCCAAGGCAACTTTTTGTAGCGATGCTGTCGCGCGTTCACATCCATAGAGTCGCGATGCGGACGCTAGCTGTTTACCCTCCCCTACAAAACTAACGCGCGCTTGTAGCGATGCTGTAGCGCGATTTGTAAACGTGCGACTGCATCGCTATCAAAAGTCGCCGTGGGCGAGGGCCCTTCCCTAGTAGCATTTTTTGTTGGCATTTAGTTGGGCCACATACCTCTGGTTAGTTGGCAAATGCATACAATTGGCGGGCAGTTTGCGGGTTGGGCCCAAAACTGATGGCCTACGTGGATTTGCCTACGAAGGCCCAACTTGCGATAGGGCCAACGTGCATTGCCCTACGGAGGCCCGAGGAAAACGTGTTATGGGTAGGCCCAACGACACATAATACATGTAGGCAAGCGGTTGTATGTTTGTTGGTTCTATAGCTGGTTTCATAGCGACCCGTCTCGCCAGCGCCGGCCGTACGCGTGTCGCTGAACATCAACTTTATCAGCTTCATAATAAGTTTGGTTTTTGCGATGTTTTGAAAAACCAACCTTATTTTAAAGCCGATAAGGTTCATGTGCAGCGACGTGCGTGCGGCCGGCGTTGGCAAGACGCGTCGCTCTGAAACCAGCCACAATAGGCCAACCCAGACGACATACAAAAGTCACCCACCAAACAGTCGTCTCTCTTTTGCACTTTGACGTGAGTACCTACATGAGAGGACGTTGTGTCGTCTGCGTTGACCTATTATACTTTGTGTTAATTAACTGAAATTAAATGAAATACAAATTATGATAATTGAATATTTATTTATTGTTATATTATGTTATTGACAAAATGAAGACAAATTTTACACAATTTGGAGACGGTAGCTCTGCAGTAAAACGATACACACCGTACCTACTATGATGCATTGATAGAGTACCTACCTACTTTTACAAAGTTACACTTTGCAGCTAAGTTGTTGTCAAAGATTCGTTCAAGGATTCTTCTTGTGATAGGACCAGTTTTGTTCCCACCAATGTAGGTTATGTAGTTTATCTGCAACAAACACAACACAACCCATTATAGTAAAACAACAAATACATGCAATGCCAGTAAGGATAAATTATAGACAATTTTTTGTTAGGTTACCTATGTGCGAATTAACTTGAGACCGGGCCGATGATTCAATTTCAATTTACCTATGTTGTGCAAAATGATGCGTCGTAGTATTTTTTTTAGCTAGAGATTTGCACGAGATTTATTAAGAACAAAATAAGATAGTACCTATTTCATAAATAATAGCATCTTAGTCTCAGGTCTCAAGGTAATTCGCACGGGTTCTAAGTAGATAAATACCTACATAAGAAAAACTTACCCGTTTCGTAAAATAAACGTTTTACAGGACATAATGTCCATGTTATCTTAGTTGGAGCCTCGTTACTGCTAAGGCATTTGTTGAATATTATTGCAGTTTTAGGTATAGGGAGGCCACATGCAATGCGTCTTCCGTGGCATCATCCAGTTTTCACGCACCACACCGAGTTCCCCACCGTAACCATCTTCATCGTCAAATTCCACAACTTTAAACATTTTTATCACTGCCTGTCAGGCTAATATTTTATATATATAAATAAAACAAATACTCCGCAGCCGCAAGCGCACCCGGCACCGCACAAATGAAATAACAAACTGCAAAATGGCGGGCGGGCCGGCCGGGCGACGAGTGCCGCCGCCCGCCCCCCGCGCACCCCGATACCACCCCGTAGGAGCAGCAAGTAACAGGGCCATTGAAGGGTATCTCAGTTGGACCGATGTTGTTATCATAACTTAAATCCCTACAAAAATCTCCCAACAGTAGGAATAGAAGCAGCAGGCCCGTCGTTAGTTGGCCCAATGTTGTTTTAATATCATAAATCCCTACAAAAATCACCCAACAGTAAGAATAGTAACGCAGGCCCGTCGTTGGCTCTTCGTAGGGCAAATAGTGCATGTTTAAGACAATGGGCCTATTTTAAGTTTGGGTTGGCGGAATAACTAACCGTCTGCCAATACATTCCCAACTGTTGGCGTATGGAAGCCAACGGCAATTGCTACTAGGGTTATCGCTAAAAGCTTTCTGTTAGACCATCAAGTGAAAATTGCACTATATAACATAACAACACACCTGTAATCCCAAAAAGGTTAGGCAGAGGTGTGCCTTATTATATCCACATTTCGCATGTGCATGTAATAGGGAGCTAGCCTATTGCCATCAACCGGACACAATTACAGACTCTGTGCAGGCTGCTCTGAGAAATTCCTATTATTTTATTGTTGTGGGATATTCTACCATATTTGGGTTCTCAGCTATCAATTATTATTGTCAGTAACCGAGTAAACATAGAAATAAACAAAAATGATGAAATGCTGTTGCGTTGAAACTTTTGTAAAACAATACGTTGTGTAATTCAAATGACACCACTTTTAAATTAAAATAAAACTTTGCCCAATCTGGCATGAACCTACAACCCAATGTTCTTGTGCCTGTATAGTTGGCTAGTTCTCATGAGGATTGGTGGATTTAAAAACACTTCTTGATGGGAGTTGGACTTTTATTTCGTACTGTCATTAGCAAGGTATAAATTGCGAGTGTGGCTGATATAACCGCCGTACCATCGAGACTTAAAAAGGAAAAAAATCATAGACAACTTTCTAATGTTGCCCGACATAAAAATATAAAATATATCACTGTTGGGATGCCAACACCCAATACTCAGCAGTCGCGTTTGCAACCATAAGAACAACGTGGCTGATACTTTCATAAATGCTGTTAAAAAAATACGAATGAGGTGACTTAGAAGCCACTCCTTGATACATTCACCTTTCTGAAGGCATAATGGCATAGAAACTATAAGTATTGTTCCTCATGAAAAAACCAAATACCACTTTGCCCGACCCGGGAATAGAACCAGGGATCTTATGCTCAGCAGTTTACCTTGATCAACTTCACCATAATACAGCACAGTATACCATTATTATTTTACCATAACACTTTTGCAAAATTAGTATAACAATCTGGCTTTACCAAAAGGAAAAACCAGAAAACAAGATTTTTTGTACATGCATTTATATTGTCCTTGGGTTTCTTGACGATCGCAATTTCGAATTTTGGTTAACGGTAGCCCGGTTTTTTATATTTGGCTGTTGCTAGTCGTCCGGAAAGTCGGACGACTAGGCTGTTGCTAGTCGTCCGATTATCGGATGAATAAAATTAATTAGTCGTCCGATTATCTGATAAATAAAATTAATTAATCGTCCGCTAAAATGGATATAGGTGTTCATCACAAGATCAGTACCTTGTCAATTTTAACGAGTAGTTATTGTTAACACTAAACGTTTCTTAAGTTTAAACTGTGCATAAACGGCATGTTCCGAAATTCTCTGTATAAGATAATTTATTTTTTTCAATGTAAGATTTTCAAATTGAAATGGACAAGAAAAAAAAACTCAAAAACCATATCATTTGGTATTGACTTTGTTATGATAGATTTTTTTATGTTTTGAAGTAAATTTTATTTACAGTGGTTTGATTATGGATGTTTGAAGATGAAAAAAGAGCATATTTATTCGACAAAAAATATTATTCAGCCGTATTAAAATAAGTATAATTATCATTGTTAATTAACAAAAACTTCATTAAACCAAGCTTACAACATGAAACAGGTACAACACGATAATTATTACTTTAATTATATTAAGAATTAATTTTTATTCATTTTTATAGGAATTATCTTCATCATAAAATAGTCAATTGGTTTGAAGAGAAAAAAATATTAATAAGCAGAATTTGATCGATTTGATTTGTTTTTTTTTTGAATTGGATTTGATTTGATTTGTTTTTTTTTTTTTTTTTTTTGATTTTTTTTTTGGATTTTAATTTTACTGTGTGTGTGTGTGAATTCTATTTATAATTATTTAAATAAACTGGTTTTTTTCATTAAAATAATAAATTGCCGGCTGTATAAGCAGAAAAAAAAAATTGCTTATACTATCAAAGTATTGTGTTAACTTTTAACTTTTAACTTTCACAATCGCTACACATCCATAATTTTGCTTTTGGTCTTCTTCTAAGTGCAGCACATTTTAAGTGGTACCATTCCAAGCAATGATCACATCCTATGCTTACTTTAACTCTTCCATTCTTCTTAAGGCTGATGTTCCAGGGTAGCCCGCGAAATTCAAATTTTCTTCCGTTTCGTTTGACCTTTTGATGAAATACTCATTCTTGACAGTTACATGAACTTGGAGGGTTGTAATGATGATTTTGATGATTATAATTCTGTAACTGCATACGTCTTACAGCCGCGAATCATATTTTCACTAACATACAACTTAGCACTGGCCTGCAAATTGCTAAAAACGTAAGAAAATTTGAATTTCGCGGGCTACCGTGAACATCCACCTTATTATTCATCGTCGTCACTGTCAATCGTCATAACTAAATCTAATTTGCAGGATTTACATTGCCATTCTTCTTCTTTTTCTTCTTCGGTAATCCGATAACTGTGTTATCGGTACCTTTAGGTCTTCCTTTTCTTTTAATTGCTGGTTGGACCACAGCGTTAGATAATATATTTAATTTTTCTTTGGTTATAGTTTCAGATCTCACTGTTGTAAAGCCGTCAGAACGATTTGATTGAAGATTTGCTTGCTTAGAAGTAGTTGGCTGATTTGGTAGATTTAATTGTTTGTTACAAACAGCAATTTCTAATGAATTCAATTCTTTTTCGCTTGCTTCACTATCATATTCTCCATGTATATTTGTATTCCACGCATCTATTGTTGTTGATTGAGAACGTTGAACTGCATAATAATTATCATCTTCAATACTTTCCAATATAAGTCGATTATCTCCTTTAGTTGATGTTTTGGAATTGATGTGTTTAGGCTAATCTTACTGTATCCAAAACATTAAAAAACAAAAGAAAAATAAACTTTTTAGTAGGTAGGATTGCACGGCGACGTTCCTTCTCCCTCGCACTACTGTGCAAACCTATTTCCTATCTCTTTCCCCCTACCCTTACTCACCAGGAAGGAAGTGAAGTTAGTTACCGGCTAGAATTCGTCGCGTACGCATCAATTTTCTCAAACATTAATATAATTACGTATAAGTGCAATATACCGTGCCAAAATACAGAAGGACAATATTGTGCTGTGAATTGATAAAATTCGTGGACAGGAGGCCTCCGAAGAGTGACATAATCTGGACATCTCAGCGAGCCAAGGTGAGTCCCTCAAATCCATCCTTGCTGTCGCTGTGCAAATTTTCTATTTTGTGGTTTAATTAAAGTCAAAACAAATCCATTCCTACTTGGTCTTAACCAGCGCAGTCATAATTTGGTCACTTCGAGCCGGATTAATTAAGGAAATAATTGTAGTGGGTCAGTTTAAGCACGTGGTAAGCCATATTGGTAAAAATGCCGAGCGATCCACCCGCGGTAATAGATCGCGAATTGCAACAAATACAAAACAAATTAAGTGCTTTGTATGGTCGAGCTCAAGCTATTTACGACACTAGTTGTAAATTGAATGACGACCCCATCGCGATCGATAACTTTTTAGCCGACTGTTTTATGCTTGATACCCTACGAAATGACTTTCTTGCCACGATACAAGAAAGAAACCGGTTCCAGTTGTCTAGTACCGAAAATCCTGTACCGAATTACAATTCGGCAATTTCATTTGAACAGCTTTATTCGCGTATCAAATATAAGGTTCACAAGTTGTCGCAAGTGACTGATAATACTAGTCGCGACCAGGGTTTCGCGGCTAAATGCGAGAAAAAACCTTCAATAAAATTACCGGTGTTAGAGCTATGTTCTTTTGATGGAGAAATTGAGTCGTGGCCTATGTTTTACGAAACGTTCAGAACGGTAATTCACGAAAATCCAGATCTTACCGAAAGCGAGAAAATTCAGTACCTAGTGGGTAGATTAAAAGGCAAAGCCCTGAGTATTTGTCAAGGTATTCTACCTACCTCCGAAAACTACAGCGTTATTTGGAATACGTTAATCAGTAAATATAACGACAAACGAGTACGAGCCGCTAAGTACTTAGATAAACTGTTCGCGTTGAATAATGTGAAAGAAAATTCACCAACTAATTTGGAGGAATTTATAGATAAATTTTCATCAATTTATTCCGCTTTAAAACAACTAAATATTGACAATTTGGAAGATTTCTTGTTTATCCACATTGCCTGCAAGAAAGTGGGTTTGGAAACAGTCAAGTCTTACGAATTACAAATTAGTAATGACAAAAATAACACTCCTAACTGTCAAGAATTTATTTCATTTGTACGGAACCAGTCTCATATTATGCAACGCGCGCAAAATATTTCGTCGAATACAAGGCAGCCAGCTTCAACGGGAGGTACTCAGTTACGTAAAAATATTTCCTCGCAGTCGGGCGGTAATTATGGTTCGCGTTCTAATAATAATAACGTTAAGACATTTATTAATGTGCAGGAACAAGATCAGTGCGTATCTTGTGCTTGTGGGAAGAATGAGCATTCTCATTTATCTCAGTGCCCAAAATTCCTGTCAAAGTCCCCTAGTGAACGCTATAAATTCGTAAAATTACGGAAAATGTGTGTAAATTGTTTAAGTAATAAACATAACATTACAAAGTGCGACGAGTCAACTCGTTGTAGTGAATGTCAACGTAGTCATCACAGCTTGTTACATTTCCCAACAAGTAATACGCATTCAAACACACGCGGTTCTATACCGATCGCATCCAGTACTACCGCGATAGTCACGGAACCCACGACAGGCTCTTCGCGCGATGAGTGCTCCGCGCCCGAACGCGGCCCTGTTGCCGTTTCGCTTTGTGCAGTGGGCGAGTGCGCCGTCGACACTGCGTCGAGCGGCCCGTCGAATAGCGATGCGACGACGACGTCTGTTTTGCTAGGAACCGCGCAGTGTAATGTCGTTGATACCGAAGGCAACATTTGTGTTTTACGCGCTATTATTGATAGTGCGTCCCAAAGGGATTTGATTACGACAGAATGCTGTAAACGGTTGAAACTTAAAATGCGTGCGCCTCGGAATAAATTTGTATCAGGTGTGGGCGACGTTACGAATCCTATTGAAGGCGTAACTTGTCTAACAATTCGTTCGAAATTCGATGATTCGGTTAGGTTTAATATTCAGCCTGTGGTCGTAAATCGTATCACTAATGAATTACCTACCGCGAAGATCGACGCCTCGCGTTTGGATTATTTAAATAATATTCCATTAGCGGATTGTAATTACTTTACTCCTGCTAATATTGACCTGATTTTAGGTTCGGACGTATTTGCCCGCATTTTAGGCCCGAATACAATCTCGCGCGCCACTGGAGAACCTGTCGCGATTGAGACTTTGCTAGGCTATATAATAGTAGGGCAAGCTCCGATAATTAGCCCCGCGAGTACTATTACGCGTACTTACTGCACTACTGACTCAACATTCGAAAATTGTATGAATCGATTTTTCGAGTTGGAAGAGGTACCTAATGTACCTACCATTTTATCCCCGGATGAACAAAAATGCGAGGATTATTATTGCAAAACTACGCGCCGCGATGGTAATGGCCGCTATGTAGTTTCGCTTCCGCTTAAGAACGATACTTCCGAGTTAGGCGACTCCTTGCGTTCGGCCGAGTATAGGTATTTATCTTTAGAGCGAAAATTGTTATTGAATCCGTCTATTAAGGAGGAATACGATAACGTGTTCGTAGATTACCTACAGAAAAATTATCTGAGGCCAGTCGGTACTATTTCGGAAGTCGAGTCTGGGAATGATCAATACGTAATACCTCACCATGCTGTTGTCCGTACGGATAAAAGTACTACCAAGTTGCGTGTAGTTTTAAATGCTAGTAACGCGACTACGTCTGGAAAGTCATTAAATGACATTTTGCACACTGGACCGAATCTACAAAATGATTTATTCCAAATTCTCCTTAAATTTCGATTGCGGTCAGTGGCGATAAGTGCCGACATACGCCAAATGTACTTACGAATTTTAATGGATGAAAAAGATACCCGCTTCCAGAGATTGCTCTACAGATTTGACATAAATGAGCCCATCAAAATTTTTGAAGTGACTAGAGTGCCATTCGGCTTGTGCTGCAGTCCATATCTGGCTATACGCACTATACGTCGACTCGCTTCAGATGAGCGCGAGCGCTTCCCCCGGGCAGCTGATGTGGCAGAGACGGACATTTATATGGACGATTTAGCCACCAGTTGTTCTTCGGTGTCAGAAGGCATTGCCCTCTCAAATCAGCTGATAGATTTATTCGCAGCTGGAGGGTTTGAGTTAGTCAAATTTTCAAGTAACTCCCCTGAAGTGCTGACGAATATCCCTGTGTCGCATCGTATCTCTGAAGCAGTCGAGTTCGGTCCTGATACTCAGCTTAAAATATTGGGTCTACATTGGGTACCAGCCGAAGATGTGTTCACTTTCAGTGTGACACCCCAGCCACGTGACTGCACAAAACGGAATATTTTATCCACTATTGCTCGATTATGGGACTTAATGGGTTTCGTGGCACCAGTTACATTGCTCGCTAAATTAATAATCAAATCCCTCTGGAAAGAAAACATTGGCTGGGATGAGGTACCTCCTGCCAACGTAGTAGCTCTATGGCAGAAGTTTGAAGCGGAATTGCCCTTGCTTCAACAAATTAAATTGCCACGCCACCTTGGAGTGAACGACGAATGCGTAATTTCTATCTTGGGGTTCGCAGACGCATCTGAAAACGCCTATGGTGGAGTTGTGTATTTACATGTGTCCTTCCCAAGTACTGGGAAATCACTAATTAACTTGGTTTGCGCTAAGTCCAAAGTGGCGCCATCTAAGACGGTGATTTCTCTTGCTCGAATGGAACTGTGTGCTAATCTCATACTTGCGAGATTAATGCGCCTAGTAATTGACACCTACTCCACTCGTTGTCAAATAACAAATGTGTATGCATTCACGGACAGTACGGTGGCCTTGGCCTGGATCCACTCATTGCCTAACCGATGGCAAACCTTTGTGGCAAATCGTATTGCCAAAATACAAAGCAAATTGGAACCTTGCCTTTTCTACCACATACCTGGAAAGGAAAATCCTGCTGACTGTCTGTCGAGGGGCTTGACGCCAGCGCAATTGTGTGATCACCCTCTCTGGCTCCATGGGCCTCGATTTGCTCATCTACCCTTTGCTGAGTGGCCAGTCCATCAGTTTGATCCTGCGTCCGTCAGTGAAATGCCCGAAATGAAGGTCAATGTCATGGCTACTACTATGCCTGCAGCTCCGCAATCGACATCCGTTTTCTATGACCTTTCTTCTCGCGTGTCCTCCTGGTCTAAATTGCTAAGGATTGTGGTGTATGTTCTGCGCTTCATCAAGAAACTTCCAAGAAAGTTTGAGGTCTCCCATTTAGAGCAAGCTGAAGAAGCAATCATTAAAGATCTACAGCAGATCCACTTCTCAAGTGAGTTTAAGTTAGCTCAGTCTGGAAGCAATCTGCCCCCAGCTTTCTTAAAGTTAAAGGCCTTTGTAAAAGATGATTTACTCAGAGTCGGTGGTAGGTTGAGTAATGCAGATTTGAGTTATGACAGTCAGCACCCCATATTGCTTCCTAGGAAGGATCATATCGTTGATCTTCTAATTGATTATTATCATCAAAAGTATCTTCATACGGGACCCCAGTTATTAATGTCCCTACTGAGGCAAAAATATTGGATTTTGTCGGCTCGCAATATAGTGCGTAACCGTATACAAAAATGTAACATCTGTTTTAAGGTAAACCCTCGGAATGAGTTTCCTATTATGGCTGATTTGCCAGCTTGCCGAGTGCAAGAAGCAAAGGCTTTCTGTCACACCGGGGTGGACTATGCTGGTCCTTTGCATATCGTTCCGTATCGACGTAGAGGTGTACACAGCCAGAAAGCTTATATATGCCTATTTATTTGCCTTGTTACCAAGGCTGTGCATATTGAGTTGGCTGCCGACTTAAGTACTGAAGCCTTCATGAATGCTCTGAAGCGGTTCATATCCCGTCGGGGCCCTGTTGCGGTGATGTACTCTGATCGCGGTACCAATTTTATTGGCGCTAAATCTTACTTAGACAGTGTATATCAATTGCTTGAGTCGGAAGAATACAAAGATAAATTCGCCAATGAATTGCGTGAAAATCGTATTACATGGAAATTCAATCCCGCTTCGGCTCCCCATTTTGGAGGGCTATGGGAGGGTAATATCAGGTGTGTCAAGACTCACCTCACGAAAGTAGTAGGTAGCCAGTTGCTCACGTTTGAAGAGATGCTAACAGTGCTCGCTCAAGTGGAAGCTGTGCTCAACTCACGGCCCCTTTCAGTATTGAGCAGTGACCCTACTGAGCCTTTGGCTCTGACGCCTGCTCACTTCCTTGTAATGACACCACTAAAGTCTCTTCCGGCAGAAGATTTAACAAATAAGAGCGTTACTCTGCTCCAGAGAAAACGTAATGTAGACAACTTAGTCCAGTCTTTTTGGAAACGGTGGAAGGTAGAATACCTTAACTCTTTACAAATTCGCAGTAAATGGTTAAAGTCCAACGGCTCTGTAGAAAAGGGAATTGTAGTCTTATTAAAGTCGGACAATAGCGCCCCACTAGATTGGCCTTTAGGCATAATAGAACAAACTTTTCCCGGTAAAGACGGAGTTGTACGCGTAGTAGACGTGCGGACAAGATCTGGGTTGTACCGTAGACCAGTAGTGAAGGTTTTTCCTCTACCGTCTCAATAAATAAAAATATACAGTCCATAATATCGTTAAACTAACAAAAAAAAAAAAAAATAATAATAATAATAATAAGTACTTAGTAATAATTTGATATTTAACTTAGACTTAATCATTAAGCTACCTAGTAATTAAATAGACTTAAATTAATCCATACTGGAACATATAAATAAACCTAAATAAATTCATTAATTAATCTTTTTGAAAGGACTATGTCCTGTCAACCCCGGGAGGATGTTTAGGCTAATCTTACTGTATCCAAAACATTAAAAAACAAAAGAAAAATAAACTTTTTAGTAGGTAGGATTGCACGGCGACGTTCCTTCTCCCTCGCACTACTGTGCAAACCTATTTCCTATCTCTTTCCCCCTACCCTTACTCACCAGGAAGGAAGTGAAGTTAGTTACCGGCTTGAATTCGTCGCGTACGCATCAATTTTCTCAAACATTAATATAATTACGTATAAGTGCAATATACCGTGCCAAAATACAGAAGGACAATATTGTGCTGTGAATTGATAAAATTCGTGGACAGGAGGCCTCCGAAGAGTGACATAATCTGGACATCTCAGCGAGCCAAGGTGAGTCCCTCAAATCCATCCTTGCTGTCGCTGTGCAAATTTTCTATTTTGTGGTTTAATTAAAGTCAAAACAAATCCATTCCTACTTGGTCTTAACCAGCGCAGTCATGATGTATTTTATAATTTCGTCCAGTTCATCGTTATCACCACCATCAACATTATTACTCTCTTCACCATTAGTATCATTAATAACACTTTCATTTTCTTCATCATCGTAACCATTATCATGACTATCATTATTATCATCATCATCGCCATCATCATCAGTATCATTATGACCATGGTCATGACCATCATTATTGTCATTGTCACTGTCATTATCATCAACATCATCATCGCCAACAGTATCATTATGACCATGGTCATGACCATCATTATTGTTATTGTCATTATCATCATCATCGTCGCCATCATCATCAGTATCATTATGACCATGGTCATGAGCATGACCATCATTATTGTCATTGTCACTGTCATTATCATCAACATCATCATCGCCATCATCATCAGTATCATTATGACCATGGTCATGAGCATGACCATCATTATTGTCATTGTCATTGTCATTGTCATTATCATCATCATCATCAGTATCATTATGACCATGGTCATGAGCATGACCATCATTATTGTCATTGTCACTGTCATTATCATCAACATCATCATCGCCATCATCATCAGTATCATTATGACCATGGTCATGACCATCATTATTGTTATTGTCATTGTCATTATCATCATCATCGTCGCCATCATCATCAGTATCATTATGACCATGGTCATGACCATCATTATTGTCATTGTCACTATCATCATCATCATCATCGTCGTAAAAAAACAAGAAAAAAAAAGCAAGAAAAAAATATTAATAAGCAAACAAGCCAACGGCACGAACTAGTTGGTGGGCGGGGCTAACTATTTCATCCGACATCGCGAGCGAAATGCATGGAGCGAAAGAGACACAACTAAAACGGGCGCGCGATTGTTTCTATGCAGACCTTTGGTATATTTGGTTTCATGAAAAATCCATTGAATGTATCTGTTCAAAATAAAATTATTTTAATTCTTTAATAACTAATCTATATCTGTATGGTTTCACTTTTTCATTTTCGTACTATATACGTAACTTGGAGAAAAGATGAAAAGATGGTTAAAATTAGTGCTAAAATATGAAAGTTTCGACGCTCATAACTTCCAAACCAATATTTTTTTTCCAATTCTGCTTCCATACAGACCTAGATAATGATAAGACCAGTTGATACAATTTTTAATTTTGAACCTACACCGTCAAACAGAGGAGTAATCACCTTCGTAAGTTTGTATGGAAGAATGACTGGCTTGTTCAACCTTAAGCCAAGTCATTTCTATAATTGAGTACGTTAGAAGATGACAGAGTTATATAGGACCCAATGTCAAAAAGAGATAAACATATTGTTCACGTGGCAATTGTCAACGACAGCCAATGACGTTGATTCTAGCATCGTTCGAACTGACAACACCGCGCACCATTTTCTCGTTCTCTCTGTCACTCATACATGCAACGCACTTTTTGTCTCGTTCGTCTTGGTGGTAAAGCGGCAACAGCGCGACAGTCATTTTTGAGTAAAATATATGATTTTCCGTTTTAAATAGATTATACGCGTATAGTCTATGTAAAACGGAAAATACAATGAAAATACACATCCTTCTTGCTTTTTACAGCTGGCCCAGTATAAGTAGTGCACTTTCTGAACACACACACAGGCATTTTTGTTTATTTTCATACACCAAACTCCTGCTTAAACGTACGTTCGCATCGCGGCCAACTTAGTGGATTTTCCACTAAATCTGGTGGTTTTGACTTACCTTTTAGCGGAAAAATAAAGGTTTGAGTGTACTGATGTTCTTACTCCATTAGATAAGTATTGCTATTATTTTTCAAATGTTTTTTTTAGTTAAATAAAAAAAAAATCGTTTCTAAAAAAACGTTTAATTTTATATCATTTTAATGTATTTAGGTGCCAATGTAATTGTTTTTTTAAATAGCGTAGAGGGGGTGACGTGTTGCTCCGGTTTTTTCGGACATCTAGCTTTAGCGGTAAAAGGTTCATCCGATAAGCTAATCGGACGACTAGTAAAATTTTATTCATCCGGCTAATCGGACGACTAGACACTTCGAATAGGGCTGGCTATTCATCCGGCGGGGTGACGTGTTGCTCCAGAATTTTCGGACATCTAGCTTTAGCGGTAAAGGGTTGGCTATTCATCCGATAAGCTAATCGGACGATCGGACGACTAGTAAAATTTTATTCATCCGGCTTTTCGGACGACTAGACACTTCGTTTATATTTATGTAATTAAATTAATTTGACATAGGGAAGAGTCCAGGAATTAAAAAAAAATGTCTTTTGAAATAGCCAAAAAATTGTATATCAAATCTCGAAATAAAAAATATTTTAAGTTAAAGTTTACTTCACTGTGGTACAGTTTAGAATAAGAATTTAGTTTGAGTCACAACGTAGTTCGACCCATTTCGGATGCAATGCGAGTGTGGACCTATACGCAGGATAATCCACACCTTAACTCGATATTTTATTTTAATGATAATAATTTGATGAACGCATAGTCTAAAAACTAGTCTTGCAAAGAAGTACCGCATTACCAGAACTAACTGGATTGTAAAAGTCAGATAGGCAGAAAAATGCTAGTATTCAGCTGCATCCGGTAACACTGGAAGTCAACCCCAATAAAGTTGGGACAACCAGTTTTACCAATTTAATGGAATAGGGTGCCTAACGCACGCACGTAAAACTGGTTGTCAGACTTTCAGGGCACTGACAACCTGTAACAACTGCCAAATATCTACATGTAGCAGCCGGGATCAACAGCTTAACGGAAGAGGTACGGAGGAAACTCGGCATGTAATAAGTGGTCACCCATCCACAGACCAACCTAGGCTAGCGTGGCTTAACAAAAACAAACAACAACAATCCGACGACGAGTAGCAATAATTAATTGGAGTGATTTTCACACCTGCCTGCCTATTCCTGTTGAATAGGCAGGCAGGTGTGAGTGGCAAGAATGGAAGGGGACGCCCTAGGGAGACATACACTGACCTTATTGGTGACGTTCTTCGGAAAGGACAGGTGCGTAGTAGGGAGTACTACGCACCTGCCTTTTGAACGGCAACGGCGGAAGATCTGCGTGCATGACGAATGTCCAAGTGTATGACTGCGGACGAGGCAAAAGGAGTATGACCCTTACATTGTAAGGATCGTAGCAGTTGGTGTTCTGTGCTTTCTGGCTAGGTACCTACCCCCTTGGGAAAAGGGCGCAAATGTATGCTGTAACAGCAATTTTATTGATACTAATTTATAAAATTGTTTATTAATAATTAAATATTTATATTTCTTTTTTTACTGCCTCGTTGTGTCAGACTTCTACTGACTAAAAACCTCCCATGTTCCTTCTTAGCCCTTTGTGTTGAGACCGCGGTATCTCTTTCCAACAACCTGCAACCCCAACGGGACCATTATACGTATACACCTGAGTCAGTTATTTTAAATATGGTGCAATTAAAGCAGACGCCCTTTGTCCTTACACTTGCGTATGAAAGCAACTGTGACGTCACCAGCACATGTTCAATATGCTTTGCATATCGAGTACCTACCTGACTCTGCAGGTAATATTGACAAAGGACTTGAGATCCTCGTTGATCTAGTGCTAAGCGCGAATGCTGAAAAGATGTCCTAGATTCGATTTCTAGGTAAGGAAAAGTGTTATTGGGGTTTTTCCATTAGGGAAGTCCTCAATAGCAGGCACGGAGTAATAGGCTTGCCCCCTTTTACACGGGAACAAAAAGACATGACTGATGAAAATATGTAGGTATGTATATATACTATAAGTACTACTATTGCATACACCTCTACATTTTTTTTGCGATTTATTATTCATCAAATGACCCCTCCCGCTCTGGGCGAAGCGGAATGGAGTGTCAGACTTGCACTGACTAGAACCAACACATGTTCCTTCTTAGCTCTATGTGTTCCGAAGTCTCGGTATCCCTTTCGAATTACAGTCCCGCAGCCCAGGCTAGCGTCGGCCTCGGTCCGTCGTATACACCTCTACCTCACCCTTTGTGGATAACAGGCGTGATAATGACTTAAACAATGGTATAAACATCGAAGTGCGTTACTTACTTTTCCTTGTAATCCGGTTTGTGGTCAGAGTGAATCGCACAAATGACGTCGCTTTCTCGTAGAGTAGGTAGGTATGCGAAAATTCCTAAGTCATCATCATCCGCTTAGCCATTTTCGAAGAAGAAGCCCTATCCTTTCCGTACACCTGACAACGTCTAGGCGAAATTTCAACATCAGGTTTGGTAGATTATCGTGAAAAACAAACTTACTGTCGCATTTATAATATTTATCATCATCATCTCAGCCACTGCTGGACATAGGGCCAAGTGTTGCCACATTGACAGGTCCCATGCGTCTTGCATCCAGCGGATCCCCGCAACCTTCGCCAGGGGGTCTAAAATGGCTACTTTTGCAGATCATAATGTGAATTGCGTTTAAAAGCGTAAAATGGACCTTTCATAATAAAAACTGCGTCTGTGACTATTTTACGAATGTTAACGCAATTCATATTATATATATTTTCCTAATAGGATGTATTTTACTAAATTGTTACAGACGCAGTTATTATAATGAAAGGTCCATTTTACGATTTTTAACGCAATTCATAATATTATGATCTGCCAAAGTGGCCGTTTTAGACCCCCAGGTCATCGATCCACCTAGTGGGCGGGCTTCCAACGCAACAAAAAGTTAAATTAGTAAGGATTTAATCATACAATATTTCGCAATAGTTACGACTTACGAGTTTCCAGTGAATCAGAACTGTCCTACGAAAACATATCAATGCCACAATAAAACTCCGGCTTTGAATACCTAACTCAATGCCGACAGGAGTAGTTTCCTGTCTCACCGGATGCAGCGAAATGTAATGGTGGTACAGTCAAACAAGCTATTAAGTATAAAGGCTGCAATGTTTTTTTATAAAGATTTTCGCACTAAGCAAACTGATGCCAAACCCTGCGCGCTGTATCGTTTGACATCAGCTTCTAAATGTATCCGTATAATCCTAAAAGTAATTACAAGTTAGCTGGCTGTATACTTATTAGCTTGTTCGACTGTACCACGAACGTGAAGCGACTAATTGTCTGACCTCCACAGTCCAGTTACTAGCTAACTGGTATGAATAGACGGCGTATTGTGTTCATTATCTGCTTAACCTTTTTCTCAACTATATTGGTTACTAGCTTTTGCCCGCGACTTCGTTCGCGTGGAATAATGACTTCCGGCAGAATTTGGGTTTTTCGCTTAGTTATCAGATCATATCTGAAAGCCAGTCTGTTGCTGTTAGCTAAAATTCGATTGCGAACTCTATTTGTGGACAACAGCTGCTGTCTCTCTGCCTGAGCTCTAAGTCGCTGCGAACGCTCGACACTTGACTCTCGTTCGCGTAAGTCAGAGGTCCTTACATTTTGTTCATGAAGACGTTGGGAACGCTCCAGCCTCGACTCTCGTGCACGTAACTCAGAGGTTCTCAGATTTTGTTGTGCAAGGCGTTGCGAACGTTCGACACTCGACAATCGTGCGCGTACCTGAAAGTTTCTCTGATTTTGTTCAGCAAGGCGTTGTGAACGTTCAGGTGAAGATTCTCCCATACGACGTATTCTTGCTGCCCGTGCTTGAGAACTATGTTTAGAAAGTTGAGACCTGGCTCTCTTAGGCATTTTCAAATGTTTAAGAAAATGTTAATAGCGTGTAATATTCTGGGTCCCTAATTGCTCACCTAAAGTTCTTTACCCGAGATTGAATTCCGAATAGGAAGAACATTTTCGGATTTCCAATTATCGGAGTTGAAAATTTAGGTGAACTTTGGCGCACCCTAATATTATAGCTCTGAAAAGAACTGTTGTTTAGCCCTGAAAAGAACTGTTGTTTAGCCCTGAAAAGAACTGTTGTTTAGCCCTGAAAAGAACTCTTGTTTAGCCCTGAAAAGAACTGTTGATTAGCTCTGAGAAGAACTGTTGTTTAGCTCTGAGAAGAACTTTTGCGTAGGTGTAGTTTTAAGAACGAAATCTAAAAAAAACTCCCGCACGCGCACCGGCCTTAATATTTTAATTTCGCCATAACTTCAAAACCAAACGTCCAATTTTAATCATTAAAAGACCAAATATTGTCTACATAAACTGTACTTAGTGATGAAATAATTTATATTGATAAGGATTAATAGCATGAGTAAAATATATGCGTATAAATGTAGTCCGAAAAAAATTCAAGATTTTTAGTTAAAAAAATGGTTGTTGTGCCTCACTCGACATAGATAGGTATAGTGTTTCGCGGACTTTTTTGTAGATATTTATAAGATCTACAATTAATTAGAGCATTTTATGGTTCTATCTTTTATAGTTTAGGCAGCGTACGCAAAATTCTGGTTGATTTTTTACACCTTGTCTCCGAAAAACCCAAATATCTTACGAAACCCTATTTTTTCCAAAATAAAATTTAGCCTATATGTTTCGTGGATAATGTAGCTTTCGAATGGTGAAAGAAGTTTTAAAAACGGTCCAGTAGTTTTTAAGCCTATTCATTACAACCAAACAAACAAAGTTTTCCTCTTTATAATATTATTAGTGTAGAAGACATGGAGTGATTGCCTATCTGACCTCCATCATCATTATCAGCCTATATTGTTCCCACTGCAGGGACTCAAGCCTCCTCTCTAGGAGAGGGATCTTACCTCCACAACTCAGTCATTACTGGGTAAAACTCATTGTCACTGACTCAACTGGTTGTCAGACTTTTGGGCCACTGACTACCAGTACACAATCAAAAATCTACAATTGTCATTTGGGACCGATGCGATGGATTAACGTGCTTGGTCACCCATCCATGAACCAACTTAGGTAAGCGTGACTTAACTTGAAGATAGACCTTGCCTTGTGGCATTAAGTCCGCCTATGTATCACTATTGTGCATGAAGTTTAAATAAATAAATAAATAAGATAGACTCGAGTGGTTGTTATTATTAAGCCACGAGCTCCAGTGTTAGCGTTGATCGAAAGAAATACCGTGGCCCCGGACACAAAGAGCTAAGAAGGAACATGGGTGGTTTTTAGTCAGTAGAAGTGTGACACTTCCTTCGGCTCCGCCCTGAGCGGGAAGAGTCATTTGATAATTTTCCAGCCTTATATATTTTTATTTTCCGTAAATTTCGCTTTTTCTCCACTTTTGCGTGTCCGTTTGCCAGGTGGCAAAGGCCTCCTCCAATCTTCTCCATTCTGGTCTCTCTAAGGCCACTCTACCCCATGTTGTTCCCGCTACTTGTCTGATGTCGTCGTCCCACCTCTTTTGTAGTCTGCCTCTCTTTCTCTTTCCATGTCTTGGGTACCATTGCGTGACTATTTTACTCCATTTATCCTTTCCCCTGATCATGTGGCCTGCCCATTTCCACTTTTGTCTCCTTATTTTTAAAGTTATGTCCTGGACCTTAGTCTTGCTTCTGATGTTGCTACTCTTTACTTTGTCTTTTCTTTTGATCCCAGTCATACTCCTTTCCATGGCATGTTGACATACGGAGAGCTTATTTGTTAATTTTTTTGTTAAAGCCCATGTTTCGCTACCATGCCAACACTGGCAGAATGCATGTGTTATATAATTTGCCTTTTGTTGAGATGTGTAGGTTCTTGTCTTTCATTATTTCTTTTAGGCCCCAGTACCTTTTCCAGCTGTTTGTCACTCTTCTTTCGACTTCTTTGTTTTCGTTCTCCACTGGAGACATCAGTTGGCCAAGGTATATGTACTCTTCAACATAGGAGATTTGATTTTGTTCTACTGTTACAGGGTCTTTGTTGCCATTGGTCATGATTTTTGTTTTTTCCGGGTTTAGCTTCAGTCCGGCCTTTGCACTTTCCAATGCTAGATCGTTAATCATCTTGCTTAAATCAGCTGGTGTTTTTGCAAATAAGACAATGTCATCAGCGAATCGTAGGTGCGTTAGTGTGCGGCCATTAATATTTATGCCCATGTCTGTCCATTCCAGGTTCCTGACAATCATTTCCAATACGGCCAGAAAAAGTGTTGGTGAAAGGGGGTCACCCTGTCTCACGCCTTTTTGTATTTGAAATCTATTTCCTACTTTTTCTAGTCGGATACAGGCCGAACTGTGATTATAAATATTTTTTATAATTCTTATATATTTATGCTCTATACCCAGTTTCTTCAGGGCTTCCCAGATTTTTGAGTGTATCAGAGAATCGAAAGCTTTACTGTAGTCAATAAAAGCTATGTATTATGTAAGCTGATATTCAGTGTATTTTTCTAAAATCTGTTTCACAGTATGGATGTGGTCCAGTACCGAGAAATCTCTACGGAATCCTGCCTGTTCTATCGGTTGTTGCTCATCTAGTTTCCTTCCTATTCTTTACAGAATAATCTTTGCAAAGATCTTATAAATATTAGGCATTAGACTGATGGGTCGATAGTTTCCAATATCGCAGTGATTCCCTTTCTTGAATATAAGGATTATGATGGATTCAGTCCATTGTTTTGGGATGATTTCATATGATGTGTTAATCACGTTGTTGAAAATCTCCGTGAGTATCGGTGTCACTTCTGCTTTCGATTGCTTTAGTAACTCATTGCTTATGCCGTCTGGCCCTGGAGCTTTACCGTTTTTCTGTGTGTCAATAGCTTTTTCCGTTTCTTTCTGCATGATGTAAGGTACCGTTTCGTTCTCTGATAAGTCTGTTTCTCTGTTATTTGTGTTCAAATTCAAATTCAAATCGTTTATTGCAATCCATAATGTATATTTTTACAGGTGGTATAAAATAATTTTAGACACAATTATGGACCCTGTCGGGCACAGCAATTTTCTATATAAAATAATTAGAAAATAATTAGAGTAATTAGAAAATAATTAGAGAGAGGAAGAGCGCTTTACTTCTTTTATTTAATATTAAAGTTGGTATTATTTCTTTATCTATCTTATATCTAATAATCTATATATCTATATTTATTTACTTATTCTACTTATTAATATTATAGCAGTCTATCTATTCTTTAATTATTAAGTTAGTTATTATTAAACTACTTATTTGTTTATCTACTTGGTTTCAAAAATTTTGTTTTAATTTTATTAGTACTTACCTAGTTAAACGTTTTAATTATGTATTATCATCGGATTTATCTGTTAAATATTCGTGTATTGTATAGTAGCTTTTTTTAATTAAGTATTGCTTTAATTTATTTACAAATATATTGGTTTTCTTTTGTTGCTTTATGTTTTCTGGTAATTTATTATATATTTTTATGGACATGGAATATGGACTAGATTGGTGTAGTTTAAGACGGGAAGGTGGCAAATTCAGTCTATTTTTATGTCGCAACGAATAATTAGTTTGTACGTCTCCCCGTGTGCTGTAAGAATCCGGATATTTGCGGACTAGTTTACATAATTCCAATACAAATATACTAACTAACGTGAGAATCTTGTGTTTCTGGAAGTAAGGTTTGCAACTGTCTGTTGATTCTATATTTGTAATTATTCTAATTAACTTTTTTTGGAGGGTAAATAGTGAGGGGGCGTCTGTGCTGTTTCCCCATAAGATTATGCCATAGTTTAACCAAGCGTGGGCATACGCGTAGTATGTGGTTAAAGCGGTTTGTAGGTTTGTTGTCTTTTTAATTTCGCGGAGGGCATATGAAAACTTTGAGATTTTTGATTTAACTGTCTGTATGTGTGTTTTCCAGTTTATGTTTGTGTCTATAGTTAAACCTAGGAGAGTGAAATTACTAACTGTTTCTATTTTTTGTTGGTTAAAAGTAAAATTTACATTTATTTGGTTTTTCTGCCAGGGGTGAAATGTTATTAATTTAGTTTTAGTAAAATTTATTTCAAGATTATGGTCATGCATCCAGTTTATAGTTTTCTCGAGAATAGTTGTAAGTTTTTCATGTAAATTAGCATTTGTTTGGCATGAGGTAAGGATTGAGATATCATCCGCAAAAAGAACACAAGGGCCGTCTATGGTTTTGGGGAGGTCGTTTATATATATTAGGAAAAGGAGGCAACCTATTACACTTCCCTGGGGAATTGAAGCGTGTACTGTTTTTACATCAGATCTAATTAGCTGTACTTCTTTTGATTTTTTATTATAATATTCTATCTCGACTAATTGCTTTCTATCCTCTAAAAATGATGCGAACCAGTCATGGGCTTTCCCGCGTATTCCTATTCCATTTAGCTTATTTAATAGTATTTTAAATTGAACTTTGTCATAGGCCTTTGTCATATCGAGCAATATCCCTATTGCATATTGTTTATTATTTACAATATTTAATGCTTCTTGGATGTATTTATAAACAGCTAGCGTGGTAGATCTGTTTTTTCGAAAACCATTTTGGCAGTTATGGAAAATCTTATATTTTTCACAAAAAGAATATACACGATCACACATTGCGCGTTCGAAGACTTTGGATGCTGTTGGAAGAAGGGAAATTGGTCTATAATTACTTGGGTCTGTTTTTGCGTTCTTTTTATGAATGGGTTTTATTTTTGTATAGTTCGGTGTAGTAGTCAGTAGCGATCTTGAGTATTTCCTGCCTACCAATCTTCTCCGCTCCACTGCTATCTTCCATCTTTACAATCCATTCTTTCCTATTATTTAATTCTTTGTACGCCTTCTTTATACCTCCTGTCTGTCTAATATGTCTTTCTATTGTTTCCATCCGATGTTGTCTCCTGTCTTTCCTTATATTTTACATTACATATTTACATTATTTATTTACCTATTTATAATTTATTTATTTATTTACTAACAACTAACATTACAGGTCTTTAACCTAATGCGTTAAGTATGGCAATCAATCAGTTAACAATACAGGTTTCTTACAAATTAATCTACAAAATAAAAATAAAATCTAAAAAACAAAAATATGAAATACAAATTAAGTTGAGTTGTTCCGGTCTGATCCCCCAAACCGATCCACTGCCAATATTTTTCTTTTGTTTATTCCTGTCTGATCCCCTGTAATTTATCATTCCGGGCTGATCCCCTTTTTGACACAAGTACAAGTGAAGTACAGTCAACCGAAAAACAGTTGCTAATGAAAAAATAATCAGTTTTAATTTCTATAACTTACAATTGTACGATCATCCCACAAACTACCAGGAGAACAGAAGTAGGAAGGAGGTATTGGAATCTTTAAATAAAATCTATTATTTCTTTTTAATAACATGCACTTTTTTTGTTGGAGATAGGAAACCAGGATAGTAATGTCCCACAAACTACCAGGAGAACAGAAGTAGGAAGGAGGTATAGGAATCTATCAAATCTATATTATTTTTTAAACGGTTTTATTTAGCTCACCCCGTTTGTTTTATTCTTGGATCAAATTTAGTAATTCAAATTTCACCCTCTTCCTGTCAACCGATTAATCTGAAATTTTGTATACACTTTGGATTTTGGTGACAATACAATTATGTTTATTCATTATCATTATAAATTCAAGATGGCCGCCGCTACAAAATGGCGGATAATTTATGTTTTGTTAATCCCATCAATATGGGTATCAAATGAAAGGGCTCAACAAGCAGAATACAATATACAATATAAAATTAAAATCCAAGATGGCGGCTAAAAACTAGAAAATAAAAATAGGTAAAAAAACTTTTTAAGTTAAACGGTTTTATGTTAAAAATACATTGCAATGTTTAAGATAAATGTACTAAAAACCAAAAAATAATAAAATAGATACAGTCGTGGGAAAAAACCGTGGGGCACGTCAATTCGGAACTGTCGTGCTGCGGAAATTACAATTATATTTTATTATTTTTTGGTTTTTAGTACATTTATCTTAAACATTGCAATGTATTTTTAACATAAAACCGTTTAACTTAAAAAGTTTTTTTACCTATTTTTATTTTTTCTAAAACCATGCACTTTTTTTTGTTGGAGTCTGGAGATAGGAAACCAGGACAGTAAAGTCCCACAAATTACGTTTGAAAATAGCCCACGAGACGTACCAGAATGATAATTAGACCAAAGGGGTTTGGGTAAAGTTGGCGTCGTTTTGAAGTTGCGCGGCCAGTAATGAAACTTGAATATTTTGAAAGAACAGAATAAAGGGATCAAAAAATATTATGGATGCATTTCTCTAAATCTAATCGGAACGGAGATATTTGGTTTTGAATTGCTCATTAAAATCGAAGAAGTTATTACAGTCTACTGCACCGTTTAACGTTCCAGTCGTATTTTTTTCAGAATTCAGACGGCACGGTAGGCGCAGTGGCTCAAGCAGTTGACTGCTGCGCTACGTGTCGCGGGTTCGATTCCCACACGGGGCAAATATTTGTATTACCTACAGATAGTTGTTTCGGGTCTGGGTATTTGTGTGTTTGAGTTTAAATGTGTGTGAATGCACCCACGATACAGCAGAAGTTCCTAGTTCTGGCCAACGATGAAAAAAATAATCAAAATAAATTAAATTAAATACGCACGTAGATTGCATGGCTCGAGATGTCTGTTATCTATGGGCTGATGCATTCTAAAGACTTGGCATTGTGATCGTTTGTGTATTGTGACAGACCCAGCATACCTCTTTAGACTCTTATATGTTTAATATTTGGATGTATAACACCATGGATGTAATTAATAGTGCATTTTGCATTTGTAGCCAGCGAAGTCTGAATCGTGTCGGCGGGAATCGTATTACACATTCATCTAGAATTCTAGACGTACATTTACGTGTACATTCTCGTAGAAACTGCTACACAAGGGCTGGATGCAATATTGCTCTTTTATTATTTATTCCTTTTCCCAACAATGTTGGGGTCGGCTTCCAGTCTAACCGGATGCAGCTGAATACCAGTATTTTACATGGAACGACTGCCTATCTGACCTCCACGTCCCAGTTAATACTGGGTAATACGATACGGGTCCATATTGGCTCACCTAAAGTTTTTTATCCGAAATTGTTCTTCCTAACGATTTGTAATCCGAATGATCACTCCTCCTAAAATTTTTCATCCTAAAGTTTGAATTCCTACTATTTGTAATGCTACTGGCGATGTTCCTAACACTCATGTTTCCGAAAATTTTAATTCCTATTATCGTTATTGTAAACATATTGCAACTCCTACTGTTTTTTCTCCTAACGTTTTTATCCCTAAACATAATTACCATAATATTTTCACTCATACAAACTGTTTAGAATGATTAAAGGTCGTTTCACTGACTTTTGTCTTGAAATTAAATAAATGAATGAAATTCAGGTCAGAGTCTCGTCTTGTGGACAATATGAAAAAAATACTTAAAAACATTTCGCGACCAATTTCGAGGTAGCGCTCGCCGGCCGCTGCCGCGGCACCGCTCGCTTCGCTCGCTCGGCTCGCGCGTAGTTGGTCACAGTTCTAACCTAACCTAACCTATGGATATCTTTGCATATAATAAGGTCCCATTAAAATAGGTGGACAAATTTTAACACAGCGTTTAAGTAAGCCTAACTAAAGACATCTAAACAACAAAAAAAACTATATAAAGTGATTTTATTTTGACTTAAAATAATAAATTGCCGGCACTCTAGAACAAACTCATCCCATAAAAGTAGGTATTTTAATGTCTTTTTCTTATTTTTTTTTACTATTGTCCTTATTTTAGCGGTCTAAATGATTTCTAAAATTTTGTCCACCTATTTTAATGGGACCTTATAATACTGATTATTATGAATAAAAAGTAATATAAACAAAAAAGATATGACTTTGAATAATAGTGTAAAAGATGGTTAGGTTGAGAAAATATAGGAAAACAAATAATAGGATAATAGATGTTCATTGCTACTGACATTAGGAAGTTGAATGCTTCGGAATTAAAACATTAGAGACAGAGACTTTAGGAATTGCGATCGTTAGGATGAAAAATGTTAGGAAGAACATTTTCGGATTTCCAATTTTCGGAGTTGAAATTTTAGGTCAACTTTGGCGCACCCATACGATACCCTTTGGTAAGACTGGTTGTCAGACTTTCAGGTCACTGACAACCCGTAACGACTGCAAAAGATCTATATATGGCAGCCGGGACCAACAGCTTAACGTGCTTTCCAAGGCACGGAGGAAACTCGGTATATAATCCACACCCACCCATCCACAGACCAACCTAGGCAAGCGTGGCCTCAACTAAAGATCGACACGAGTAGCAGTTATTATTAAGTCAGCTCTAATATCAACCTTCTAAACACATAACTAAGATTTCTTTACGCAGAACAGTAATTGAAGAAGACATTTTTATAATCTTCAAACGCAAATATCTCAGCTTCGAAATGACTTAGGACAAAAATAATTTAACATTTATGTGTATTTGACACAGCACAACAAAATAACATGAAAATTAAAAGTGGCCGCTGAAAAAAAAAATGACGCCACTAGCCCATACAAAGTTACCCAAACCCCTTTCATGGTTTAAACTACAAAAATGACGATTTCATAATACATACACAAATCATCCCCTTTTAACTCCCTTAACTTTCGAAAAATCCTTCCTTACTCCTTGTCTACATTACAAAGAAAACCTCTGTAGAAAATTTCAGCTTTCTAGGTCCAAGGGTTTGGACTAGGCGTTGATGAGTCAGTCAGTCAGTCAGTAAGCTAGGAAATTCTGTTTTTTTTTTTAATTTTATTTTGCCGTGGCAGTTGGATAGGCCTTTGGTGTAGGATGCAACTTGCGTCATCACCCTTGCCCGTCTTCCTACCGGTTGACCTTAAATGATGCTCTAGGCGCCGCGCTCTCCACCCCGTATCTCAAAAACGATACAACGTATAAAAAAAATTTGAAGAAAAAAGTTGTAGGGAATTTAATTCTATACAATATTGATCATGAATACAAATAGCGAAAAACCCATAGGAAACGAGATATTTGCAAAAAAACGATTTTTGTGACCTTTGACCTTAGATTTTTAATAGATGCGGACATCCTACCATATGTAATTTTTGACGCAACATTTAGGATGTCAAAATACAACTTTATACAAGTTTGTAGCTGGGTATCTCAAATTCCGAGGTGAAACTCTAATTTCACTGGACTTTAGACTGGTTTTTCATCTCCAACAATGAAATGCATGGAGAAAGGCTTATTATAGACTAGCTTTTACCCGCGACTTCGTCCGCATTAGATAGTAAAAAAAAGGTAAAAAGTAGCCTATGTCCTTTCTCGGGTATCAAAATATCTCCTTATCAAATTTCATGCAAATTGGTTCAGTAGTTTATGCGTGATTGAGTAACAGACAGACAGAGTTACTTTCGCATTTAAAATATTAGTAAGGATTTGATTTGAAGCTTCCAATTTCCAATACATCCTTCCTACTTCTGTTCTCCTGGTAGTTCGTGGGACTTTACTATAAAGGCATAATATAGATTTGATTTGAAGATTCCAATTTCCAATACCTCCTTCCTACTTCTGTTCTCCTGGTAGTTTGTGGGACTTTACTATAAAGGCATAATATAGATTTGATTTGAAGATTCCAATTTCCAATACCTCCTTCCTACTTCTGTTCCCCTGGTAGTTTGTGGGACTTTACTAGGTACCGATTCTTTTTTTTTTAATCTAATAGTAAGTCTATTATAAACCTGTACAAATATTTTGTTGCTGACTGTCCTAAAAATGTGACAGGGTATCCGATTCTTTTACGGGGGATCAGACCGGAATAGAAAATAATTTATAATAATACGGATCCCCTAGGGTATCAGTTTTAGGGGATCAGACCGGAACAACTCATTAAGTTTTGCTGTTGACTATTTTATTTAAGAATGGGTGTTAAGGCATAGTTGTTTAGTGCTATGGAACCCAGTGCGTACGAATCTAACTAGCACTTGTCCGGTTTTTTACGACTGCGGCGAAGCCCAAAAGGAGGGCTATGTTGTCGTGACTATGTATGTATGTCCGTTTCTTTGTTCCCTCATAACCTAAACGGATGAAGGGATTTAAATAAAATATAAGTCGTTATAGATTCTCTTGATGGCGCGAGTGTCACTGGCTACATTGAAATAAAAATAAAAAAAAAACAAAGAAAAATTGCAGATTTTGGGGTTTATTTGAAAATTAAATTATGAAATATAAATAGAATGGACTCCGCCTGCTTCCAAGTTTTGTTTCATGTAAAATGTGCTTGTTTTTGCTTTTGAGTTTTTCAGTCGAGTCTATTTTACTATAGGTTCAAATCAGAAAAACAACTTATTCTTTCAAGTTTATTTATACAACTGTAAAAAAATACATGTTTACACAAATGGGTTGCATCTTTAAGTGTGGTTACGCTTCGTAACTTAAAGTTTTTTCTTATATTTTTCTACATCACCTAATGAGGATTGAAAGGCATTGGTTTACGGTTTTAATTTATTAATCTGTGCCATATATCGTTGATTCGGTGATTTCCTAGTGCCTTGCAGCGCGCGCGCCATGCCGCGCCGCGCCGTCTTTGGCAGTCTCGCTCTAACCTTGGGATCGTGCGGATACGCATGCTATGTGTGACACTAATTAGTCCCATCGCGCCCTAAAACCCCTGAACTGAACCTATATAAACTGTTATCAGCCTACCCCAGACCTATGTTAGTGTGTTGTGTACTTAACTGCTGGCCAGCATAGTGTATCCAGAAAGACCTGTGAGCTGTTCATCCCGATAGCGGACACGTGGCCGTCGTCTGCGCGCGCTTGGGATCGCTGGTCAAGGTATGTGGTACAATTAATGAATTGAACGATCTCCTGTGCCTTTCTTCCCGATTGCGTATTTTTTTGCCTTCAACTTCTTATGACAGAATCAGCAATTATAGCCTAGATTGCTCTAATAATCTAGGCTCAATCCGCGTGTGATTTTAGCGGAAATTTACAACTTCTGCAGGTTATACGCACCATTTTGGTCCTTCGTCCCGGACAAATTAATTTTGGGCCTTTTTACGGCCTATTTTTAAGTCCTAAAAGTCTGATTTTGAGCAAAAAACTTAGGAATTTACAATGTTAATTGCATATCATCACACAACTCTCAACTCTATTGCTATAGCCATAAGGTTTAAACTGCCTTGCGTTTGCAATAGGTCAACCGTCAAATTAATTCTTAATTTAAATCTTTAAATTCACTATTTAAAGCTCCGAAGAATACATTTAATTGAATATCAACGTTAATTCATATCGCTAAATACGTTTATTTAATGAATCAGTTAGTTTTCGGCGTAATACATATTTTTTTGTTCGGTTGTAAAAATTGTGGGTAGGATACATAATTATATCGTCGTACGTTGACTGTGGAATGTTCTAGTTCTGAACTTTGTTCGCGTACCCACGGTTATATTTAGTTACGCATTAGAAACTTTTACATACTTATTATGTTGGTACTAATCGAAAGTGCTAAATGAATAACATTGATTGTTATTGTATGATACACTTGTATAGGTTCGTTAGGTTTACGCCTGTTATATTCGTATTGCACGAGCAGGTATGCTTTATATAGCGAGACTCAACCGCATATGATTAGTTATTGCAATTAACCATATTATCATCGCGTCGCTTGTTGTTTTGTTTTGTAAGGTAACTTGATTTCTTGACAGAAACCTTCAGGTAAAATAACAGATGTGTATAAACTTTACGCGTTAATTCTCCTCAATGGAAACAGCCGTATATTTATACATATCACACCCGCACTTCACGTTTGCAAACGTAGTATGTACTTACTAGATAACTTATTTCAAACAGTCATCTACGCGTCTACTCGTGAGGAAATTTACTGTTTCTTACGAAGTTATTTCGTTAAGAATACACTTGCATCGCTTACGAAAATAAGTTTATACTTTTTCTAAGTTCATCACTTAACTTATTGTTAGTTAAGAATCTGTACCTTCATATTACTTGTATTGAGTAAGTTAATCTCATTCAAGTAGAAGTTAGTGCAGACAAGTTAATCGCGTCGCAGCCGACATAAATGTTTTTATCGGGTTGTACTTGTAGGTATATCTGAGCTAATCATAAATATAGTTTATAGATGGGTACGTTCATAAGATATTTGGCGTGCTTACTATTTTAATTTATATTAGGTTTTGTTACGTGCACTCGGTTAAAGCGTTGGTAGTTTATATTTGTTTACCTTTCAATTTAATATTGTTAGGGTTTCGCGTGTACGGAAAGTTCGTTCCGTACTATTATCTTAAGTTATAATATATTTAATTGAGTTATCGGTTTAATCTGCCCCTAACCTCACTCACTGGGGTTCCGTAGAAGATAAAGGTTGATTTAATATTATTATTTTTGTGTCATATTTAACTTCTGTTCACAATGAGTGACAAGGTTAAACTTAGATTATTAGAAAGTAAACGTGACGCATATTTTGCGCGGGTTCAAAGGATTTTGGATTCAACTAAATCTTTAACTACCGAAAGATTACGCAACGCTTTCATCGCTCAGGCAAAACAAATTGATGGATTACGTAGTGAATTCAATGGACTAATGGACGAGATAAATATGATCAAGTTGACATTGGATCCAACCTGTGAAGTAAGCTATGGCGCATTGCATTCATTTGATGAGTTGGTCGGCGAAATAAAGTTTAGTTTATCTTCGTTAACTGAGTCAAGTGATTTCCAGAAACCTAGCCCGTCAGCGAGCCCTAATGTTCACCATATACAGGTTCCTAAAATCGAGCTGCCTACCTTTGACGGTGATATTCAGAGCTTTCCATTCTTTTATGAGACGTTCAAACGTATTATACATACTAACGCAGATCTATCAGATTCGGATCGCATTCATTATCTGTTGAGTTGTTTGAAGGGAAAGGCTAGGAATGTGGCTGAAGGTATTGTACCTTCTGGCGATAATTACCTTGTTGTCTGGGAGGCGCTTATCGCCAAGTACCTAGACACTCGCGCGCTCGCTACTAATTATCTAAATCAGCTGTTCTCATTGAAATCGTTCGGATCGACTCCCTCTAATATTGAAAAGGGTTTCGATAAATTAACTTCTACGGTTGCGGGACTCAAACAATTGAAAATACATAACTTAGATGATTTTATATTTATTCATTGGGGTCTTAAGTTAATAGACTCTGATACCGCAAAACATTTTGAAATGTCGCTTCGTAATCAACAGGAGTTGGATTATGATTATTTTGTAAAGTTTGTTCGTGAACAAGTTAAAATCTTGTATCGCACCTCTCCGGCGGCTAGTAAGTCCGCCACCGCAGGTAGCCCCCGCGCCTCATCTAAGGAATCGCAAGTGTTTGTGGCTACTGAATCTAAATGTTCGCTTTGTCATTCTACACATAAAAACTTGTTTATGTGCAAAGCGTTTCAAAAGTTAAGCGTTGATAATAGATTTAAGTTTATAAAAGACAATAACAGATGTGGTAATTGCCTAAGTAGCCAACATACTGTCTCTAAGTGCCTATCGAAGTCAACATGTAAGAAATGCAACGGTAAGCATCATTCCTTATTGCATTTCGAGAATTTGACGCAAGCCCCTGCGCCGACGCCCGCTAGCGCCCCCACCTCCGCTTCTGCGGCCGACCCAGCTGCTTCCGATGGTGTGGCGTTGTGTACGCATTCTTCTGCTCAAGTCCAGGCCACACGTAGTACGGAAGTGCTAGCTACTGCCAAGGTGTTGGTGGCGGGTAGGAAGGGTAAGGCCGTGGTGGTCAGATGTCTCTTGGACCCTGGGTCACAAAAGAATTATATGACATCGCGTTGCTGCCGTATGCTCGGTCTAACTGTACATACTGACTCGATAACTACCGTTCGTGGTATTGGTGGCACGTCGCAGCCCGTTCGCGGCTCGGTGAATCTTACGTTCAGCTCACGGTTTTGCTCGCAGCCTAAGTATGAAATAGACGCTTTAGTTTTGGATCAAATAACCGGACAGCTGCCACTGGGTGCTATAGATACGTCCGTATTAAATCATATTGATCCTAAACTATTCGCGGATGACAGCTGGGGTGTGCCAGGTAATATTGATATGTTACTTGGGGTCAAGTTGTTCGCTAAGTTATTGCGACCCGGTCACGTGACCAGCGTACCCGGTTGTCCCGACGCATTGGAGACTGTGCTCGGTTACATACTTCTAGGAGAAGCACCTATCATTGAACCTCCAACTGACACTCTGTCTTTTTTTGCGAGTTCGTTCGATAACTTCGATCTTCGTAAGTTTTGGGAGATTGAAGATGTTACTGCTTCATCCATTGGGAGTGTGGATGATAAACATTGTGAAGAGTTTTATTGTAGCACAATTACCCGCGCTCCAAATGGCAAGTATGTTGCAGCTTTACCACTGAAAACAGACGCGTCAGCTTTGGGAAATTCTTTTAATATGGCTCGCAAGAGGTTCTATAGTCTTGAACGTAAACTTAAGTCACTTCCTAACGTCAAACTTCTTTATGATGACGTCATACGGGATTATCTAAAAAACAATTATATTTCTTTGGTGCAGAATATCTTACCTGAATGTATGTTGCCCAAACGAAATTGTAAGGAGCGAGAAATGGAATACTATATTCCTCACCATGCTGTCATTCGAGAGGATAAGGTGACCACCAAATTGCGTGTAGTCCTAGACGCCAGTGCATGTACAGATAACGGTACCTCGCTAAATGATATCCTGTACGCAGGTCCAGTCCTTCAGGCTGACCTTTTCAACATTTTATTAAATTTTAGGCTTTTTAGTGTCGCTATTTCCGCAGATGTCAAATCTATGTACCTACGTATAGGTATACGTTCACAAGATCGTTCACTACAACGTATCTTATATCGGTTTAACGAGGAAGAAGAACTTAAAATTTATCAGTTTTCAGTGCTTCCCTTTGGTTTAAAGTGTAGTCCTTTTATAGCGATTCGCACTATCCAACAGTTGTGTCAGGATGAAGGAACACAGTTACCTCTCGCCAGGGACATTCTGCAGCGAGATATTTATATGGATGACATAGTTAGTTCTATACCTAGCACTGCGCTAGCTATAGACTCTGCTCGTGAACTAATAGAAATATTCTCTCGCGGCGATTTTCAACTGACGAAGTGGTCTAGCAACAGTGTCGATGTTCTTCGGACTATTCCAGAGTCATTACGACTTTCACAGAGCGTGGACCTAAGTAAAGATCCGAACCAGAAAATACTGGGACTTCGTTGGTTCCCTGAGGAGGATTGTTTCGTATTCCAGGTTAACCCTGATGTCCGCACTTGCACTAAACGTAATATTCTTTCTTCCATCGCACGTCTTTTCGACGTTTTAGGCCTCGTTGCACCGATAATTTTATATGCCAAGCTTCTCATCAAAGAGCTTTGGCTTGTCAAACTTGGATGGGATGACATCCCACCACCTCGCATTGTTCGTCTGTGGGAACAGTTTCAATCTGAACTGCCAATCATCTCTGAATTGAGATTTTTGAGACATGTTGGCGTCGTAGAACGCTGTAGACTCTCACTCGTCGGTTTTGCCGACGCTAGTGAGAAGGCTTACGGTGGTTCGGTTTATGCCCACGTTATCAGACCTGACGGTAGTGTCGTGGTCTCGCTGGTGTGTGCGAAATCTAAAGCCGCACCACTGAAAGTCGTTTCGCTAGCTCGTCTCGAGTTATGCGCCGCACTCCTCTTATCAACTGTGATAAAGCGAGTATATAATCTTTTCGCAGCTCGACACGCCATTGAGGTAGTCGTAGCTTTTTCGGATTCAACTGTAACTTTGAGTTGGATTCATTCCGCACCGCATCGATGGCACACCTTCGTAGCCAATCGTATTGCTAAGATTCATGAGAATCTTTCGGCAGATCACTTCTTCCATGTGAAAGGGTCTGAAAATCCCAGTGACTGCCTCTCTCGCGGTTTAACGCCTGCCCAATTAGTACATCATCCGTTGTGGCTAAATGGGCCGCCATGGCTTAAACTTCCCCGCGCTGAATGGCCGATAAAACCATTCGTTTCAGGCGAGTCGCAAGAGCTTCCAAAAATGAAGCCCGTGGCTTTACCTGCTCTCTCGCACGAATGTTCTGACAGAAGTCCTCCTTCTGACAACATTTTGTACGTTTGCTCTACCAGGTTCTCGTCCTGGTTTAAATATTTAAAAACTATTTGTTTAGTTTATAAGTTCATCAAACGGCTCCCTAGAGGGCCCGTTACCGCGTCTGATTTAGAGTTCGCTGAATCTATTGTGTGGCGATCTGTGATTTACTTTGAATCTGATCTCGATCGTTTAGCCCGCAATGAGTTGTGCTCTAAGCCAGTACAACGGTTAAGTCCCTTCCTTCACGAAGGACTTATCCATGTTGGAGGTCGCCTAGCAAACTCTGACTTAGATTTTGACTCGCGTCATCAGATCCTCCTTCCGCGTCAAGATCATATAGTGGAACTTTTAGTTTCCCACTATCATGTGACAAATTTCCACACAGGTCCAACCTTGCTCGTATCGCTCTTACGACAAAAGTATTGGATCCTGTCCGCGCGACGTATTGCACGTCACATTACCTTTAAGTCTAACATTTGCTTTCGAGCAATGCCGCGACCTAGCTTTCCTATAATGGCGGATTTGCCACGTTTTCGCGTTGAGTCGGCTCCTAAGGCTTTCTCTCATACAGGTTGCGACTACGCGGGACCCTTCAGAGTCGCCCGGTAGTAAAGTTGTGCCCTTTGCCAACGCAATAAGTTTAGTTACCTTAATATTAATTCTTACCTTGCACCAATGTGCAGTATTAGATTTAGTTACCGCGTAGAATAGTTAGTTAAGTATTCTTATTTGTTATATAGATTCGCAACTCTAGAGTTCTTATAGCTTTTTGTGGGGTTGTGATGATATGCAATTTTATTTACTTCTCCTTTGTGTTTCGAAAGTAGGAACTTTCAAGCCGGGGAAAATGGTTACGCTTCGTAACTTAAAGTTTTTTCTTATATTTTTCTACATCACCTAATGAGGATTGAAAGGCATTGGTTTACGGTTTTAATTTATTAATCTGTGCCATATATCGTTGATTCGGTGATTTCCTAGTGCCTTGCAGCGCGCGCGCCATGCCGCGCCGCGCCGTCTTTGGCAGTCTCGCTCTAACCTTGGGATCGTGCGGATACGCATGCTATGTGTGACACTAATTAGTCCCATCGCGCCCTAAAACCCCTGAACTGAACCTATATAAACTGTTATCAGCCTACCCCAGACCTATGTTAGTGTGTTGTGTACTTAACTGCTGGCCAGCATAGTGTATCCAGAAAGACCTGTGAGCTGTTCATCCCGATAGCGGACACGTGGCCGTCGTCTGCGCGCGCTTGGGATCGCTGGTCAAGGTATGTGGTACAATTAATGAATTGAACGATCTCCTGTGCCTTTCTTCCCGATTGCGTATTTTTTTGCCTTCAACTTCTTATGACAGAATCAGCAATTATAGCCTAGATTGCTCTAATAATCTAGGCTCAATCCGCGTGTGATTTTAGCGGAAATTTACAACTTCTGCAGGTTATACGCACCAAGTGTTTTTGAAAAATAAAGGCTACAAATACAACTTGTTACAACTATAAAATTATTTAGTTCTAAAAACAAAATTACTACATTTGAATGTGTTGTATTTAAAGCGGGTTTTTAACAAAATTTGAAAGTTTAAGGTCAAACGAAAACAATCGTTTTTTTCTTCAAAATGATTTATTTAATATACATTAGAGATGAAATGAATATGTCGTCTGATAGCATAACCTACTTTACCGGTTTTTTCTTATACAATATTATTATACTATGGTATCACATTATTTTATAAGTTTTATCACAGATTCAATATCTTAAATAAATATTTTTATATCTAACTGAGCATGCAAAAACAAGATAAGTTTTAATCTTGGCTTAAAGCCAAGATTAAAACTTATCTTGTTTTTGACCCATCGAATCGATCTGCTAAATAATAATTAAATGACACGAAATGCCAATGAATGTTATAAATAATAATAGTATAGTGCATTATTTGGTTTTTCCTTGTGATCTTTCGCACAAAAAAAAAACCAGAACAACTTTGCATAGTTTGGGTTTCTTCACGGCATTTCTATGACAAGGAAAAAAAACGTTTTAAATGACTAGAAACATTTACGTTACCACTAAATTCAATAAATAATCGTTACAGCTAAATTAAATAAGCCTAATTAATGCGATGGAGGTAATCCTTAATCGTAGTTAAGAATGTTCATTATTTCAGTCCATCAAAGAGTTATAGACAAATGAAAAGATTTTGTTTTTTTTTTTAAAAAAACGTTGCCCCACACTAGGAATTTCTCTTGTATCGTAATTTAAATATCCTCGTCGTAATCTTCTGTCAATCGTGTATACCTGGAAAGAACAAAACATAAATTAGTATTTTATTCTGAAAATGTATTTAAAAAATACATACATCTTGCGACATCGTTCCCACATAATGTACCTTCTTAACGTAAAAAATAATGTACTTAACCAAGGTTTTTGTGACAATATTCTGATTTAAAAGAGTGTCCATTTTTTCTAAAAAAGTGTTTCAATGTATCGATAAAAAAATGTATTTTTTACTGAACACTTATAACAAAAAAATTAAGCTTACTAATTAATAATATTATTATGCTCAATGGGTTTAGAAACAACTGTTATCCTAGTTGTTGAGGACCTGCCTCCACCCAGGGACAACAGTGTCTACTAAACAGAAGAAGAGAATAAACACAAAATTCTTACTTCTCAAGCGTGACGCACATATTCCAAAACCACTTCATTCCTTCGGCACAGTTGTGCTGTCCATCGATCACCTGTCTTTTAGTTCTTGACAAGACACGATCGGAAGGCACAACAGCAAGAATTTTCACTTTTTCAGTATCTTCACTAAGTCTACGACTTTGAGTTGTCGCAGTATCAAACACAACAATCCTTTGAGTTGATTCAACATCACTGATTCCTGATTGCACCGATGATATATTTTGTGAAATAGGCAACGATATTACTGCACGATAAAAGAGAGATATGCACAAAACAAACAACATTGTAGACGCCATTGCGTGTAGGTGAGAATGTCTGGTCGGGTCGACGGTCTAGCAACGAATGCGATTGGGCAGACCTGCGCTCGCGATTTTAATTTAAAGGGGGAAACTCTCTGCAACGTAAATGTATCATTATGGTAGGTGCCTTAATTGGTCAATTGACATTATGTCGTCACAGTAATACGTCACTATATGTAACTACTGTAAAATTACGACTCATCACCACTGGTACGGTTTTCCCAACCACGTTGGGGTCGGCTTCCAGTCTTATTCCATGCAGGTAAATACAAGTATTTGATATAGAGCGGCTGCCTATCTGACCTGCACAGCCCAGTACGATGCCCTGTGGTAAGACTGGTTGTCAGACTTTAGGGCCGTCTATAGAGTCATTTTACGAATGTTAACGCAATTTAATATTATTTTCCTACTGATCTATTTTTCTAAATGGTTGCAGACGCAGTTACTATTATGAAAGGTCCATACCCCCTTGTTTTCTCGTGCCGTGGGCCTGTGAAGGGTGAGTAATAGGCTAGCTCGCCGTCCGTCCATCTTATGACGAGAGACCGTGTCGACGCGACGCTACGGTGCGTTCGTGTTCCACGCGTGCCAGCGTGCATGGGTCGACGCCTGCCGTAGCTGCGTGACTGACTGTTCAAAAGAGATACCGCGGCCTTGGAGCACAATTGCTCGACAGCTGAGTGGTTAAGAAGAAAAATCAGTTTCGGAAGGCGGTGACTTTTATTTGTTTGATTTCATGTTTTTGCCACCGACTTCAGAAGCTGATTTTTAGTGGTTCACATTTGCTTACCCCTTCACAGCGTACCGGCGTGATGTTATACTTTATATTATAACAGGGTGTAAACAATAGACAGACATGAGATTCCAGCAATCCCAGTCCATTTGCTATCATTTGTTGAGAGGTTCCGTTGCCTATCTCCGTCTGTTCTTCATCAGATCTTCACCAAATTGTAATGGAACCACTCCGAGAAAATACTCTTCCAAAAACTACTCAAATCACTTCAAGTGTGCCTATAAAATTCGAGGGTTGCCCTCGATTTCTCAGGGTTTCCATCATCAGATCCTGACTTGGTGACAATGGGACCACTTGGGAAGTATGCCCTTTCCAACCAAAAAAGATTTTTTCAAATCGGTTAGCAAGTGACAGATTTATGCCAATATACCACCAATAAAAAAATATATAGACATCCGAATTGAGAACCTCCTTCTTTTTTAAGAAATCGGTTAAAAAAAATGGTCGTCACGTTTCGTTGCGATCGGTCTATTAATCGAGCCAGGGGAACATCCCTACAACAACGTCATTTTCAATCATTCGTTCGTAAGTTGGTCATTTACTACGTCACTATGATTTCCGCCCATAAATCTGTGTGACGTTGAAAACTAAGTATCTAAGTAACAACAGGAAAATATGTAAATAATAGAATGCATCATAAAACTGGTTGTTTTGCGACTAAGAAACTGGCCATTTGATATCCAATGCACTTAGTCCAATATTACAAACATCATTCAACACTCAAGACACTTAAAAATCAAAAATAAATAAAAATACTGTCTAGAAAATTTGAATCTGCTTATTTTTTTAAATAAAATCCCCTGCACACAAGGACCACAACAGTCTATCGTGCAGACTAATAGTAGTACTCCAAAAAATTACCCTTTTCGTGCGGACCTTAATTTCATAGTAGGGGACAGAAAAATATGCGAACTGGGACGGTTGTATTGGTAATTTTAATCGTTACTCAGTGAATACACATTTTGTTACTGTCGCGAATCCTATTTTGTTTAACAATACAACCAGCTAACACTGACCGGCAAATTGCAAAAAACGTAAGAAAATTCGAATTTCGCGGGCTTACATGGAACATCTGATTTTAATACGTTTTTCGTAATAAACAAAAAAATACTTAAAAAGCAATCAGTCGGAAATCGGTGACCTGTATTTGTATTTTTACAATAATTTCGAGGATTCTTGAAGCCCAAGTTATTTTGCTCGGTATCACTAATTTTCTTGACACATTGACCGGTCCCAGCATCTCACATCTAGAGCATCCCCGCAACCTTCACCAGGTTATCGGTCCACCTAGTGGGATGACTTCCAACGCAACATCGCCCTGCCCATTATTCTCCGGGCTACGTTGTCGTGTTGGTAACCTTGGTCTGGTCTGATTCGACCACGCAAGGAAACTAAAACTAATAATACAATTATTTTGGGTATTCGAAGGCCTATACCCAGCAGTGGGTGATTCCGGGCTGATATGATGATTCGAAATACCCATTTCTCTAGGCACAATGAATTATTTTTATCGTTAATAAAATGTCTTAGCCAAATGGATTTTGAAAGTAAAATTTGCATAAAGTTTAAATACTAAATAGCTTTATTTTGTATGGCAATCTTACAACAATATTGGCTTAATACTCAGGCACATTCAGATAAATATTAAATAATAAGGCACATTAATAAAATAATAATTAAATCATTAACCAGGTACTATATTTCTATGAAATCCTAAATAAATACCTAATTCATTTATTTGCTAAGTTTTATCACAGAGTCAATACTTTAATTCTAATATTTTAAAAAATAATTTTAACTTACTACTAATTTTTTTAACCATTTTTTCTGTCGTGCATAAAATTTAACATGAACAATAATAATAGACAAGACAGTTTAGTCACGGAATGTTACAAATATCAAAGTCTATAGTATCTGCCTACAAGTAATATGTAATGATATTATTATAACACTGCAATATCTTTTAAAAATATTACAGGAAAATCTGGCATTTAACTTTAAGTGATTGACCATTAAACAAAATCGTTGAAAAACCCGCTATGTTAAGTTATATTATAAATGTTAACAATAAATAAAGAATGAGGAGATTCCGTATTGTATCAAAAACTATTTTAAATGACTAGAAACATTCAATAAATAAATACAAGTTTCAGTAAATATTGTAGCCAGACTGCTAGAGCATAGTAAAATAAGTCTTATCTATGCGTTTGAGGTACCAATTTTGTATGGAAGTGTGTCCACGAGACCTAATGTCCGCTCGCCGATCCGCATGGTTTAACCCAACCTTTAGAGGTAAAGAGAAGTAAGTATCATCCCGTCATGGCTACGGGTTGTTCGAAAGATACCACGGCCTCGACACAAAGGGCTGAGCAGGAACATGGGTGGTTTTTAGTAGAAGTCTGATACTCTCTACCGCTCTGCAGAGTGGGAGGAGTTATTTGATGATTTTCTTACCCTCCAAAATAAATTAAGTATCATGTCCATCTTTGAGGATAAGCTGAATCTTACTTCTCAAGTCGTCATCAACCTAACCCTTTCTCAACTACACTAGGGTCGGCTTTAAGTCAAACTTAATGCAAATTCACAACACACCAGTATTTTACATGGCCTAAAACTAGACCATGACCTTAAACACAGATTTGATTTCCATGAATCATCACTATCTTATAGTTTTCTTTTACATTTAAATCACCAACGAAAAGTACACCGTCTGGATGTTTCACTTGTTTAGATTTTTCCCCAACTTCACTTTAACTTACGTCAGTCTCTTTAGTTGACTCAACATGTACATAAACTATCACATTCTCCCAATCAACCTTGAACCGAATGCTTTAGCTATAAAGTTCAAAATCTATACACTGATGATGGCACTGTTGTTATATCTTATGAAATAGGTAGTAATCAAACTAGACTATGAAACAGAGAAACACTCAATACGAATACTAATGAGATCGTCATTGTATGAGGTGAAAATGTCTGCCCAGCTCCATTGACCTGCAACGGTACAGGTAGTGACCTCGTTGGAGGTTCTGGCGTTGTTGGTTTAGGATGTGGTGTACTTCGAGATTGCTTCATTGGTCCAGGAGTAGACCCCGTTTGAAGGTACGGTGTTTCGCCAGGACTTGAAACTGGTCCAGGGTCTAGCACCGTAATAGCTTGGGTCGGTGGTTTAGTAGGAAGTGGCGGCATGTTCTCGCCTTGTGAGTCCATTGTGATTTCCACGTAATCATCTGCTGTTGCTTCAGTATACCTGTAAAAGAGATAACAATAAATTAATAATTATAATTACTCGAATATTTAAATTTTAACTGTCAACATTGATGAATCTGTAAGAAAAAATAGGTGTCTAGTGTCTCTACAACTGGTTTGGTAGGAGATAAATTATAAAGTGTAAATATCAAAACAATATTGAACAATTTTTTAAATTATTTATTGGTTTTGTTTCTTTATGACAAAGTTTTTCGCTCAGTTTGTTGTTTGGTTGTTTTAAAAACGTCAGTTGTCAGTGGTACAGTAAAGGATTGTGGAAAGCAAAATATGGTATTTATAATACAAGATGTTTTTTTTATATACCATTACTCTAGCCTATATAGGGTCTAATGAGACCATAATTATCAAAAAATCAAGTAGCGTAATAATATTAATTATTTTTAGGGTTCCGTACCTCAAAAGGAAAAAACGGAACCCTTATAGGATCACTTTGTTGTCCGTCTGTCCGTCCGTCCGTCCGTCTGTCAAGACCCTTTTTCTCAGGAACGCGTGGAGGTATGAAGCTGAAATTTATATCAATTACTCAGGTCTACTGTCCCTTGAAGCTGTGAAAAAATCAAACTTCTAAGCCAACGCAATCAAAAGATACAGCCGTTTATGCCGCAAATTTTCGACACTTGCAAGGGAATCAAAACCTACAGGGTGCTTCCCGTGAACTCAGAATCTTGAAATTTGGTACGAAGCAACGTCTTATAGCATAGATAAAGGAAAAATTACGAAAACCATAAATTTTTAGTTACATCACAAAATATATTTTTTTTACGGAACCCTCGGTGCGCGAGTCCGACTCGCACTTGGCCGGTTTTTAATTTTAATTTTACATATAATTTAATTCAACAAAGTCACGACTATTGATGTAAAAACCCTTACGTGAAATATGACAACATCGTCGTCAACATTTTCTTAGGTTTAAATATGAATGAAAATGAATCACTCGTATTGAGTCAAAAAAACCTTAACACCTGCGAAAGTATGTCTTCGAAACTATGCAATTTTGGACTCCACAAGTGCAATGTACCTTATACTACATATTATTATGAACCTTCCTCTGAAATATCCCTATCTATTCTTGAAAACTGCATTAAAATCCGTTATTTATTTTTAAAACAACTAAGCATACAAACAGCGGGAGCCACTTTGTTTTTGTACTAATTAATGTAAATAAAGAGAACCTTTATGATACGGGATGTAACAAAAAAAATGTTTTATAAAACTTACGTTTCATTTGACACACAGATTTTATTGTTCAAAAGCCGCACCTCCCCTTGAGCACAGCTGAGATTTCCCTTAATCGTTTCTCTTTTGTTTCTTTTTAAACTTTCATCATTTGAGTAACTTTTATTCACTGATTTTAAATCTTGAGCAACGGGTAATGATAACACTGCGCGGGAAAATAGAGATACTACTAATAACAACGCGAACAAAATTGTAGTCGCCATTATGCTTAACGTGTCTACTCAGATCGACGAACTATCTATGAATGAGATGGTTGGCGCGAAACAGGAAAAATAAATCAAAAACTCGGACCAAATCGGTTAGTAAGAAGCGCGTACGTAATCTGCGCAGGAGTAAGTTTGTCTGGCAATTGTTGCATTAAATTGAAGCAACACTTATGCAATAGGGATGTTTCCTGAATGAAAAATAAAAAGATTATGTTTAGTCCGTCTGTTAGATTTTCGAAAAATATTGGATACGTATTTTTTGTTTTATCAAATAAATAAATTTATGACGAAAATAAAACGTGTCTCAGATCATGAGTGGGTGGGTGGCCTCGGCGCAAGGGCAAAGACACTCCCCTTCGCTCTGCCCAAGAGCGGGGGGGGGGTCATTCAATGATTTTCCACCCACCAAAAAAAAAAATGGCTGTTGACGTCACTTTCTAGTAAGAAAATGTACCAAACTGTGACGTCACACAACTTTTCAAAGTACTGTATCGTTTTCATTTATTGTTTACGTGAAATTAGATTTTTTTTTTGAAAAAACGATTTTTGTGACCATTAAAGTCACAAAAATCGTTTTTTTTGCAAATATCTCGTTTCCTAGGGGTTTCTCGCTATTTGTATACATGATAAATATTGTAGAGAATTCAATTCCCTACAACTTGTGATTCAAACCTTTTCTTTACGGCAATGAAGAAGTGGACTTTGAACTACTATAGCAGTTGGAAGAGGCCGATGAAGAAAAAAACGATAATTAAACTTACTGGTTTTGGCCTGCGGCTTCGCCCGCGTATAATTATGTCGGAAAATAGCCCACGAGACGTACCAGAATGATAAATACGAAAATTCATGGTTTAAACTACAAAAATGACGATTTCATATACAAAATGTCATCACCTATTTAACTCCCCTCTTTTTTTTTTTTTTGGTGGGTGTAAAATCATCGAATGACCCCCCCCCCCGCTCTTGGGCAGAGCGAAGTGGAGTGTCAGACTTCTACTGACTAAAAACCGAACCCATGTTCCTACTTTGCCCTTGCGCCGAGGCCACGTAGGTAATCTACTACAAAAATCCGCGGCCTATTTAACTCCCCTATGGGCTGGTTTCAAACAATCCTTATTTTTTCCTTGTCTACATTACAAAGAAAACCTCTGTAGAAAATTTTAGACTGGGTTTGGGCTGGGCGTTGATGAGTCAGTCAATCAGTACTTTTAATTAGATTTATATAGATTTGTCTTGAAATTTTGAGATGAGGTGGTGAGAGCAGATACCTTTTCCAAACGTTGTATCTACAGGGCTTCAGGACTTTAGTTATTGGCTATTTTTACCCGACTGCGGCGAAGCCCAAAAGGAGGGTTATTTTATGTGCATTCACAGATTTTGTAAAAGTGTACTGTGCGTTTTTAAGGGCATTGATCAAAATGTCGGGTCCCCGTCGGGGCTGCGGATTGGTTACGAAGCTACCGCGACCTCCGCTTAAAGGACTAAGAAAGAACATGGGTGGTTTTTAGTCTGTAGAAGTCTGACACTCGCTTTCGCTCTTCCAAAGAGCGGGAGAGGTTATTTAGTGATTTTCCACCCACCCAAAACAAAATGACCCAACCAAGGTTTGGAAAACTTGACCCTTACTACATTTGCTTCATGCTTACTACAGTCTGTGAGAAAAGTATCACCTCGTTGATTTATATAGTGGTTGTAAGAAAGCACGACGGCAAAGGATAAGATCCCGGGCCCTCGACTTCTCAGTATTAGCAGCTACGCTATTAGGATTTGTACCCAATCGATGGCAATAGCCTATTGCTTGCCACCTTTAACGATTTCATGGGACTTAAACATAACTAGCGAAATATTGGTGTTTTTTTTTTTTTTTTTTCAAGGAAATAAAAAATATAAATAAAATATTGGTGTTGTATGTTGGTACACCTGTCTAACTCTTCAGGGATTACAGGCGTGATGTTATGTATTAGAAGGAAAATATATGTACGTCGTGGCCAATTTTTAACCCGTACCTAGGTATGAATCAGTAATAAAAGTCAAAATATGTAATTGTAAATTTTTATTAAATAAATAATTAATTAGAATGTATAAATTGAGCATGGATTTAAAAACCTTTTTTCATACAAACTTACAAAATACGAAGTGTCTAGTCGTCCGAAAAGCCGGATGAATAAAATTTTACTAGTCGTCCGATCGTCCGATTAGCTTATCGGATGAATAGCCAACCCTTTACCGCTAAAGCTAGATGTCCGAAAATTCCGGAGCAACACGTCACCCCGCCGGATGAATAGCCAGCCCTATTCGAAGTGTCTAGTCGTCCGATTAGCCGGATGAATAAAAATTTACTAGTCGTCCGATTAGCTTATCGGATGAACCTTTTACCGCTAAAGCTAGATGTCCGAAAAAACCGGAGCAACACGTCACCCCCTCTACGCTATTTAAAAAAACAATTACATTGGCACCTAAATACATTAAAATTATATAAAATTAAACGTTTTTTTAGAAACGATTTTTTTTTTATTTAACTAAAAAAAACATTTGAAAAATAATAGCAATACTTATCTAATGGAGTAAGAACATCAGTACACTCAAACCTTTATTTTTCCACTAAAAGGTAAGTCAAAACCACCAGATTTAGTGGAAAATCCACTAAGTTGGCCGCGATGCGAACGTACGTTTAAGCAGGAGTTTGGTGTATGAAAATAAACAAAAATGCCTGTGTGTGTGTTCAGAAAGTGCACTACTTATACTGGGCCAGCTGTAAAAAGCAAGAAGGATGTGTATTTTCATTGTATTTTCCGTTTTACATAGACCATACGCGTATAATCTATTTAAAACGGAAAATCATAAATTTTATTTTACTCAAAAATGACTGTCGCGCTGTTGCCGCTTTACCACCTAGACGAACGAGACAAAAAGTGCGTTGCATGTATGAGTGACAGAGAGAACGAGAAAATGGTGCGCGGTGTTGTCAGTTCGAACGATGCTAGAATCAACGTCATTGGCTGTCGTTGACAATTGCCACGTGAACAATATGTTTATCTCTTTTTGACATTGGGTCCTATATAACTCTGTCATCTTCTAACGTACTCAATTAAAGAAATGAATTGGCTTAAGGTTGAACAAGCCAGTCATTCTTCCATACAAACTTACGAAGGTGATTACTCCTCTGTTTGACGGTGTAGGTTCAAAATTAAAAATTGTATCAACTGGTCTTATCATTATCTAGGTCTGTATGGAAGCAGAATTGGAAAAAAAATATTGGTTTGGAAGTTATGAGCGTAGAAACTTTCATATTTTAGCACTAATTTTAACCATCTTTTCATCTTTTCTCCAAGTTACGTATATAGTACGAAAATGAAAAAAGTGAAAGTGGCTACCCTGGAACATCAGCCTTAAGAAGAATGGAAGAGTTAAAGTAAGCATAGGATGTGATCATTGCTTGGAATGGTACCACTTAAAATGTGCTGCACTTAGAAGAAGACCAAAAGCCAAATTATGGATGTGTAGCGATTGTGAAAGTTAAAAGTTAACACATTACTTTGATAGTATAGCTATTTTTTTTTCTGCTTATTAATATTTTTTTCTCTTCAAACCAATTGACTATCTTATGATGAAGATAATTCCTATAAAAATGAATAAAAATTAATTCTTAATATAATTAAAGTAATAATTATCGTGTTGTACCTGTTTCATGTTGTAAGCTTGGTTTAATGAAGTTTTTGTTAATTAACAATGATAATTATACTTATTTTAATACGGCTGAATAATATTTTTTGTCGAATAAATATCCTCTTTTTTCATCTTCAAACATCCATAATCAAACCACTGTAAATAAAATTTACTTCAAAACATAAAAAAATCTATCATAACAAAGTCAATACCAAATGATATGGTTTTTGAGTTTTTTTTTCTTGTCCATTTCAATTTCAAAATCTTACATTGAAAAATAAATTATCTTATACAGAGATTTTCGGAACATGCCGTTTATGCACAGTTTAAACTTAAGAAACGTTTAGTGTTAACAATAACTACTCGTTAAAAATGACAAGGTACTGATCTTGTGATGAACACCTATATCCATTTTAGCGGACGATTAATTAATTTTTTTCATCCGATAATCGGACGACTAGCAACAGCCTAGTCGTCCGACTTTCCGGACGACTAGCAACAGCCTAGTCGTCCGACTTTCCGGACGACTAGCAACAGCCTACAAAATAATGCGAAACTTATTCAATATTTAAACATGCACTTTTTATTTGCAAGAGGCAAGTACTAAGGTACTCTATAACTGATATTTTATCAAAATAAATAAGAAACGCAAATGACCGTTCTCACTGACTTTACCTACCTGAAGATCTAAATATTACAGTACTCTTGAAATTTAGCCGAACTTCAAGAACCCGAAGAACAGTTAAGTACCCATTTGTTACTAATTATCATTTAGGTTTCGCCTGGTTAAACATTAAGATAAATAAAAAATAATTTTAATGCAAAATGGCATTCAGCGTAAAATATGAAAATTTACATAAAAATATCACAGACTTCATTTAATCAAACATGGACAATAGTATGACGATTAAGATGTAATAATTTCCTCTTTATAAAATAAAATTATGTAGATGATTAAAAACGTACGAACGAAGCGAAAATTGTTATGGAATGCTTATAATTAAACATCCACCACAAGCCAGAAAAACCTTTCATAACTTAATAACAAAAAATTTTTTTTTACTACGTACTTGACAGCTTGAAAGATTTCGCATTAAATTAGATAAACTAACCAAAACATTAATAAAAAAAACATGATCGTAGGGGAACATAAAAATACTTTTTTTGACAAATTTCGTTCCCTCTCTGAAAAGTTGTCGTAATACACTTTTTACATAATTATTAGGAACTACTATGTAGATATAAGTTTTTAAACTGACATGGTCACTGAAACTACTATTAATATCATAAACGGGATATTTACCATGTTGCATAACCCTCAGGTCATCTCGACAGAACGCCATTATATACCTCGTCTGGTTAGAAAGGCCATTGAAATCACCAAATACAAAAACTGTCGAGAGCCTGGAATCCAGTAGTTCAACTGTGCAAAAACCGAAAAAGTGTCGAAAAAAGTTCGCGAGTGGACACAGTGAGTTTTGTGTGTCGGGAGCAGAATCGTGTAGTGAGTGACAATGGTAGTGGTGCCGAACGCAAAAAAACGAACTAGAAAGAGGGTAGACCGATTTGTCTGCTCATAAACATCCACCCGCAATGACTTCAGTTTATCCGTGATCATGGTGCTTGTAACAGCGCCGAAATATCGGGAACTCGAAACAGAAATCAAACATGGTAAATATCCCGTTTATGATATTAATAGTACTATGTACATAAATAAATAATGATTAATAAAATGCTTCTTTCATTAAATACTAAAACTAGCTACATATTAATTAAGGTTTAAGTACTGAAATAAGGAAAAAAAACGTAATTATTCCAAATTACATACAAATAATGTCTGTGTGTATTAACAGGTAAACCCATATCTTTTTGGAATGACAGACGTAATGTTACACTTGAAAAATTATTAAACACTGCATTCTCTCATAACCCTATCTGACTAATATGACCGATTTAAATGACTAGATACCTATTAATAATTTAAATAAATAAACATTACCACTAGATGATGTAAACCTACATAATAAATTAATAATAATTTTATTAGTCTTCTTTGAATCACCAAAAGGATATTGGTCGTTTTATGGCAAACCCATCTTTTCTTGATAGAAAATACCTTTATTTTTCAGCGTCATTCCATTAATATTGTTCGTACCTAGAAAATAATACAAAGTTACATTAGTGAAACTGTTATGTATTGCAAATAGTTTATTTGTGTAGTAACATTTAAATAGTTCTGAAAATGTGAAATTACGTAGGAGTTAATATAACCGGATAAATATAGACCGTGTATATTCCTGTATATAATGTAATACCTATGCCTCAGTCTTTGGAGATTTAAGCCTTTGGTTTGGTTTGATGTTCATGTTATATTAAAATAAATTACTAATGTAGGTTGGATTCGACCTAACTTGTAAAACCAATTCCACTAAAAACAAAACTTGTGAAAAGAGCCAACTCTTTTTTTTCTACCGTAAAAAGCAGTGAGATTTATGTAATACCAAGTCATTTAATTTATTCAGTCCCTACTTAAGGGACCTTCTATCTTAAGTTATTACGTAATTAGCTAATCTAACAACATCTTGTAGTGATCATATCAATAAAAAACCTTTGATGTTTTAAATAAAAGATTGACTTGGCCATCGTATCGCATTCGCCAATGTTAAACAGGCCATTCTCATCATAATCTATGCGATGGCCAAGTCAATCTTTTATTTAAAACATCAATGATTTTAAATATTGATATTGTCACTACAAGATGTTGTTAGACTGGCTAAAATGTTATATCTTACATCCTGTGCATAAAATCACTTTTTATATTAGATTTATTTATAATATTTCTACTTTCTCCATATTATACTTTGCGCTTGATTAAAATAGTAACGAAAGTAAAAACTTACTGTTCTTTCGTCAAACATCTACCACGAAATTCCACCAAGTCGCCTGGACAATTCCCATTATTCATAACATCTCGCTTTACTCTTCTGCCAAGCACACTTGCACTTGATAAAACTTCTGAAGTTAAACTTTCCACAAGTTTAATATCTTCATTGGGTACTGAAACAGGATCGACCGTAGCAGTGATTCTTTCAGTAAACATGAATTCACGTACATCTGATAAATCCGCTGAGTTCACATCCCGCGTTTGCCCAATTGGCAAAGAAAACGAAGCCACATCTTGCGTTTGCCCGATTGGCAAAGAAAATGAAGCCCGTAAAACAAGAGACAAAATCACGAGAAAAGCAGTGGAAGCCATTTTTTGGGACGTCTGTTCGGGGCAGTGGATTAACTTCGAATGTGGCCTATTAACGTGCGCGATGCGATTATAAAGGAAGGATGACATAATTTTGTGACGCGAGCGCACGACGGATTCATTCAAAAGCATAGAAGTGAAATGACTCAACGGTACTTACGCTACAGGTAGTATGAATTTTGTTAGTTTCAGCTTTGAAAAGGTTTTGAAATCAATCTTGGTTCAAAAACAACACACGCTGGGCCAAATCCTGGCGTTATGCAGAAATTGCCTATCATGGAAAAGAGACCATTACAGGGCGAATATTCCTTATTATTTTTGTTGCGGTAATCGTATTTGATGTTAAATTCAATTTGTATGTTTTGCATTCTTTTCATCAGATGGCACTGCTCGTTAATTTAGTTGCGTTACAAATTAAATTACTTCGAACGAATAGTTTAAATTGGCCCAATTCAAACGCTATTGACTGCTGACCGCTGATACTATGGAATACAGATGGATGTGTGAAAGTGACGAGTATGGATTTATTTATTTATGATCTCCAACAAAAGATATACACAAACATTTTTAGATAGTGGAAAACACAAAGTATTGGGTAGGTGTACTCCTTCACGTATAGGAGACCACAGCATTTACAATTATAATGTTAATAAATTGAGCCCCTAATTAATAAAAAAATTAAAATAATAAAAATACATTTGGGCAATGAAAATAATAAAAATACATTTGGGCATTAAAAATGATAAAACAATGATAAAACATAATTATAAGAAATATAATGAATATTAGAGGACGTTAGTCTTGGTATGGACGTGTGCAACGCATTTTCCTGATAAAAAATGATGGCTATTAATGTTAATAGATGCAGAAAGAGAAAGACCAAAGAAAATAAATATGAGTGTGTATAGTTTGGATGAGGAATGATAATATGTAAGAGAAAGGAGTATTATGCTGTGATGTCCGACAGGAGAGAATAGAAGAAGAAGAAAACTTGTTTCGCCGACCCCGACCCGAACGGGACAAGGACAGAATGATGAAGATGATGGTGAACTACTAATCTCTTTTTACAATATAAACCCCTGAATGCACCAAAAAACTCGCCAAACGTGCCTAATTGTTTTTTTTATTTTATTTTTTTATTTAGGGACATTTATAATCGCAATGCGTATGTCAGTCAATTGTTTTTTGAAATCTACAAGATTCTTAACGAGAGTCTTACAAACAGCTTGTAATATGCTGATGCACGCGGCTTCACCCACCGTACACATTTTTTTTACAAATTATACACTAAAACCTTCCTCGAGAACCACTCAATTCAATGGTCAAAACAGCATGAAAATCAGTGCAGGAGCTTTTGAGTTCATCACAGACAGACATACAGACGCGGCGGAGAACTTTGTTGAGAAGTTATGATGTTGTGATAGTGATGCATACACTGGTATTTGAGGCTGTGGAGGTCAGATAGGCAGTCGCTCCATGTTAAATGCTGGTATTCAGCTCCATCCGGCTAAAATTGAAGCCGACCGCAACATGGTTGGAAAAGGCTAAGCAGAACATGATAATACTGTTATTCATCTGCATCCGGTTAGATCAGACTCTTATCTCCACATAATAGGAAACAGACTAAGCAGATACATGATGTAATGAGAAGCACTTACGTTTACGTACTTACAGTCACATTCAGAGAACGGATATCAATAAGATAAGGACAAAACAATCAATATTTAATTAGATAAATATGTGATTAGGATTCAAAGATTGTTTGTTACAATTGTCTCTTGAAATCATTATTGAGAGTGATAGTTTACACTTATAACATAAAGAGTCATGCATTTTTCTTGGAATCCAAAGATGGTTTACCTTTTCTCATGTTGGGAGGTCGTGTAAACCAGAATAAAACAAGGATTTACAAGACTGATTAAAGTGATAGCCACTGTCAAATCATAGGTGTCGAGTCCAAACCTTTATCGGATTCATGTACGAACTGTTTATTTACTCGTATCACTTGCATCGTTGAAAAAAAACATCGTGAGGATACCAGCATGCCAAAGAGGTATTTCTTGACGTAAGTCGAAATACCTCTTTGGCATAAGCCAAAAATCGTCTGGATGCGATTCCAATGCGAGGATCAACTGAGGACACCGTGGAAGTCTACTCCGCTTAGGCGGATCCCTATCGTGTCCTCGTAGCGGCGATTAGCGGCAGCAATCTCTGGTGTCCAGCCTTGGTCCGAAGCGAGGCAGGAAGTATGACGCCGTCACCTCCTTCTGCAAAGCAGTCATGCTAGCGAAGGAGGTGGCAGAACGTGAGAGGCAGAGAACCTATTGTCTCAACCTTCGCGGGAGACACTCTGGGCGTCGGGGGCCACGTAATGGCTTCCGGTCACCGTAGTATAGTATGTGTATGGCCGGATAGATGAACGTGAAATGATAGGTGACCTTTCACGCACGAGACCAACTCGCGCATGGGATTGTATTTTCAGTATTGATTAAGCGTCCGCTTCCAGTAAAATCTGTACATTTGAAAAAGCCTATCCGTGACTCAATCAGCTGCACCGGTTACATTAAAATCTGACTACAGGATCTTTATAGAAGGTCTAGGCAGATGATGATGACCTCGGCTACTACTTTGTCATACCTAAGAAACGATAAATGATTCAGCGTCTCATCCTGAAATGTAAACTTTTGAGTGAATGTGTTGTGGTGGTGGTGAAGGATAATGTTCTGTGGTTTTCCGTTTTACGGAGTTTCAATGGAGTGACGTTTTAATTTCCTTGATTTGGATCTTGGCCTAATTGATTGGCACTAACTAAATGAATCTTTACTATCATCTTAATTGGTGAATCACTGAAATAATGGATGAGTAACAGTACAAAATAATTAAAGCGTCAAATCTGTGCATCATGTACAAGAGAGGGAAAGTCTTAGAATAACATCGTCACCATTTCAGCTACAAGGCATCCACTGCTGGACATAGGCCTCTCCCAAGTGTCGTGACAAAGCCCGGTCCCGTGCATCTCGCATCCAACGGATCCCCACAACCTTCATCAGGTCATCGGTCTACCTAGTGGGAAGTCTTCCAAGAGATGAAAATACAGCGAGTAAATAATTTAATCACTACTCTCTAGTCGTGTAGGGAGCACAACACACTTCTGCTAAGCACGAGGGTTCGATTTCCGAGTCATACAAAATAAATAATTTTGTTCTTCTACTAGGAAATAGGCTCGTCGCTATTACCTTCCAGAAAGCTTGCTTTTCGCTATTACAACTGTGGTCTCATAAAAAAAGGTGTTCAGTATCATATGATAGTCAGTATAACATCCTTAAATCTGAACACACTTTTCCGATACTCCCTGTTTACTCTTGTGAGTTATGTATGTCTAAAGATAAGCGTATAGTGTCAAATAAAGGGGCCAAAACATTCATTGTCAAGGGCAAAAAACAAACTAACTTTAATTAAATGATTGCCGTTTATTGTAGCTGAGTTAGGGCAGAGCAATTTATATCACCTTGTCAATCGTAAATCTAGGACCACCAGTGTTATCAAAGGGTATTGTTTAATCCAGTTATTGGATTACGGGGGTCAGATCGGCAATCTAAGTAAAATATAGGCAGAATAAGTAAGTAAGTAAGTTAGAGTATGCAGATAGGCAGACGCTCCATGTAAAATATTGACATTAATCTTCATTCAATATCCGGTTTCAATGGTGGTAATTACAGCTGCGGGTTACTCGAGGCCGCGGGTTGTTCGAAAGCCTTGACATAAAGGGCTAAAAAGGAACATGGGTGGTTTTTAGTCAGTAGATGTCTGACACTCCCTTTCGTTCTGCAGAGCGGGAGGGGTTATTTGATGATTTCCCAAAAGCCATCATTTGGCCACGTGATGGCTTCCGGCTACCATAGGCGCGAGCCTGAGGACGGTGAGTAATGGGCTCGCTCACCGTCCGTCCGTCTAATGATGACACATCATATTCCACACGCGCCTCAAAGAGATTTCAGCTGGCCGGGGCTCCACCCAGAGCGGGAGGAGTAATTTGAACTAAAACTACTATCATTACTATTATTACTTCTACCGACTAAAAACCACCCATGTTCCTTCTTAGCCCTATAAGTTGAAGCCGCGGTATTTTTGTGACAAACCCGCATACCCGAGGGGTGTTGTGCCAACCTCAAGTAACAAGTCAAGGGCTGGCAGATGAAGACGTTATAATTTACTCGTTTTTAACCGACTTCTAAAAAAAGAAGGAGGTTCTCAATTCGGATGTTTGTATCTTTTTTTTATGTTTGTTCGGGCATAACTCCGTCACTTGCTAACCGATTTGAAAAATGCATTTTTTGTTGGAAAGGTCATACTTTCAAAATGGTCCCATATTTTTTTTATTGAAATCGGACAAGCGGTTTTTGAAAAATCAACAAAACTCGAAAAAAACTACATTGTCCACATTGACCCATGAACATGTGAACCATTAAAAAGTGAAAAATAAAAACTTTTTAACAAAAAATAAAACAGACTTCAAAGAAAAAACACAAAAAAGTGAAAAATAAACTTTAAAAGAAAAATCAGTTTCTGAAGTCGGTGGCAAAAAAATGACATCAAACAAACAAAAGTCACCGACTTCAGAAACTGATTTTTCTTCTAAAGTTTATTTTTCACTTTTTTGTGTTTTTTTTTTTGAAGTCGGTTTTATTTTTTGTTAAAAAGTTTTTAGTGTTCCGTAGCCGAATGGCAAAAAACGGAACCCTTAAGATTCATCATGTTTGTCTGTCCGTCTGTCTGTATGTCCATCTGTCTGTCCGTCTGTCTGTCTGTCCGTCTGTCCGTCTGTCCGTCTATTCGTGTGGGGTATCTATAGATAGTTCTTTAAAAATGACATTGAGGTTCCTAAACCTGTTTTTACTCAAAGTCAATCGTTTGAAAGATATCCATTGACCCCATTATCATCAATCGGGCAAACATCCAGCCTCGTGGCTACTACTTAAAAATTCCTGATGGAAAAATCGAACCGACGACCTCATGTTCAGCAGTTACCACTAGACTAGCGAGGCAGTATTGTTTCGTATGTATGATCTTTTGGAAGATAAAAATATACTAATGATGATATTTACAAGTAACTGTTAAAATGATATTAATAAGGTACTGAACTTATTATGTGAATTAATTGTATCTAAATAATACAAGCCACTCGGATCGATCTTTAGGTTAAGCCGTGCTTGCCTAGGCTGGTCAGTGGATGGGAGACCGCCTATTACATACCAAGTGTCCTCCGTGCCTCGGAAAGTACGTTCAGCTGTTGGTCCCGACTGTCACATAAAGATCTTTGAAAGTCGCTACAGGTAGTCAGTGATTCGAAAGTCTGACAACGAAGTCTTACCGAGGGATATCATAAAATACTCAGTAGTAACTGGATTGTGGAGGTCAGATAGGCAGTCAGTCTTCACGTAAAATACTGGCATTCACCTGCATTCAGTTAGACCGGAAGCCGACCCCAATATAGTTGGGAAAAGGCTAGATTGATGATAAATTGTATGTAATAGTAAAGTGATATTTAAAACGATATAATTCCGAACTGGCTAAAGGTACAAATTGGTAGCCGACTGCACGCAGCAGCAGCAGGCGACATGCCGTCGCTTCACGTCGTCACGACACGTCGCCGCGTCATGTCGCTGCAGTCATGATTTCGAACTCGACTGCAAATAACTATAAAGGTAAAAGTTGGTAGCCGACTGCACGCATCAGCAGCAGACGACATGTCGTCGCTTCATGTCGTCACGACACGTCGTCGCGTCATGTCGCTGCAGTCATGATTTCGAACCCGACTGCAAATAACTATTAGTCAATAACTCTAGACACGCTCGACGTGTCGTTGCTCCGGCGTCAGTGGCACTACTGATCTACGGTTGCTATAGCTTCATGTCGCTAACTATACGGAGGGAATTTCATAGAAATACGTAGAAACCAGTCGTGTCGCTGCAACACGTCGTCTGCTGCTGCTGCGTGCAGTCGGCTACCAACTTGTACCTTAATTAATTGCGACAAGTTTTCATGGCTCCAAAACGAAATCTTTTCAAGATGACTATTACGTTATTGTGAGCAGCGGCAGGTTCAACGCTCTTCTTTTTACCCGACTGCGGCGAAGCCCAAAAGGAGGGTTATGTGTTTGTTTTGGTGAGCGGGTAATAATCAAATGACTCCTCCCGCTCTGGGAGGAGCGGAAGGGAGTGTCAGACTTCTATTGACTAAAAACCACCCATGTTCCTTCTAAGCCTTTTGTGTCCTGGGCAGCGGTATCTCTTTCGGACCCCTTCGGGGATTACAGGTGTGATATTATGTTATGTTTATAAGGTAAAAATCAAAAAAAAAAGGGAGTTATTTATAACAGTTTATTTAAGTAATACGTTCCCAAAACACCAATTTAAGGGTAATAAATGCAGTTATAATGCAGCATCTTAACTTTGAGCAATATCATTATAATTAGAACTTGGTCACTACAATAAGAGATTTTTACATTTAAACAGATTTTGCGAGTTCAAATGACAAGTATGATATATATAATATGGCGAACTTGCGAACCTGGCTGACGTCGTCCTGCCCGGACAGCAGCGCCACATACCGGGTCCAATTGTAAATCTAAATCATTCTCGAATTCACTTGAACACACACAAAAATTTTCATCAAAATCGGTCCAGCCGTTTAAGAGGAGTTCAGTGACATACACACGAACAGTAGAATTATATAATATATATATATATATAGAGATTCTAGACAACTAAGTATTTACAACATTAATTTATTTCCATTCTCAATTAAAATAACTTTATTATTATTTTAATGAGACTGTTCTAAAAATTAAAAAATGCAATGTACGTTTACAATATCACTTGTTTTGTTTTATAAAAACATACAGGAATACAAACCAAATCATTGGCTAGCTTTTTTTTATAATAAATAATTATACCTACGTTACAAACATAATTAAAGCTGTCCAAGACACTTAATAAGTAATAAATTAATAATATAATAAAGTATATAAATTAATAATACCAACGTATCACAGAAAATTAATAATAATATTAATATTCTCTAGTTTGTACACATTTACAAACCAGAAAACTTGACAATAAATTATTTAGAAGTTCACAATGTCCCTTTTCAAAATATAAATACGACTAGATCCATTAAAGGGGGAATGTTTGAATAAATACTAAAACTAAATACATTTAAATTATCTATTTTAAATTAACAACACTGTGTGCTAAAATTAATTCAAAAATAGTTCTTAACGCAGTTTTCCTCGTTGACTTTAACTTCAGAAGTTTCGACTTCGAAATTGAATTTCCAAAATGTGGCGAAATAATTTAAAATGACTAGGAACTGACTTTTTTAAGTAAAGCCGAACTTTTGGTCACACTATCGAGTCAGAATTATCTTCCCTGTTCGTAATCATCACCTCCAATTTCATCATACCTGCAAAGATACAAAGAAACATTAATAAAAATAAACCATTTTTTTCTGAAATGTTCGTAATAAAAAAAAAAAATATAGCAAAAATACTATTGTACGAAAACAATATTTTTTTTTCTAATATTACCCCACACTAGGAATTTCTCCTGTATCGTGGGTGCGTTCACAAACATTTAAACTCACATTCACAAATACCCAGACCCGAAACAACTATCTGTAGGCCATACAAATATTTGTTCCGTGCAGGGATCGAACCCGCGACACGCAGCGCAGCAGTCCAATTTATAGCTCAGCCACTGCGCCAACCGTGCCGTAAATTAATTTTAGTAAACCACCATTCAAAGTAGTTTAAAACCTAACACTGCTTTAATTTAAATGTTGTTTTATGATTTATGAAAGATACTATTTAATTATGATAATTATGTAACATTTAAATTTATGACTTGTAAATTCTAAACCAGTTAACCAAATGTATGAGAGTGCTGAGAATTTAGGGCAGAGAAAAGTACATTCATTTGCTTGTTTAAAAAAATAGGTACTCACTCTTCTTCCGTCCAGCATCGACCGCGAAATTCAATCATGTCACTAGGACATAACTCTCCAGGTTTGACCATATTTCTCTTAATCCTTTTTAAAATATGATTTGCTTCAGAAGCTACTGTAAAAGCTTCAAGAACAGTCACTGTACTAGCGCTTGCCACAGGTTTAATTTCTTCATCAAGACTGAGACCGGTTTCAGTAATAACCACAGATGTCCTTTCTGTTACGTCAGATTCACTTAAACTTTTTGATTGCACTGTTGCCTCATCATGAGAAATTGGCAATGAAACTGATACACTTAGAGCGAGAGATAGTACAATCACGGAAATTAGCGTGGGCGCCATTTTGAGAACGGGAGACGTGTGTTGCGTGTGGCTGTGTAGCTTCGACTGTGACCGATTCATGCGCTTGCGCATATTTATGTGATTTTAACAGGCAACGTCAGTTATGTGTCAGAGGACCCTACATACGTCAGTAAACTTTGTACCACGTGGTTACTTGGTTTAATTGAGGATAACAGAAAAACCTGTAAAATATTAATGTGAAAAATGGAAAAATTTAATATACGTGAAAACCATGTAAAATAAATTCATCTGTATTGAATTGACATTTAATTTTGCGTGTGATGATGATGTGACGTGTGAATAAACAATGTCATGGCGGGGAAAACCTAGTCCCAAGAAATGTTGCTAAATAAAATAGTGTTACAAGCAATATTAATCATCGTCAACAGCCTATTAATGTTCCCATTGCTGGGACACAGGCCTTCTCACTTTTTGAGAGGGAATGATCTTTAATCTACCACGCGGGCCCAGTGCGGATTGGTAGATGTCACATGTCTTCGAATTTTTGGTTCTGAGACATGCTTGTTTCCTCACGATGTTTTCCTTCACCGTTTTGAGAGCAGCGGTGATGAAATAAATTATACAAAGTAATGTGCCTGCCTGGGTTTGAACCCACGACCGACTGTTCGTAAGTCGGGGCCACTACCACTGGTCCACCGCTGCTCTTGCAATATTAATAAACAAAAATAATTCAGAATATTATTCACCATGTAAAAATACTAGTTTCTTACATTACCTTCAGCAGCATATGGCAAGACTGGAAGCCGACTCCAACATGGTTGAGAAAAGGCTAAGCAGTTGATGATGAATTTAGAAAATCGGGGAAACAATTCGTTTTGTAGGTGATACGAATAAATCAAAATCAAAATCAAAGCATTCATTTCAAGTAGGCAGACAGGCACTTTTGAATAGTCGAATTAAACTAACTATGGCACTCAGAGATATCCAACGATTACTCAAGCCGCCACCCAGCAAAGGCTTGACATACTTTTGTATGACAAAACTGCCAAAAACCTTTACCAAGCGACGTCCCAAGCAACCACTGAAGCTCTCCGAGTGCGGCAGTAAACTACTAAACTAATGAAGCTAAATAAACTAAGCTACAGTCCCAGTCACAAGGCATAATAACTCGTGATTGTACTGTAGTTGCCCATTCCAAAGCGTTGGTCTCATGAGAAGAATGGCAAGAATGAAGATGCGCTAATTTAGGTAGGTTATACTTCGATCGTCGAAAGCGCACTAGTTCCCATAACTCCTGTGCAATTGTGAGAAGGGAACTCTGGGGTGGTTTTTAGTCAGTTAGAGTCTGATAGACCACTTGTTCACCCTAGGGCGGAGGATATCTCGTTGGGGTTGCGGATTGCTCGAAAGAGATACCGCGGCCTCGACACAAAGGGCTAAGAAGGACCATTGGTGGTTTATAGTCAGAAGATGTCTGACACTCCCTACCGCTGTGTCCAGAGCGGGAGAAGTCATTATTTTGATGAATTCCCACCCTCCAAACAAAAAAAGGGTGGAAGACATTCATGAGGATTTTTCAACCTGGATAAAAAAGGTATGTTCTTGCTACTCGCTCGCCCCGTTAGGTCATCCCATCCTTGGTACTTTTTTTTTTACTTATAGAAACGGGATGACACATCAGTCCAATTAGTCATGGTCAATATATTTAGTTCCTGACGACCTGTTTTTATCCCCGACAAAACTCACTCGATTGATTTGAACTAAAAATCCCCTTGTAAAGAACGATCTCATATTTGTCAACAGATGGCGTTAGCTCAATTATTTCAGTGCGACTAAAGTTTACGTAAGTGGAGCAGTATTGCAACCTTATCGAGTTGAACTGAAAGTTGCTCTACTTAAAAAAACTTTCGTCACTGTGATAAGATAACTATTATGGGTGTATTATCATAATAATATTCATTTAAATATAGCGAACATAAAGTTCGGTTAATTGTTTAGAATGTCCTACTGCGGGTTAACTCTGTAATTTTCTTGCATATTTTTATGTTAGAAATGAACTCTGTTTTCTCTGTGTGAACCGGTGAGACACTCTTATGTTTTAGGGTAATTGATACTTTAATACGGGTTAACCTCAGTCTAGGGTTTTTACGTAAAACTAATAAAACCCAATTAACACCTATAATATACGGGTAATTTTTATTTTATATTCCTTAAAACACAGTTTTTTTTTTTTAAATCCAGGCTAGTATCATTTCAATTCATAATAATATGTACTTTCTAAATCAAACAATAATAATAGGTAACCTTGAGCATCACTGACATGGGTGAAAACCCATTTGAAGATAAGATAATATAAGTCTCAAAATGGCCAACCCGTTTTGAGCCAGCGCAGCGTGGTGATCACCAGCAGCAGCAGTCATCCCCATTGCAATTAGCATCGATATCAGCCTACAGCAATCCACGACTGTACTAAGGTTTCTTTACTCGCACGCTACTCGATTCTCGGAAACTCTCACCCAGTTGCTATCAGCAACCCTACGTAGTCTCTCAACTAGTCACTCCAACGAGCCTGAGGGCGTCCCAGTGTCCCGTCGAGATAGATACCGCGGCCTCGACATAAAGGGCTAAGAAGAAACATGGGTGGTTTTTAGTCAGTAGAAGTCTGACACTCCCTACCGCTCTCCCAAAAACGGAAGGAGTCATTTGATTATTACTCAACCCCCTAAAGAATAAAATTGACGTCCCAGTGTGACAACAATAGCTGGTATTATTATAATACTAGCTGTGCCCGCGACTTCGTTCGCGTGGTTGTCGAAAACTAAAATGCGTCGCTAAGACAAAAGTACATTAAATCATTGCCCTGCGTTAACTTACTGACGCTTTAGAAAATAAGAATAGGGTAATGCAAAGCACTGACTATGTCTAAAATTAAAGTTTAGATGTATAGATGTTTGATAATCAACCACGTTAGAACGGCCGAACGGATCTTGATGAAATTTGAAACAGAGTAGAAGACTGACACTTCTTTCCGCTCTGCCCAGAGCGGGAAGCTGTGGTTCTACTCACTAAAAACCACCAATGTTCCTTCATAGCCCTTGTGCCGAGGGCGCGGTATCTCTTTCGGACAACCCGCAGCCCCGACGGGACCCGCAGCCCGAGCCCGACGGGACCCTCAGCCCCGACGGGACCCGCAGCCCTTTTTTTATGGTGGGTGGAAAAATCATCAAATGACCCCCCCCCGCTCTTGGGCAGAGCGAAGGGGAGTGTCAGACTTCTACTGACTAAAAACCGAACCCATGTTCCTTCTTTGCCCTTGCGCCGAGGCCACGTCATCTAGTACAAAAATCCGCGGTCCCGACGGGAATCCGCGGCCCCGACGGGAGGACCCGCAGCCCTGACGGGTGGTTTAGGTAGCCTGACTTGAGTCTAAAATTTTTTTCACTGTATAGCTTAATATTTCACAAACGAATCTCTTGATCCGAAGTGTTTGAGCAAACTCACAATCTTTTTCAAAGACCTATCTAACGACACCCCACACTATGGGCTTCGAAAGAAAAACATCCCCTCTTTTAAGTGTAGGTACCCTAAAAAACTATTTTTTGCGGGATTTTATTTTTACGGCGTAACTCATCTGTCTAATCATGCTAAATTACAGCTTTCTAGTACTAAGAGTCCCTGAGCAATAGTGCTGACGAACGGATAGACAGACAGGCAGACAGACGGACATGGCGAAACTATACGGGTTCCTTGTTGACTACGGAACCCAATTTTATACTGTGTAACTGGTGTGGTTGATTAATTTGATGACTATTCACGGAACATATTTTTAATTAACACCGCGGTACAGAAAATGGCAAATAATGAACAACGCCATCTATCGAAGACGAAGATAAACTGCTAAAATTGAATGCATGGAAAGCGATCAATCACACTATAGGTTTTAGGTTTAGGCTATGTAGACTTTGGAAGCGGCGTAATTTAGACTACCTATCTACAGAGTACCTATAGCTATCATAACTTTTTAAAGTTATCTTTTGAAGTACCATATGCGTTTAATAGATGTCGTTACATGTCTCATTCTTGATCCTAATGAAAAAGTTCTTCTTGAAAACTATAAATTCAAATATCTTTTGATAGAGAGCACCGATTACGATGAAACAAAGACTAAGTAATACCCCAAGTTACGCACAATATTTATGTATAAAAGTTACTTACATTAGTTTCGTAAATTTCACGTGATGCTTAGTCATCGAAACAGACAAACAGACAAACAGATAAACAGACAAACAGATAAACAGACAAACAGACAAACAGACAAAAATTCCAAAAATGCTGAAAATGAGTTCGGTTGGTTATACTATAACACCCTGACAATTTTTTTTTTAAATATTTTCAATGTACAAAAATATTTTTTCTACAGATTTATTATATGTATATAGATTTATACGCCCGAATACTCGAACGTCACTCAATTATAAGTAGCCCTCAAAACTCGTTCTAAAAGACAGCACGAGATTTAAGTGCAACTTAAAATTGAGTGACGTTCGAGTATTCGGGCGTTAGTCTTTTGTTTCCATATAATGACTAATGACTGTATCGTTGGTCTAGTGGTTGCAAGCACGACTGCTGAGAGGTCCTGGTTTTGATTCCCCGGGCGGGTAAAGTGTTATTGGGTTTTTCAATCAGAAATTTCTCAGGTGCAGCCTCAGAGCCTAAAGTGCCCGGATGATGACAATAGGCTCACCCCTTATTACATGGGACTTAAACATAATTGGCGAATTTTGCCAATTGAAAGGCCAAAGGCAGAATTCGTACCACCTATTTTTTTTTTGTTAAGTGATAGAATTTGTACCACTTATTAAGTCAATTAAACCATTCATTTTCATGTAACATTAGTATTTTTAGAAGTTCGGATTCATTAATTATATCAATCAAAAGATTTAAGTAGTTAAACGTAATTAATCTTAAACTAAACGTAGTTATGTTTTTAGAAGTTGCCATTTGTAAAATATCACGAGGCTCACAATGATAAATAATTATTTAAAAATAGAAATAACAGTAAATATAATTAACCAATTACACATTATACCTTAAAATGAATAATTATTGCATACAATCTTAATAATTAACTATTTAATGATAGGAATTATTTTCGACATCAATGTTTTTTTTTGTATTGGCAATTATTTTATTGACAGGACAGGAAAATCTTTCCGAGTCTCTGTTCGGTTCTTTACTGTTGTTTTGGATTGTTGTTTGTAACTGCATCTGAGCAATTTAGCAAATTATCTGGCCATTTTTACGTTGAGTCGAGCTACTGCTCCTCCGTACTCTATCTGTTGATAGTTTTTTCGCGAAAGGACGCTTTATTAATTGCGCTGTGTGTGTACGTGCTTCTAATTAAAATGACGAGTTTGCAATGCATAAATTGCAACGTTCGCTTGTCCCGAATAAGAAGGCACGCTTTATCGGATGAGAGTGAAGATCTCGTCAATACTATTCGGCTGTGGACATATCCTAGAGATGTAAGTAGTTTCAAACATAACATTTTGCGTACGAGTGTGTCAGTTACGAAGTGATAACTTTTACGTGTTAAAAAGTAGTCCTTATCATTTAAACTACACGATATCATACTAAAATAATATGTGTGTACAAAAACTAAACTAAACATTATTTGAAAAAATAACAATCACCATTGTGGTTGTTTAATTAAATATTTACAATTTGTCCTATATAATGTACAAACACATAAGTGATCGTTTTGCATGTATTATTTACTTGCCTAACACTTCTTGTTTGCCTAACTTGGTTTGCCTAACACTGTTATAATAGTTATTACTCTGTTAGTATGACTGTTATAGTGTCATAGTCATATAAAGCAATGTTGAGCCGTACACAAAATCACTTCTTTATTTCCAGATAACACCTGCTGACCATGTTTGCCGTGCATGCTGGCAGCTAGCTAGTCATCCCCGTTTTCTGATAATATGCCGAGGAGACGCTCAGGCCATCAAAGTGTTTGTGTTGTATGTGGGCAATCCATACTACGAATCAGTCAACGCAGGATTTTGATTGAAGGTGCAAATGAAGACGAACAAAGAATGGCTAACACAGTTGCTACTTGGATCCAACCACGAGAGGTATAACAACACATACATACCTAATATAACTTGTATCAATTAGGTGTCTTGATTTGATGTATGTGTTAAAACAATGTAAATTATTTCCCACTAATACCATGCATTTTTAAATGCAACCTTTTCTTTATTTATATATTTTTTATTTTAGCTTCGTTCTGAGGATGAAGCTTGTGTGCCGTGTTGGCTAAGAGCTAGAAGAACTAGGGTTGTTTCACCAAATGAAGATATTCAACCCATTGTACCTGATCATTTGGACGGTGATCATTCTGATTTGATGTGTGCTGTATGTGGTCAGAGTCTATCCGACCCAACATCAGATCAAGAATGGAATCCCGACAACACTGCTCGTTTGATGGAGCACCAGCAGGTATATGAAATATATTTATAGTAATTAGCTTATAATAATGTGTCATGCAAAGGGCAATTACTATTTTATGTTGCTAAATCTGGGACAATCATGATGGCTCTACTAACCAATCATTTTATTTATTTATTTAAACTTCATGCACAAACGTGGTACATAGGCGGACTTAATGCCACAAGGCATGGGTTTGGGTTTTTATGTCAAGAACTATTCTGTAGCTTGGTCATGTTGGGCACAATTTATGTCTGTCAGTGTTTAAATTGTGTTTCATCAATGTTATTTATATTTACAGATGTCATCCATGAATGAAGTTTGTGGAGTTTGCTGGGGCCAAGCTCGAGATTAATATTATTTATCCATGGAGAAATTATTATTATTTGCTTGTGGTATAGGTACCTATACCAAATTCGCCAGGCTCGTTCATATGTGGGTGAGCATTTTCGGTTTCATGGAGTATATACATTAGAGGTATCTCGAGAGAGAATACATGGCTTAGAGGGAATAAACCCAATGTTGCTTCGTGCTAAAATAAAGTCCCGCCATTCTTCTGCTAGAACTTATTTCGTTTTCATAGTTACAGAATCAAATATGAATGGTCGGGACGCAATCAAAAGTTATTGTTGTAATTGCATTGTAGGTTTAAGAAGTGGGATGCTGCTCACACGTTATAAGTATTATTTGGTACCTTAGTTACGCTCGCCATGAAGGTATGACCCGACCTGCCCCTTGCTTAGATGAAGTAATATTAAGAATAATAAAATAAATGTTAGATCCTACAAAAACAAAGTTGTTTTATTTAACCACACTTAAAACTCCATCAGCACTTCATCATTTATCATCATCATCATCAAACTATTGCAGACCGCTGCTGGACGCAGGTCTTTCCTAAAGCACCCTACTGAATAGGTACAATTCTCATGTCAATTTGCCAACTTATTGATAAAAACACTACTAAGATAGCACCAGCTATCTAGAACATATTATTATCCTTTTTCACCAAAAAAATGTTTATACTACTACACGTAATCCATACTAAGTAATATTATTGTTGAAGCAGGTGTTGTGATTTGGCAATGGAATGGCGTGTCAGGCGTGATCAACCAAATTAACTCTTCGATAGTATTTATCCAGACTTTTATTTGTCAAAATACAAGCAGATATTACACGTCCATTTTATAGTATATATTTTATGATGAATTAAGATTAATTAAATTGGACAATATTGGAGACGACACAAAACGTACACAGAGAGCCGTGAGCAGGAAGTAGTTGTCAAAAACAGTAGACAGGTGACAGCTTCAAATGTCATATAAATATGGCTGCGTTTAAGCTGCGTTCATGTAGAGCTTACATAATTCCTAATAATTATAAATGCGAAAGTAACTCTGTCTGTCTGTTACTCTTTCACGCCTAAACGGCTGAACGGATTTTGATGAAAGGAGAAAACCAAACTCCATAGAAACTTGGGCCTGGCGTTACAGGGCTGAATTTTGGCCATTCATTAAAGAATCTAGGTAGGTTCCATGAGCCCAATTTTCACGTCTCCCAGTGATGGCCAAATTGATAATATCAGACAATGACATTTTAGGTTATTTAAATTATTTGAGATAATTAAGTTAAATAACATGATATTTTCGAGGCTTTGTTTCCTACGCAAGTCTAAAACCCCCATGCGCTGTGCTGTAACATAGCACTATGAGGTTTCAGGTAAGTAGATACCTACTTTCCTTAAAAAGTGCTTACGGGGGTTACTTCAGATTTATATTATTGATATCACTGAAAACATCAGCTGAAAACTATGTTTATTAGACAAGGCCCACTTACATAACTACTGGCTGATATTTGTTAGGATTATATCTGCTGGGGGATTTTTAATAGATTGTGATACCCAATAAATTAAAATGTAAATAAAACACATATTTATGTTAAATGGTTTTTTAATCATCTTCTTCATTAGGATCCCTAGTAGCATTTTTTGTTGGCATTTAGTTGGGCCACATACAGAGGTATGTGGCCCAACTAAATGCCAACAAAAATGTATGTGGCCCAACTAAATGCCAACAAATGCCAACAAAAATGCTACTAGGGATTATCATAGTATAATAATACAGTATCCAGAAACTGTGCAGGAGGCAATTGATTACCTTGGTGCCGTGCCCAACTAAGATACCATATTATGCTCATGGTATGGGCACAGCAACCAACCGTTCTTTTTCCTATGATACAGGTGCAGTAATATTGAATTATAGCATCCCTTCCACTTAGAGAGCTGTAGATTCATCCTACTACTAATATGCCTGGATTTCATCCTTCTCTTAACATCCAGGTTAAGTCCGATGTAGATAGCTCTTGCTGTAGGTCACCGTCCACCTCCCTACACACTTCTATGACATATGAGCCATTTTCTTTTCCTTTTCCTGAATGAAAATGCCGGGATGCTCTATTTGCTCATACCCAACACGAGTGACAGACAACACTTGAAGCGCCCACCTGAAAATAATTTATCTACATTAAAGTGTGCTTTTACACATGCGATGTGTTGTGTGTGTCCACTTTAAAAATACTGATCTAAAGAAATCCTGAGGAGCTCGGAGCTTGACCATTATCACACCATTATCAATGTTTTAGCATACCAAATAACATTTTTAATGACCTTTCAAAACCAAAAGCTAAACTAAAGAATGTTAATAAAGCATCAATAAAGCAAATATACTGACCGTGCGTGGTAGGATCAATTCTCTTATAACTTCGTGTATTCTGCGTTCTTGCATGGTACTAATCCTAAGTGTATGACAACGAACTCTTCTCAGAAGAGAATGTCCACAGTGAATACACACCCGTCGGTGTCCCATAGGTGTCTGTTCACTTTGTTCTGGTATATTTCCATCACTAGATATAGCATTGGCATGATTCCAGCAAGCCAGGCATATAAAGTCATTTTCATTTACCTGAAACAAACATTTGACTATTAGGGTCTAGCAAGACTAGCATTAGCATTTAGCAATAAACATCTGGGTATATTTGGGTAGACCTATGCCCCTCATTACAATCCCACTGCAGGGACACAGACCTCCACTCTGAGAGAGGGAATAATAGATTGTAATTAACCATGAAGGTTCAGTCCGGTTTAGCGATGTGATGTCTTCAAATATGAATTTATTGCACATTATGCTATCATTAAAATACAACTATAAACAGACAACTGAACATGAGCGATAACACTACTTAGTTTGTTTACATTAAATAATTACATATGATTACAAAAACGTTATGTTAAATAGAAATATCGGATACTAACCGTTTGAGGCGCTACCCATTCTTGAACAATTGAAAGAATAATCTTCCAATCTTCGCCTTCCACATCATGAGGACCGCAACAATGCAATGTTGCGGTCCTCATGATGTTGAACCCAGTCGTCAAATGAGCAAAGTACAAATACGGCTTTCTAGCAAATGTCAGCAGGGGTGGCAGTTTAGAAACGGTGTCCAATGTTCAAGCGAGGGTCAGTCAAAAGGCAATCAATTTCGGAGTCCAGTATTCGATCAAAGGTCTTAGAATAATAAAATCTCGAGAGATCTGGAAAAATACATTCACTTGCACACCAAACGAAAAGCGAATGACATGACAATTGACTTGACAGCCGTTGACATTGACACTTGCGTTTACTAGTGCATTCCGTGGTGCAGCCGATTTTATCGATTATTTATTTGGTTTTTTTACAGGTTACGTTAAAAATCAATTATATGACAGATTTTGAATAAACATCTATTTTAATAAGTAAAAAAGTGATAATACATAATGATAATGATTAATAAAGATAATGCAATGAAGTATTATTTAATTATTTGTAAGAATATCGATATCCACTAAGTCGATCTTATTCTTAGGGTACGCTCTATTGATATAATAACAGCGTTCGTGAAGTTAGTGACAAAAAATGAAACAAGTGTTGTAACGGTTTAAAAAGACACAACCTCAAAAATAAAACTGGTTATAACTTTAAGGTCCTAACTTCTAAAAATCTATGAATTTTAAAAGGGCTTGCCTATTGTATTGACTACCAATTAAAACAAAAAGTATCCCAAAACACGACATTTTATTAGCGGTACGAAACTCCCATACAAGGCTGCCTTTCACCTTTCTTTATTGAGTTTTTGTTTTACCTCTGCCTAACCCTTTCGGGATTACAGGGCGTGATATTATGTTTTGGCCCCTTTTATACCGCATGTGTTAAAACTGTTTATATAAAGAAGCAACATATTAATTTCTCTAAATTGCATCATCCAGAAATTTCTTGGTAGCATTCGTATCAAACTCGGAAAGTGTTGCAATATTATTGCTCAACAATTTCGCAATCGTATTGCTGAACTATTGCGTGCCTGTTTCAAGTGCTATGTTTAACCAAGGATGATTAATACTAAACCATTGATTCAACAGTTGTATCCACATCACACTTACACTTATTTACCCAGCGGATAGACAGAAACTATAGATCACTTGTCAACATTATTTAATAGTTTCATCATCATCATTTCAGCTAAAAGTAGTCCACTGCTGGACATAAGCCTCCCCAAAGTGTCGCCATATTAGCCGGCCACATGCGTCTCGCATCCATCGGATCCCTGCATCCTTCACCAGGTCATCAGTATTAACCTAGAAGGAGGTTTCTCGTAAAATAGTGATTACTTACATGTTTGAGACATTATCTATTCTAAGTATATTTTTTAAGGATCCCAAAATATTAGATTAGTTCCGTAACATGAAAATGAAATCAATACAGTAGGCGAAAATTGCGTCTAGAAACGTTGCTAAGTGTATACATATTGGTCCCGCTGACTGTACCTATTATAAGAAAAGCAGATTATGTCATCCTAGTCAGCAGATGATTCATGGCTGAATGATGGTAATAGTTACACCCCTTATTATATATGGGACTGAACAAATAATTGGCGATATGTGGGTGTGCATATATTAGCATATCTATGACTAATCGTTCAAAGGTACCGTTATGTTATGTGATCCAGTTACTTAGAAAGACAATGACCATATGTGATCCAGTTACTTAGAAAGACAACTTAGTGTGTGTAATGTGATTTCCTATGTTTTAAGTATTTTTGGGTCATAATAATGGACACATAATATGCCAAGAATTTCTTAGTTTTTTCATGGATAGTCTAGATTTGTGTCCAGACAAATGGTAATAGGCTCTCCTTTGGGAAAGAAACACAAATAATGTTTGTTTAGTAGTAGAATTAATACACTAGTTTTAACACCTATATTTATGACCCTTTTGTCAGTGTTACCAAGGGATATCATATTAACCAGTACTAACTGGGTTGTGGTGGTAAGATTCTGATAGGCAGTCCCTCCATGTAAAATACTGGTATTCAGCTGCATCCAGTTAGACAAGAAGCTGACTCCAACATAGTTGGGAAAAGGCTAAACCATAGAATATGGCTAGACAGATTATTATGATTAATAAACCTGTCGGGGGCGTTATAAATTATTTATTTAATTATAGAAAAATCTTCTATCTATAGGTATAAAAAAACCGGCCAAGAGCGTGTCGGGCCACGCTCAGTGTAGGGTTCCGTAGTAATAATTCTTTTTTTGTTTGAAATATGGGCCAATGAAACTTGACCTCTGGATTGTATAGGCGCTCATACGATTCAGGGACCAAATTATATTGGTTAATTGCAGTTTCCATCTGTTGTTTCCATCCAAGTTCAAAATAATTTTCCTAGAAAGTCCTTATAAAGTTCTACTTTTCAGATTTTTTTCGTATTTTCTAAACTTATGGTTCAAAAGTTAGAGGGGGGGGGGACGCTTTGTTTTTTACTTTTGGAGCGATTATTTCCGAAATTATTGACATTATCAAAAAATGATTTTAGTAAACCCCTATTCATTTTTAAATACCTTTCCAACAATATATCACACGTTATGGTTAAAGTTAAAAAAAAAATCACTTCCCACTTTACATATAGGGGGGCTACCCTAATAAAACATTTTTTTCCAATTTTTATTTTAGCACTTTGTCGGCGTGATTGATACACATATTGGTACCAAATTTCAGCTTTCTAGTGCTAACGGTCACAGAGATTAAGCGAGGACGGACAGACGGACAGACAGACAGACAGACAGACATGGCGAAACTATAAGGGTTCCTAGTTGACTACGGAACCCTAATAAAAAGAGAAGTCCTGACTGACTGACTGACTCATCAACGCCCAGCCCAAACCCTTGGACCTAGAAAGCTGAAATTTTGCACAGAGTTTCCCTTTATAATGTAGACAAGGAATATGAAAGGACTTTTCGAAATTCAACCCTTAAAGGAGTTAAATAGGGGATGAAAGTTTGTATGGATAATCGTCATTTTCACGCGGGCGAAGCCGCTGGCAAAATCTAGTAAATAATAAAAGTTGTTGTTTAAATTCACATTTTTATATTCAAATAAATTATACTTATAAAATAGATTTGGTGGTAGAAAAAACATAAATCTCTTTAGTAAACTACTCGATGTTACATTGCGAAGTTTTACAAACCTTCACTTTATAAATATAATGAGTATGAAGATGATTACAGAATATGATGAAATTATTAAAGCTGCTAAATAAAACTAACAAAATAATTTATCACAGATTTTAAAGCTTAAAAATTACAGACTAAACGCAGATTTCATTAAAATACGTAATCGTTTTAAACGCAATCAATCCATCTAAACGACGTTTAGGAGCTGTAATATTCTAAACTTATTAAGCTACTGACAGCTCATGAACGAGTTTCAGATGGACTGATCATGTTCCGTTTCAATGTTGAGCTTTGCCCTAAATAAAGGTGATAACACCTACATTGGAATCATTCATCAACCACAAACGTGGTTGTGAAAAATGAGCAAAAAAATACATTTATAATAAATTATTAACTTATTACACTTAATGACTAGAAACCCTTTAACAAACGCTAGTTTCAATAAATATTAAAATTAAGTTATCAGAAAGTTCAAAGTCACCCAAAGGGCAATGGAGAGGGCTATGCTCGGAGTTTCCTTGCGTGATCGAATCAGAAATGAGGACATCCGCATGAGAACCAAGGTTACCGACGTAGCCCGAAGAATCGCCAGACTTAAGTGGCAATGGGCAGGGCACATTGCTCGCAGAACGGATGGCCGATGGGGCCGAAAAGTTCTCGAATGGCGACCGCGAAACGGAAGACGTTGCTACAAATAAGTGACTACTAGTATTGAGTAATAGCGAAGTATGGAAGATGAAGACATGTTGCGCCGACCCCAAATTGATTAGAGAAGGGACAAAAGAATCATGAAACATGAAAAAGTTTTTAAAACTACTACTAACCTATTTATGAAAACCGTTGACAGAATTACAATTAATGTTACAAATAAATAATTACACAAAGCTTTTATAAATAGCACTCTTGACAGGTAATCAATTCAAATAATTTTTTCATCATTGTCAACAATATCTTTTGTCATTTCAGAAAAAAAGAATATTGAAGTGATCTTTCTGAAAATGGCACAAAGTATAACTAGTGCCACACCAACAAAAAAAAAAAAAAAAAGTGATCTTACATTTTATGATTTTTTTCCCAACTCTATTTTTATTTTGTGTAATCTGTCAAAGATTTAGAGACTAGATTTGAGCGTTGACTACGCCATGCTTAGGGTCACTAAAATACTAGGATTGACTTAGTTATTACTTTCTACGAAAATAAGATTAAAACTACATTTTGGACTGACTGCTGTTGCATTTCTTCCCGAAGGTATACTCTTACCAATTCATATCGTGGGACCACCAAGTTACTGAGTTAGCAGAGGTCAGATAACCGGTCACTCCATGTAAAATACTGGAATTCCACTGCATCCAGTTAGACTAGACCAACCCCAATATAGTTGGGGATAGGCTAGGCAGATGATGATGATTTTCGATTTCTTCGAAGAAATGTTGAGGGCGCCATCCAAGGAAAAGTCTGTAGGATAGTTTTCTAGAATAAACTTTGCTTGATTTTACTTATCTCCTTCAACTTCATCTAGGATACGTTCATATCTGAGAAAACAAGAAAACATACTGTTAATTACGTTATAATAAAAATACACATAGTTAAGAATCTGTTAATCTTGTTTTTTTTTCTATGTTTATGAACACATATCACGCACTGGCGTTATTAATTTGAACAGGTTTTACTAGATTACATTTTCCTTACTGCGCACTCTTTGTTATTTTGTTGTGTTCAAGTGCAATGATTTTAATGATGATCATAAAATAATATGTTTGTACCTACCTAATGACTATCATAAACATTTAGTCAAACATTTTAATGACAAAAAAATCTTTTAAAGGATTATTGGTAACAATTTTTTTTTTTTTTCATTTAATGTTGGTGTTTAAAATAAATAAGATACTTACGCTTCAAATGTCATACATCTTCTCATGAACCAAATCATTTCTCCGGGACACCCATTTCCTTTGATAGTATCCCGTTTGTCTCTCCTTAAGCTTTCGTCACTGTGTGTCGAACTTGACTCAACTGCACTGTCGAGAATTAGCACTTGTTTCAAATCACTTTCAACTGTATCCAAATTCAGCAGGGTCCGTTTTAGCACACTGTGAGCACTTGTAGGTTGCACTTGTCCCAACTCCTGGGCAACTGGCTTTGAAGAAACTAGTGCGCTTAGAGCTAGGCACAGGAAAATTGTGAATAAAACTTGAGATGCCATTTTGTAGCGGTCTGTTCTCGTCGGCTGTTACTGATAAAGTGTTTATTGACCGTTTGAGTCCGGTTTATATATGGTTCGCAGCATGCGCGCGCGCACATGGCTATGATGCGATAGTGTTGTAACCAGATCACTGGTAGACGTCATTAGGTCGTCATTCAAGAAAGTAGTTGCTTTTAGGGAAAATACATTTCTTAAATAATAAATGTAGCTTAACTACTTAATATTATGATTTATCCTGTATAAATCTTTTTTTACTTATCTATAAGTTTATTTTAATTTTACCTAAGTATATACTACGGCCTGGGTTTTTCATTGATTGCTATAGGTTCGCCTCTATTACATAGGACTTAAACCTAACAGGTGAATTTCCTCCCTTCTAGTTGAGTGACAATATTATGTTTTACTGCAATTTTTCTCTTAAGTCACGATCATAGAATGTTATGATTAAATCTGATAAAAAATTTGTTACAAATAGTTTTTAAATATAAGACATTATGGAGTGTATTTTATCATGGTCCCTTACTTAAGTATACGTTCAATGCTGGACGGAAATACCTTCCAGCATGGCAACAACGACTGGACCTACACTTACCGAATCTAAGGTATTTCCACAATCTTCAAGTCCTTCAAGTCGAAGTCTTCAGTTCGCACCGAAAGTCAGTCATAATAAAAAAAAAATATCTTCATCATCATCATCATCATTTCAGCCAAAAGACGTCCACTGCTGGACATAGGCCTCCCGCAGGCGTCGCCACATTGACCGGTCCCGTGCGCCTCTCATCCAGCGGGAAAAAAAATATCTTAATAGGAGCTATTTCAATTTTTCTTTTTTTTATGTACCTATCTATTGGTGTTAGTAATATATTCAATTTTAATTGATTACGTGGGTGTGTCAAGCGCCACTTCTTAGGTAAATCCCGGGAAACAGCTCTACGATCATTTATTATAACAAAAGTATCTACTAAAACATTACGAAATTGTGATTTAATTTACATTGCGCAACTATTGCGTGGTTTCTTACAGAATTTGTTGGTGGATAATGATGTAACAATGTTATATTTTAAACTCTATTGTATCATTATAATATTATGAAACTTTACAAGCCGTGCCCCCATGGGGAATTCCCATGACTGTGGGACTGTTCGGAAGATATATACTGCGGCCCTGGAGCACAAAGGGCTAAGAAGGAACATGGATGGGTTTAAGTCAGTAGGAGTCTGACATTCCCTTCGCTCCACCCAGAGCGCGAGTTGTCATTTGATAATTTCCCGTCCAAACAAAAAAAAGAGGGGAAATTCCCATTATTTGAAAAGATGAACTCTCACAGAAACTTCATCTGCCCCCTATTTAACCTCTTTTATTTAAGGAATTGCATTTTCATAATTCCTGAAATAATATTCATATTATAAAAACAAAATTTAATGCTCCTAGAGACAGGAGTGAATTAATATTTTTTAAACAAACAGGTTCTCTTTATGCCAGCTGTAATAAATCTTCTTCTGGGAAATACCGACAAACCAATTTACTTATTTGTATTATCAAATAATAAATAGCTGTTTCAATGTTGAATGTGAAAGTTAATACGGTTTATTTGATTATTCTTCTACCCTACTTTCGCTTTACTCTCTATGTGCAATATTAGTCTAGTTCATATTATTATGTCCTTTCACCCAGTTCACCTTCTCAAAAAATCATGACCATGGTTTCATTCGATTCGTAATTGCATCATAAAAGTCTTTAATTATGTTTATTAAAAAGAATATTTATTTCGTTTAAAAAAGCAATAAATATCACAGATATCGAAAATTTATTTATAAGGATATTTATTATTTACAAAAGAGTAGTCATTATAATAATGTCAAACCAGGATTTTCCCGTTGCACCAAATCTATAACTTGTTCTACCTAATACGTGCATAGTGGGTAATACAATAATACATTTTCCTTATAATAGGAAAATGAAATAGTTTATTTATAGACGAGTTATGACGTTTTCATTGTTATTATTTCATTTACGTGTGCATCGGAAAGCACGTTATGCAGTTGGACCCAGAATACTTTACACATCTTTTAAAGTCATTACGGGTACCCAGATGTCCAGATTTCCGACGACCAATCTTATCCAGGGGTACCTTAGTAGGTACCCAGTAACGGGTTGTGGATGTCAAACAAGTAGTCACTTTTTGTGATGGAGACAATTTTCACCACGTTATTAAACAATATAAATATGTATATGCATTAAATGTATTAGTTTCATCTTCATAGCGATTCTACATACCTAAAAGTTCATGTACCCGATGTGTCACCCAATACTCATGATTAAACATTTGATGATTGTGATGCAAGCAATTAATACAGTCGGTGTTTATCCAATTGCGGGTGTGTCAATGTATATTCCCCTCGGTTCATTCCTTGTGGGACGCCCCTGCAAAATTTAAAACTATTTATACTGTGTGAATAAGAGGCTATGTTGTTCCCGTACTGATAGCAGACTGACTAACAACTACATAGTTGGTTTTGGCTAATCGATGCATGTTGTTAAACCATCCTCCATATTATGTGGGAATGGAAAGCCGTCTCCTAATTCTGCAAAATAGTCATGCTAGTAAATGAGGTGGTAGAAAGTGAGAGGGAGAGAACCTCACCTCCCGCGGGAGATACGCTTGGAGTCAGGGGCCACGTGGTGGTTCCCGACTACCATAGGCGCGGTCATGTAGACGGTGAGTAATAGGCTAGCTCGCCTTCATCCGTACGTCGTATGACGACAGGCCGCCGTGTCGAAGTCGCGCTCGTGTTCCGGAACTGTTTAAAAGAGATACCGCGGCTCTGGAGTACGAAGGGCTAAGAAGGAACATGGGTGGGATTTAGTCAATACAAGACTGACACTCCCTTAAAAAAAAAAAAAATTATGATGATTTCAACGCGTACAAAAGCCTTCAGATACAAAACTTCTCGTTATCACTACTTTCAATTTGACTTTTTAATTAACCTCGTAATCACTAGACAACTTTCGATAGTATTTCCCAGAGTGTTAAAACTTCACTATAAGGTTAAACCTCTATGACCTTGACGTATAATAACGTATAAGTTCTATGCTATTATTAAGTCTGAATTAGCATAAGTAATACATTAGATATGTCGTAATAGAAGTAATATTAAGCGCGATATGAGTGTCTGTGTTACCCGATAATGTAACATTGGGTTTTTTGAATCTTGAGCGAAAAGGTTACTTTTTGCGTTGACCATCGTGAACTAAACCTCCTTTATTCATTAACTAGTGACCCGCCCCGGCTTTGCACGGGTGGAAAAAAGATATTAAAACCTTCCTCTTGAACCACTCTATCTAGGTATCAAAAAAAAAAAACTGCATCAAAATCCGTTGCGTAGTTTTAAAGATCAACATACATACACATACACAGGGACAGACTGCAAGAAGCGACTTTGTTTTATACTATGTAGTGAGTATAGTAATGGCAAAAGTCGTTAATAAATAGTGAGAGCGTAAATGCAATGAAGTTAGAGCGTGGGGTTATTAGCCTTTATGCTGCACAACAGTTAGTTTTTGAGAAATAATTAAACGAGCCTCAGATTTTTTAATTGGCCACAGGATCAAACTTCTAATTTTATAACTAAGCCACGGGAAAATTATATAGCCTGTATTATACTAATTCGTCTTCTTAACAACGCCCACTAAATATTCTATAGAAAGCATCAAGTGACGATCAACATTTATATTAACTTGTCCTTGTTATTTATACATAGGCACCTAATTTACTAACTCAGCTACGGAATTTATATCTCACCACCATTTTTCATTTTACAGCTTCAACACAAGGCCCTCAAAAAAATATAAATGAAGCGACCGTATTCAACATCATTTATTATAACTTCGCATGTAAAATAATACATCACATTCTTTTATCGTGAAAATAGCAACAGAAAGATTTGGCGCGAGCGCGCGAGACGACAGCGACCGGCCATTTGCACCAATCAGAGAGCACCATGAAATGTCAACTTTTGATACACTTTAGATTATAATATTAACGTTAAAAATACCTATTAGTTACAGAAATGTTTTTACCATTGTCTAATTGACTAGTCACAGGCAGATTGTATGATTCGTTATTGTAAATTGAGGGAAATAGGTTAGGATATGTTAAAACTGTGACCAAACGCGCGCGAGCCGAGCGAGCGAAGCGAGCGGTGCCGCGGTAGCGGCCGGCGAGCGCTACTTCCGAGTTGCTTGCAGAAATGTTTTCACAATTTATTGTCTAGTTTTCCGATAAAAATTAAGTTCTGAAGCGATTCTGTCGATAACTTTTGTAGCACAACATGTAAATAAAATCGATCTTTAGGACATTCGATACTCTGAACTTCAAAATTTAGGTCATTAAGTACTCTGAACTTCTATATTTAAGCCTTTCGATGACACGACAGGAGTTTATACATATTATTAGTGGCTATAATATAATATTTGATGACAATTTTAATTAAATTTTGATGCTCAGTTAATGTGGCATGAGTTATAATTTAAACGTACTGAGTTAATAAATTAGAAGCTAATTGAATATTTTTTTGATGCCATATATTAGTATTTTAGAAGTTTACTGTTTGAATTCATGTTACAAATTTAGATGCTAAAAAATAATCACGATGCTGAGTTGTATTTAGAGTGGCTTTAAAAAAGATAACTTGTGGCTAAGATAGTATTTTTTAGATGCTCGTTAATTGTGGCTGACTTAGTAATTTAGAAGGCAAGTTAGATTTTTAGATGCAAATAATGCTATTAAAAAGAAGCCGGTTTAATTAGCACCCTTAGTTTTTCATAGTTTGCAACTGTAACAGGACTCGGACATCTTGCTTATTTTTGACCTTTCGTACATAATTAAAACGCAGTAATTAATTATCCTCCAGCAGTTATTAATTTATTATTCTCCATCAGGAGAAGTCAATTTTTCATGAATTTGTTTTACCTGTGATATTTTTACTTTCTCTCTTTATTTGCATAATGGATGGATGTAATAAACGTCAATAATAGAGAAAAAGCTTTTAATTCTGCATAGTATTTAAAAATTGTTACAATTTGTAAATTGAATCATGATAAACAGTAGATATTAAACTTACATAGTTAGGCCTAAACGCAGGCTGAACCTGTACTTTAGGTCACATCAATTATGGATGGTAATATCAATCATTAAACATTTCAGGGGGCCTAAAACGGCCACTTTAGGAGATCATAATACGAATTGCTTTAAAAGTGTAAAATAAACCTTTTATAAGTGCGTCTGTGACCATTTTACGAATTTTAACGCAACTCGTATTATTTTTCTATTGATCTATTTTCTTAAATTGCCACAGACGCAATAAAAGGTCCATTTTACGCTTTTTACGCAATTCATATTATGATCTGCGAAAGTGGCCATTTTAGACCTCCTGTATTTATTCATATTCATCATAGCCTAGCAAAGCATGATCGTGAACCAATGGTAGCATCATAATCCCCGTTGGGGCTGCGGGTTGTTCGAAAGAGATACCTCGGCCTCGACACAAAGGGCAAGGAACATGGGTGGTTTTTAGTCAGTAGAAGTCTGACACTCCCTTCCACTCTGCCCAGAGTAAGAGGAGTCATTTAATGATTTCCCACCGTCCAAAAAAAATGGTAGCACCATAATCACATCCAATCGTAGTATACCGGTGTGAGTCGTTACGTTACTACAATTTGAATGTGTTGAGTCACTCCCTATAATATCGAGGAAGGAGCATGGATGACACAATTACTATGTAACCGACGGATCGTCATCTGAGGATCAAAGGTTGAGATATAATGGCACTGCTCCGTCGGCTATTCTGTCATAGTATATATGGTAATCGTTTCGTTTCCTGTGACAGAAACCAAAACCGGCGTGTGTGTATGACAAGATTTATGAATGTAGACGACGCAAAAGGAGTATATGTACGGATTGTAGCAAGTGGCGTTTTGTGATTTCTGTCCAGAAAAGAGCGTGAGTTTAGTTATTTTTAGGGCATTTAGTTAGTATGTAGTAAAATATAGGTGTACGAATGGTGGGTTAGACGGTGGTTAGTCGTAAAGAATATTTGGTATTTTTAATACAAAATATTCTTTGGCATGCAAATGTAATTTTACAGTAATAAATGCCTTTTTTTGGAGCGTGGGAAATCACCATTTGATTCCTTCTAACACATGCACAGACCTACCAATCTTCACGATATTTTCCTTTACCGCCTTTGAGAGCAGTGGTAAAATCAATGTCAAAATTAAGTTGATAGCTACGTTAAATAGTGCGGGAGTCGTGAAGGTATTTAAAGTAAAGTTATAAAATTCAAAACTAATATAAAAAGAAAACTAGAACTTTGACAATACAATACAAGGTATGGTCTGAAACAAAAAAAAAATATTAACGCACCCTGTGTCTAGTTAAATTCCCATGGACCTACGATTTAGGTTAGTCCCCACAAATACATTCCCAGTTCTCTATTTTTTTTTTGTTTTATAATATTGTTTTATATCGGTCCCTTCGTCATCATTTGATAGGTCACAGCTTCCGTTATCATAGCGTTGCCACACCGAGGATATGAATATTTATATTCAATTATTTGGTGGCTTGTACCATGCGTGACGTGTGTTGGACGGTCACGACTGACTCATATCACTGATCACTTGAGTCAGTTGTAGTACTCTCGCCTACCATGTGATCGTTATGACTAGTTTGTTCAAACAACTGATTTAGTCTCATTCAAAAGTCGATCATACTCATTTTTTTGTAAGCTTGTACTCAACTTACCGTGTTAGTTTATTTTGTATAGCATATTTAAAAAATCTTGTAAGTTATTTTTAAACCAGTTCCTTCTAACCTATGGAACTGTTTTTAATATTTATTGCAACGTAATTTTATATCCTACTAGCTGTGCCGAGCATGAGTTGCATTGTATCTTTTTCTACCTATCCTACCTACCGGTGGAGTTAGGAGGGTGAAAAATAGTTTACGAACTAAGTATTCATACTCTATTGAGTACACACAAAAAATTTCGCAAAAATCGGACAAACCGTTTCCATAGATAAAAAGCATACAAAAAGTCTTAGAATATCTGGTTCAAAAACGCATAGCGTTGGAGGTTTCTTAGTATCATTGATAAATACCAGTAATAATTCATTAAGAGCACTTTATAATGATATGCATTGTAATTAGCTTGCGTAGCACACGCGCACCAAACGTGCATGTACAAGTGCAGATGTGGACCTGCTTTATGATATAGTGTGGATCAGTGAGTCGTTCCATTTACCGTGAATAAAGGAGTCATGATACTCCATAGAGAAACCTTCTCAGAAAGAAAACTAAGAACTTGTAATACTAATTAATAATAATTGTTACAAGAATCACATATCGGTTACGAAGTGATTCCGATACCGTGGGATTGCTTGAAAAAACGTGAGGGCGTTGTATGACCACAGATTACATAGTAGTTGCTATGGGGTCGTGAGTCATCGAAGAGCCGAGTCGCCTCGACCTCAACGGAATTGACCTGTCAAAAGTATCACGGTACTTTTTGATGATCGATACTTAAAGAATAAACAGACTTTTGATAAAGCTGTACAGTAATTTGACGACACGGTGGGCGCAGTGGCTGAGCGATTGGACTGCGGTCGCGGTCGCGGGTTCTATCCCCGCACGGAACAAATATTTGTATGACCTACAGATAGTTGTTTCGGGTCTGGGTATTTGTGTATGTGAGTTTAAATGTTTGTAAACGCACCAACGATACAGGAGAAATTCCTAGTGTGGGGCAACGATTTTATAAAAAAAAAAAAAAAATTTAGGTACTTGAAAAGAGTGCGGGGCAGTGATCCAATTGCTCTGTCCAACTAGTTGGACCATGGGTCTTTACTAGGGGCAGTTGTCCAACTTTAAAAATAGTTGGACCACAGCACCTTTTGGAGTTCCGTGGTCCAATTCACTAAAAACCTCAACTGCATCTTGTGTCTAATATAATTATAGGAGTATAATATAGGAGTACCTCCTATATATTTCTGGGCTGAACCAGAACCATTAGAAAACTTCACCGATATAGAAGTTATACGCGTGCATGACGAATGAAAAAAAAAGAAAAAAAAAGAATTGTTAAATCAGGTTCTCTAATGGTTCTATACCTCCTATATATTTCTGGGCACCTGCTATGTGAGATTTTACTGAATTATAGAAGTTATATACATGACGAAGAACTTAAAAAAAAAAAAACAGGTTTTCTAATGATTATTTCTAAGCTCCTGGTACTTTGTGAGACTTTACTGTCCTTGTTTCTCATCTTCAACAAAAAAAAACTGCATGGTATTAGAAAGGCATATAGATTTGATTTTAAGATTCCAATTTCCAATACCTCCTAATGTTTCTGTTCTCCTGGTAGTTTGATCGATTGGGGTTAAATTAATTAACTATCAAATTCAATCCTTTTAGGGTCGGTAAGTTATTTTTAAATGAATTGGACCACGGAACTCTTAAAAGGTGCTGTGGTCCAACTATTTTGAAAGTTGGACAACTGCCCCTAGTAAAGACCCATGGTCCAACTAATAGGACAGAGCAGTTGGACCACTGCCCCGCACTCCTTGAAAATAGGCGGGGTCCGTTATATTTTCATTTCACAATTTAAAATTGAAATAAACCCCGCCTGCTTCCAAGTTTTGTTTATTTTAAGATGTGCTTGTTTTTTGCTTTTCAGTTTGTTTAGTTGGGTTTTTTAACTTTTTTTTTTATTTCCAATTTTTAGTTTTTTTGTGTTTGTTCTTTCGTTGTTCGCGTAAAATTCTTCGCAGATGACTTTTTAATAGGACTTGTCACTTTGAATTTCTTTTAAACATGTAAGTCTATTTACCTATCTATAAAAATAAAAAGAGAAGTCCTGACTGACTGACTGACTGACTCGTCAACGCCCAGCCCAAACCCTTGGACCTAGAAAGCTGAAATTTTGCACAGAGCTTTCCTTTTATATTGTAGACAAGGAATAAGGGAGGATTTTTCGAAATTCAACCCCTAAGGTAGTACTTAAATAGGGGATGAAAGTTTGTATGGAAAATCGTCATTTTCACGCGGGCGAAGCCACTGGCAAAAGCTAGTGTTATATATTTTTGTGATCTACTTTTAAAACCCTTCATTTTGATACCTTTTATAAAAATAATGGTAATAAAAAAATCATTTTAAAAGCCCACACTCTAAGTGTTAACAGGCGATAAGTTATGTTTACTCTGTAAAGACCATTAAGTCGCGCTAGTGTCCATAACACAAAGTGTCCTAGATTCCTAGTGGAGAAGTTGGTATGTAAATAAATAACATTTAATTATATAACAAAATAAAAGATCAAACTAAAAATAAAAAATGAAAACGATATTAGAATACATAAAACATTTTGGCATTTCCAAGTTAAAAATAACACGCTAGGTGGCAACAATTTTACATAATATTGGTTTTTTTCTCCAAACTAGTTGAAATTCGATCATCTTTAGATGGGTTTAGACCAAGTAATGGAAAAAAATAGCAGATTTCGGTAATACACACGATTAACTTATTGCCACCAGCTGGGCACAAATCCAGACTCCGTTGCAGATACTGGGAAATTCCGTTAGAAAAGTCCAATAACATTATGCCTAAAGGGATTCGAACACAGGAACAGGGCGAGAAATAAATCAAACCAATAACTCATTCTAAGTTACACGCTTTACTCGCTAAACGCGGGCGGTGTAGGAAGAAGATGCCAAGTTGAGGAAAACGATACAAAAATAAATATAAACGTAACAAAATTACCTATAAAATACTACGTAGCACGCGACTAAAGTTCTGGAAATACCCACCCATCTAATTCAGTGCAATCATACTGCATTTCCTCTTTAGAGGTCGGTTTTAAGCTGTCATTATTATAAAAAAATAAACTTTAGAAGAAAAAAACAACACAAAAAAGTGAAAAATAAACTTAAGAAGAAAAATCAGCTTCTGAAGTCGGTGACATTTGTTTGTTTGATTTGGCTTTTTTTGCCACCGACTTCCGAAGCTGATTTTTCTTCTTAAGTTTATTTTTCACTTTTTTGTGTTGTTTTTTTCTTCTAAAGTTTATTTTTGACTTTTTAGTGTTTTTTTTTTGAAGTCGGTTTTATTTTTTGTTAAAAAGTTTTTATTTTTCACTTTTTAGTGGTTCACATGTGCTTACCCCTTCACAACGTACCGGCGTGATGTTATGTTATGAACTGGTGTAAGCAATAGACAGACATGAGATTTCAGCAATCCCAGTCCATTTGCTATCGTTTGTTGAGGAGTTCCGTTGCCTATCTCCGAAGTTCTTCATCAGATCTTCACTAAATTGAAATGGAACCACTCCGAGAAAGTACTCTTCCAAAAACTACTCAAATCACTGCAAGTGTGCCTATAAAATTTGAAGAGTTCTCTCTATTTCTCCAGGATCCCATCATCAGATCCTGACTTGGTGATCATGGGACCACTTGGGAAGTATATCCTTTCCAACAAAAAAAGAAATTTTCAAATCGGTTAGCAAGCGACGGAGTTATGAGGTAACAAACATAAAAAAAAAAAAAAAAAAAACAAAAAAAAAAAAACAAAAAAAAAAAAACAGTCGAATTGATAACCTCCTCCTTTTTTTGAAGTCGGTTAATAAAACGGGGTTAATTTAATGCGATAACTGGAAAAACTGGTTTCTAAATTCACGTTTTTTTGGATACGGTAGGTAATTTTGTTTTTTGCTTAACGCTACCTTTTTTGAAACTGGCGTGCGTGTATGAACAATGGATGGATATAATAATTCTCTGAGTTAGTATAATATAGTGATGATATTTTTTTCTTTTTCACTTGAGGTAGCAATCCTAAATGGATGTACTCCACGTTGAGGAGAGTGGCCTTTCAAACTCACACTGACTAAAACCAAAGGGGAGTGACCTTTTTTATTTTTGGTGGTTGGGAAACTATCAAATGATTCTTCCCACACTGGGTCAGTAGAAGTCTGACCCTCCCTTCCATTCCGTAAGGGAGTGTCAGACTTCTACTGACTCTACCAACCCGAACTGGGCCCGCGTAGTGGATTATAGCCCTTCCCTCTTCTATAGACGAGGCCTGAGTCCCTGCAGTGAGAACATTATAGACTGATGATGATGATAAATTATTAATTTACATAATTGCACGGCGTCTACTTTCAGAGATAACCCCTTCCAACACGATGTCAGCAAACTTGACGTGGCTGTCAAATATCTCAATGTTATCGTTTTTCTTTTGGTTTCATAGATCTATCTATTAAAACTATGACTCAAGCATAATGTTGAGGTATACACCTCGTGAATTGAATCTGGTCATCAAGTTAAGGAAAAAGATGGGAGTCTATAAATAACTGGCATGCTTAGTATTGAAATTTTACCGAAACGCACAAGTTCTTTCCGTCACTGCGATATTTTTAACCGACTTCTAAAAAAAGGAGGAGGTTCTCAATTCGGATGTTTGTTTGTTTGTTTGTTTTTTTTATGTTTGTTCGGGCATAACTCCGTCACTTGCTAACCGATTTGAAAAATTCTTTTTTTGTTGGAAAGGGTATACTTCCCAAATGGTCCCATAATTTTTTTATCGAAATCGGACAAGCGGTTTTTGAAAAATCAACAAAACTCAAAAAAAATACTACATAGTCCACATTAGGTGAACCACTAAAAAGTGAAAAATAAAAACTTTTTAACAAAAAATAAAACCGACTTCAAAAAAAAAGTCAAAAATAAATCAGTTTCTGAAGTCGGTGACAAAAAAATGAAATCAAACAAACAAAAGTCACCGACTTCAGAAACTGATTTATTTTTGACTTTTTTTTTGAAGTCGGTTTTATTTTTTGTTAAAAAGTTTTTTGTTTTGTTCAAGACCCTACCTGGGAACTTTTTAGTTACGGAGACACTAAGGTCAAAGTTCCAAATTTATCACAAGTTTAAAAAAAATACTAGATTCTCGGATTATTTAGAATTACTTTACTATTTTGTTTTTCTTTTTCTTTCAAAGTGGCAATTCTCCCGTTCGAGGCTGCGGGTGGTTCGAAAGGGAAGAGATACCGCAGCCTCGGCATAAAGGGCTAAGAAGGAACAAGGGTGGTTTTTTAGTCAGTAAGAAGTCTGACATTCCCTACCACTCTGCCCAGAGCGGGAAGAGTCATTTGATGTTTTCCAATACCCCCCCAAAAAAAAAGGTTTAATCCTCAATGGATGTCCTTCATCCGGGGGAGAGTGGAGGTGATAGTCAGATTTGAACTGACTTAATTAATGACGGTGTCAGAGGTTGCCCATTTCGAAATGATGTCACCAAAATTGATGAGGCACCAAAGACGGCGCTAAAATATCTCGCTAATTGTATCGTTTTCCTTCTACTTTCATAGATCTATCTATTAATACTATGACTCACGAACAACATTGAGGTATTCACCTCGTGAATTGAATCTGGAGGTCTAAAATGGCCACTTTCGCAGATCATAATATGAATTGCGTTAAAAGCGTAAAATGGACCTTTTATTGCGTCTGTGACATTTTAAGAAAATAGATCTTATTAGGAAAATAATACGGGTTGCGTTAAAATTCGTAAAATGGTCACAGACGCACTTACTATTATTTATAAAAGGTTTATTTTACACTTCTAAAGCAATTCGTTTTATGATCTCCTAAAGCGGCCATTTTAGACGCCCTGGTCATCGAGTTAGGGAAAATGATGAGAGTATATAAATAACCACCATAGTGCCATAGTGGTTGGCCAACCACTGCATTTTTCCCAGACGTATTTTCTTACGTAGATTATAATCACAATTCATATTTTGCTGTTGTTGTTGATCATCATTACCTCTTTATTTGTTCCATTATGGAAAAACCCTCATGGATGTCTTCCGTCCTGGGAGAGTGAAGGGGTCTGTCAGACTCTAACCTCCGTCATACCTGTACCGGGGATTATGGAAACCAGTGCGCCTTCCACGATTCCCGGTTAATCATTACCTACCTAACTTAAGAGCTTTAAACTAATTTTAACGCAGTTCATATTATTTTTCTATTATAATCTATTTCCCTAAATGGTGTCAGACGTAGTTACTATTATGAAAGGTCCATTTCCTTCCTTTTTTTTATTTTTATTTAACACTTTTTAACGCAATTCATAATATGATCTGCTAAATTGGCCATTTTAAACCCCTAGTTCACAGAAAAAAACTGAAATACCTACATGGCCAAAATGTATGGAACAGCTGGGTTCAGAATAATGTAATGAAAAGTGATAAATGTTTCAGCATCCGTGTACCTTCGCTGTATATTATCTCCATTCGGTCCTGTATTCGGGAGCGAACTTATTATAATCTGGTTAGGTTACATCACCATACTTCGGATTATTACTGAAAAAATTGTGGTGAAAAGGTTCACTATCACTTTTTTTAACTACCTATTTTCATTCACTGGGTACACTTTCAGAATCCTTGACCCGGTACCTCATGCAACAGTAGAACCAACCAACAAGGTAGAGTTGAATAAAATATGATTCTATCAATATATGAATATAATAATGTTTACCAGCATAGCAGAGTTGCATAACATATCCTTTCATTATTAATGAATGTATTTAATACAGTCATTTAAAAGCGAAACAACCTCATAAAACCCACGCCGCACGAGGCACATACCGGCACACGCGCATCTTCTAACTATTTGATTGAGCAGCTGATTGACGTTGGGTTGACGGCTTTGTGGTTGTTCGAAAGAGATACCACGTGCAGACACAAAGGCCTAAGAAGGACCATGTGTGGTTTTTAGACAATACTAGTCTGACACTGTTTTTTTCCTACTCCTCCGCTATTCTTTTCTGATTAATTTCGTTGCGGGATCCAAGACAGTTAAATCGCTTCTCTGGGACTTCGTCGAGCTTCATTGTCTCGGCGCTTTTCTTGTGGTCGTCACTGTTGATTCTGGCTAACAGGAGTTACAGTGGTTTGGAATAGTGTGGCGGGCCTGTCCAAAGTCTGACACTCCCTTCCGCTTCACCCAGAGCGGATTTAATGATTTCCCACACTCCAAAAAAAAGGTTCGTAAACATCTTTGTGTAGTGCTGACCTTTTTTTTCTTTTCTCTCGAGATGACAATCCTCAATGGATGTTCTTCTACCCTGGATATAGTGGTGACGTCAGGCTCATCATCAGCCTATAATGTTCCCACTGTAGAGACTCAGGCCTCCTCTCTAGGAGAGGGATGGGCTATAATCCACCACGGTCGTGTGCCCAGTGCGGGTTGGTTCACAGTTCATAGTCAGGCTCGTACTAGCTTAATCACGGTGTCATTCACCCATTCCATTAAATATTTTTTTCCATTTAAAATTGTTAGTTGGCGGGAAGAGGCGCAACAACGAGGGAAGTGGAAGGAATGGGGGGCGGCCTTTGCAGGAGTGGGAAGGATTAGGGTAACAAATAAACAAAATAAAATAAATTATAATGAATACATCTATTATAGTCATTAAAAAAAGCGAAGCAACCTATAAAACCCAAACCGCAAGACACGCTCACGCGCTTCTTTACATATGTCAGCAGTTGAGTCACTAATTAGTGTAAAACAAAACGATATCAGATGAATATTATCAACGGTGGCAGAAATGGCCATTCTCCTTTGAAATGTTTCAAGCGACATTTGAGTATGTTGTTGGATTTGGAACGTTATGGCGCAGTGTATAATGTTGAAAATTAAACAACAGCTCCGTCTTCATACTTCTGGAATCCCCATCGGGGAATCCCAAAGTCAGAAATGTAGATCATCGATGTCATACCATAATAACATCGCGCTTGTTAGTCCCAAAGGATTAGACAGAGGTGTACCTATTAGTACAAACTACAACCACATTTAAACACAATAGATGTAAAACATGAGCACATACACACTATATAGGTCTTATAAATAAATGAAAGTAGCTAGGTACACGTTTTGTTCTGTATGAATGGCGTGCAAAAAATGTTAGTCATAGACAATTTGGTAAACTTAATTAATTTAAAAATAAAATAACTTTACAAAACGGTAAACTTAGTTACTACAACATTAAAATAAAATTCAGACAATTGGGTAACCAAAATTAATATAAAATTTTAAAAAAAATGTTAGTTAGATGGGCAATTAAATAAAATGTCAAATAAGTAATAATAAGTCTACGAAAATAGATTTTAATTATATAAACTAATGTAGGAACAACTGTACTAATGTCTTTTTTATTGTTTTCCCACACACACAGTGGCGTCATTTTCTTAGGTGAGTCAGCTTAAGACGTAAAGTTAGGATATTGGAATTCCAAGCGACCTCGTCGGCACGAGCGACCGACGCGTGCGCAACTTTTTTCCTTTTACCGCAAACGTTCAGTCATAATTGTATGAATTTAAACCCGCTCTGGATTGAAATGACTCAGTTCTGTCTTAATTAACACCTATGAAATATGAAGACATTTAGGTAGCTTATGAATTTGTTGTTATTGTTAATAACTAATTAACTAATTATTTGGGCAGACGACATTATTGCCATTGCGGGAATATCCTGGTTGAGGCTGGCACAAGAGCGTGGCGCTTGGCCCAAGCAAAAAGAGGCCTTAAATACCCACCAGTGGATGTAGATGATGATTAATTAATAATTCGTAAAATGTAATAACTGCCTATACTGAGCCTAGGATTCCAGGACTAAATTACCGGGTCGGGCTAAGTGTCGGGTTTTTCCAAATGTTCTTTAGCAACATTTCGAAGTGTACTGTTGATTCCGGCTGATGACAATAAACTCTTCCTCTATTTGTTTGGTAGTTCCACATGTCTCCTACTCCTCCGCTATTATTTTCTAAATAATATCGTTGCGGGATCCAAGACAGTTAAATCATTTCTCTGGGTCTTCGTCGAGCTTCATTGTCTCGGCGCTTTTCTTGTGGTTGCCACTGTTGATTCTGGCTAACAGGAGTTACAGTGGTTTGGGAATAGTGTGGCGGGATAGTCCCAAAAAAAAAAAAATTCTACATGTTTTTTTTTCAGCAGCTTTTCGAAGTGTAAAGTTGATCCCGGTTGATGACAATAGGCTCACCCTCTATTTCAAGGGACTACATACTACATATCATAATCCGCAGCCCCGACGGGATCCGCAGCCCCTACGGGATCCGCAGCCCCAACGGGATCCGCAGCCCCAACGGGATTTGCAGCCCCAACGGGATCCGCAGCCCCGACGGGAAATCAGCATGCCTGAGAGTTATTTCTCGACGGCATGTAAAGCCAAGTTTGAGACTTATGGGCGTCATAAAAACTCTGATTTCAGGTTAAGCACTAACCATACGATATAGAAAGACGTAACCCTTAAGAGCCTAGTATGATACCTCAAATTAGCAACTCTATTTGTGGTGGTTCAAACTTCGTTTGAAATACTGTGTTAGAATAAAGTTCTAATCAGCTTGCACTACAAAGCGGTTGTTACGTCTTTCGCTGCGGCCGAATAGTGCGAAATTAGTGGTATTTTGCGATTTACAAAAAAAACTATTGATTGGACTAAAAAAGTAAAACACTGTGATTTTAGTATGTTGCTTGTAGAATTATTTGGCAAAAAACTCAGAAAGATGACTCGTTAAAAGAAAGTTTTAGAGGTATCTTCGTGTTTTTTTTCTATCAAGCAAAGTTAGGTGTATTATGTTTTCACAACACTATGTCACTAGCATATATCCTGAAGAAAATCATACATTTTTCTGATTTTGTTTACTGCAGTGAATACTTTTACGCATTATACAACTTGCGTTTTACGTCTGTTAGCCGCTTAAAGGTATCGTGTTGTGTGTCATTATGTTGCAATAAATTGTTTAATTAATTAATTTAATTCATGACGTACAATTGTAAGCTTATAGTCGTAGAAGGTAAATTGAAAGTTTCTATTTGTAAACAAGTATAAAGGTATTTATGTATTTTGTAAACAATTACTTTGAAATTGTTGTTATTGATTCAATGGGTTTTTAAAAAGTTTGTTTACGCAGTGATGTTTCTTTTTACATTACTTTTAATTACGTTATAAATCACAAAATAGGTACCTTTATCCCGTAATTGTATTATTTATCCCTTACGAAACGAAATTAGACGAGTAATTTTAACAAAGACTGCATCAGTCTTTGATAAAATTACTCGACCATGACGACCATGACGTCGTTTTATGTCTTTATACGACATCCTATATTTTATAGCTATAAGGTATAGAATGTCGAGCGTCATCTACTCGTATTTTCCATACTGAAATAGGTTAAATAAATACTGACTTGTTATAAAAAAATTGTGTCTAATCGTGTGGGCAGTAAGTTCTAACGACACCCAAGTGTCGAGTTTCTAAACTGCCTCAAGGGCCTCTGACATACGCCCGTCGGGGCCGCGGACGCCCGTCGGGGTTGCGGACGCCCGTCGGGGCCGCGGATTTTTGTACTAGATGACGACGTGGCCTCGGCACAAGGGCAAAGAAGGAACATGGGTTCGGTTTTTAGTCAGTAGAAGTCTGACACTCCCCTTCGCTCTGACCAAGAGCGGGGGGGGGGGGGGTCATTTGATGATTTCAAAAAAAAAAAGGGCCTCTGACATGCCCGTCGGGGCCGCGGATTATAGAACGAGATGACGTGGCCTCGGCGCAAGGGCAAAGAAGGAACATGTGTTCGGTTTTTAGTCAGTAGAAGTCTGACACTCCCCTTCGCTCTGCCCAAGAGCGGGGGATTTGATGATTTTCCACCCACCAAAAACGGACCTCCGGCTTACACGTGCCTTCCAAAGAACGGAGGCATCTTTTTATCAGACAATCAGGTGATTCAAGCCAATGTCTTAGCCAACTTGGAAACAACTTTATAAAGTATGCTTCCTCTGGGAATCGAACCCACAACCACCGGGTCACACAAGGTACCTAAATGCCTAAACTACTCGACCACGGAGGCAGTTAATAATACTGCTTTAATACGTCATTTTAGGTCACTAAGGTTCATGAAGGCTACCTATATGGAACAAAAATATCCAAAACATTCAATGGTATGCCGTAGCCCTAGAAGCAGCAAAGATTTCAAACATGCGTACTCATGACAAGCCAAATCCAACCTTATTTTTAAACCAATGAGAATCACTGTGATTTTGTCAGTGATGCAAAACCAAAGTTGGTTAATGATAGTTGGCAATGTTTTCACATTATGTTGGAATGTAGCGGGGAATCCCTCTTCGTTTATTTTAGCGCAGTGTGGCGCGATCGGACATGATGCAAGATGTAAACCAGATAGTATCATTTATTTAATTATATTGTGTTTATTTATTATCATCATTGCCTTAGTCTAAGAGTTAGAGAATACTATTATTCAATGTGCCAGCATACAACCTCTAAACAAATATTTAAATTGTTATTAGATTAAGAAATTCTTGTACCTACTTTGAAGGAAATAAATATTATTAGTATTTGCTTTATTCAATTACATACAAACTCATTAAATTTAAATATTCCTTAAAAAAACAATAATAATAATAAAAAAAAAAATCTTGAAGGTTAACCAGCTTTTACCAAATTTATTCTTGGATAGGTAACCATTCATTACTTGGAACAGGTCGAAAGTTCTACTCGTATCGTCTCGAAGCAACTGTCAGAGAACTACAAATGACTAAAGGATTTAGTTGATGAATACCATTATTTTCCATTACCATCATTTTTTAACCCAGATACTGCGACGGGACTTTTAAAAGGCCCAAAAAAACAATTAAATCTACCTGCATTTTTCATTGTTTTTCAATTACTTGACATACATATTCATATTGCTAACTTACTTAGTACCTGTCAACCTTTTATTTGATGCAGTTACGTTCCCAACTGGACACACATGTTCATGTATATTGAGTGTTTTTGAAGATCTTGGAGTTTTTTTTTTACAATGGCTGCACAAAGGTAAGCGTGTATGATATTTATATGCAGAATCTGATGGAATTCGCTTTGATATTTATATGTTAGTTATTTCATCATAATATAACTTCATTTGTTTGGTTCGAAACGCAAAATAAATGTTCTTTTTTTACGTTTGAAATTGATGGCCTTTTAAAAGTCCCGTCGTAATATAGGGGTTTATTATATGATCATTTTTATTTCAGCACGAGATTAGTAAAAGGGCTCAATCTCATCTAATTTGTTGAAGAGCGAGATGACGAAGACACTTTGTTGCCGAACCAAATAACCATTTTCCCACCTGAGAATGCCAATGCCGATGTTACTGACGAAGACTCAGTTGATGAAGAGTTCGTTACATTACAAAATCTTTCAGGTAGGTAAAGTAATTATGAATTAATTTAATTTACATGTCAGTGAACCCACAAGTAGGTGTGTTAAGTGCTTTTTTGTCGTGTTATAACAATATGTATTTTATTTTCTTGCAGGCTCTCTGCTAAGAGCTCCTGCTGAGCCAACGTTCTCTCAGAGTTCTGACGAGGAAGATGACGTGCCTTTGTCGAGCTTACGTAAGAGAAGACGCACAATTGACACGATCGGTGAAAAAAGCGAAGTTTCTGTTTCTTCTACTCCGTGCGTCAACTATTTCTGGGTTTGTTCAGCCGACCGTACCGCTAAACCAAACATATAGATGATTATTTTTTATTTATTTATTTTTATTTATTTCAATTGCGAATGATCAACGACAGTACTGTGGCTTTACTGATACGTTACACAAATATCTATGCAGGACAGAATAATAAAGTGGGCAAATATGATCACCTTACTTTGGTTTGCTCGGAGCCTACAAAAAGAGCGATAAGAGAGGACCCTTTCCTACACCTAGGTCTCCTCGAGAATCATCTCGATATGATGGGGTTGATCACTTAGTTCAATAATTATAGTGCGAGTCAACTAAGATACAAAGTTTGCAAATCAAAAAGCTTTTTATATGTCAAAAGTGTAAAATTCATTTACACCCCAAGAACTGTTTATGGTATATCACAGTCTCGTTACACTCAGTAACGAGGGCATTTGCAAGGGTGTGTGTGTGTGTATTTCTATTGTTTATAATCTAACGATAATTTTGCATTTTTTTACTATCTAAATGAATAAATACTGATTCTATAATATTTGGTTTCATTACTAGACCTCTATACATGTATACGAGTTACGACCCCCATATTACGACGGGCCTTTTAAAAGGCCACCTTTTTCTGGCTTTTCCAGATAAATTGAATTTTTTTCATTATTTTTCCTAGTTATAATGAGTCATTTATAGAAACATATCCAAAAATCACGGTTTTCGCAGGCTAAAAATAGTTTCAGTAACATCTGGGTTTTAAAACCTCTCTCTAATACTCATAATTATTATTATATTGTTTTGTATTTTTATTGTTTGGATAGGGTATTTTTATCTGTGGGTCTTTGTTAACTGAAAATCAATAGATTCTTTTCTATTATTTTACAGCTGATTAGGATCTTTCGTAAATCAAATAAAACATCTTTAGTTAATTATGACATTTATTGAACTCACGTACAAAATATGCATAAAATAATTATACTTACTATTCGATACTTTACAATCAACTTATGCAGCCAACCTTTACAATTCATTTTATACCGGCTAAAAATACCCGATTCTTTTAATAACTAGATACAACAATACAATATCTATAATATTTTTTTTTATTATTAGGGTCTTTTTTGAGTTTTTTGTTTTCTGAGGGTAATTGGCCCATTGGCCGGGTATATTAGCCGTAGAACCGTTGACCGTTGGGGGGTAGACGTGTTTTTGAGTGGAGACTACGAATCGGCAAGGATAGGGTAGTAGGACTATCTCTGGCTCGGTGGTGCGAATCAAATCAAGTGAGTGGCGTGCGAATGAGGACGCCTATGTTCATCATTGGACTATTATTATAGTACTATTAGAGTACTGTGAATTACGATAACCCTTGGTAAGACTGGTTGCCAGTCTTTCAGCCCACTGACTATCTGTAACGACTGTCAAAGACCTACATAATTATGACAGGTGAGAACAACGAATTGACCTGCTTTCCGAGGCACGGACGAAACTCGGGATGTAAGGAATGGTCACCCGTCTACGGACACCCTAAGCGTGGCTTAATTAAAAGGTCGCCCAAAGCGGCTGTTATTATTTAGCAACCACCTTTATCACATAACGTACCGAAATAAACATAAAAGTCCAGTGTCTTCTTGCAATCTAAAATCAAGTCCGATCGGTTTGAGTTTTGGCCCCACTATAAACACATTGGTAAGGAAGTCCCAGATTGGTCTTCTTAGATCACTCGGTCTTGTCAATCAAAATCGAGCAAGCTGACCCCGTGTCTCCGTAGTGAGTGGAAAGAAGCCAATTTAAGAATTTATACTGTACGCATGGTGATAGAATGAAGTACGAAGGTCAAAAAAATCTGTGATTGATCAACATTCATCAGACCTAATCGAATAGCGACATACTTTCTTTAATAGCAGACACGAGTATGAATTTGTTTCTATTTTACGGAAAAATCTCAAATTCAAGCCAAGCTATAGTTTGGTTCCAGGTCAATCTAGTTTGTCTAAGGCCAAAATGGTTTATTGATTTTTTATGTAAGAACATACTAACCCAAACTAAGCAATTGCACTGCGATCGGCCTGGATGTAGAGCTCACCGACCGCTGTTGATCATTGTTTCAATCTAAACTAACCTATTCAGTCTCCTCGTACAAACTAGTTTGGCCTAAAATCACGTTTGGCCTTTTGGAGTTTTTTCGTGTTCTAATAAGTTTACATTAAGCTAAATAAATTTAACGCATGAGAACCAAGGTTGCCGACATAGCCCGAAGAATTGCCAAGCTTAAGTGGCAGTGGGCAGGGCACATTGCTCGCAGAACGGATGGCCGATGGGGCCGGAAGGTTCTGGAGTGGCGACCGCGAACCGGAAGACGTTGCGTTGGAAGGCCTCCCACTAGGTGGACCGATGACCTGGTGAAGGTTGCGGGGATCTGCTGGATGCGAGACGCACGGGACCGGTCAATGTGGCGACACTTAGGGGAGGCCTATGTCCAGCAGTGGACGTCTTTCGGCTGAAATGATGATGATGATGAAATCAATTTAAAAGTTCTAAAGTCCGTGTAAAGTTTAGATTCCGGCCTGGGTTGTCAAAGCGGAGAAAAACGCCGATTTATGCAGTTTTCCTTGACTTGTCTAGGGCCTTTGATCTCGTCCCATACGATCTTCTTTGGAAAAAACTGGAAGAAACCAGAGTTTACATTGCTCTTCAGGCACTGGTATCTGAACCAGGAGACTCAGGTGCGTTGGGCGGGTGAGCTGTCGGAGCCATGCCGGCCGGATTGCGGGGTGAGGCAGGGGGGGGGTTATCCTCGACTTTGCTCTTCGGTCTGTATGTCAATGCGCTGATTGAGCGACTCAGCAGCACGCGTGTCGGTTGCTACGTGGATGGAGTTTGTTTTAACAACATGAGCTATGCGGACAACATGGTGCTGCTGGCTCCCTCAATCGGTGCTCTCCAATAGCTACTGAATGTTTGCGAGTCGTACGCTGTGACTCATGGTAGTCTATAACAGTAGTAAGACAGAATTCATGGTCTTCAGGTCTGGCACCTGGTGCCCCACTACAGTCCCTCCTATTTTTATGAATAGTAACCCGGTGAACAGGGTGTACAAATTTAAATACCTGGGCCACCTGGTGACGGGTGATCTGAAAGATGACCTGGATTTGGAAAGGGAGCGCAGAGCATTATCAGTCAGGGCGAATATGCTGGCACGCAGGTTCTCTCGATGTACAGCCGCAATTAAAATAGTACTTTTTATAGCATATTGCACATCGCTGTACTCGGGAGCCCTGTGGTTCACATACAAAAGACTTATAATGCTCTGCGTATCCAATATAATAATGCGTTCAGGATATTGTTGCGACTGCCACGCTTCTGTAGTGCCTCGGAAATGTTTTCCAACGCACGCACTGACGGCTTTGATGCGTTGTGGCGTAAAAAATCTGCCTCGTTAGGCTGCTTTCACATTAGGGCGTTAGCAGCGCGACAGTCGCGCGGCAGAAGCCGTTTAGCCAATCAAATTGCTGCAGCCGCGCGACTGTCGCGCTGCTAACGCCCTAATGTGAAAGCGGCCTTACTCCGCAGGCTGTGTGGCAAGTTCGCGCGCAAGGATCAGTTCGCCCATTCGAGTCGTTGCAACGCGCACGGTATGGGGCGCTCGCGACTATTTTCTCAATAATGTGATTGATTTCTGTATTCTTATGTTGTAAACCTTGTGTGCCTGTTTAGACATTATCCCTAAACAACTGGTTTTCTTCCGTTCGTGACAAACCTCCCATAAACAAATGTTATAAATTCTTTTAATTTATCAAGTCTATGTTGTGTTTAGTATGTGGGTGGCGCTAGTGTTTGTGCTGTTAGTGCCTTAAAGGAAACACGGTTTACTCATGCTCATTCCGTTCAGTTTTATCGTTGAAATTGGACTATATTTTTATAATAATAAATCAGATAGGTAGTGTAGAAGTTTCCAGTTCAGTGTTTCCGCTGCTTATCCGAAGGGTATCTTGGTGATCTCTGGGAGTGGATCCTGGCTAAGAAGCTTGGTGTACAGTCTAAAGACGAAGCAGGAGGCCTTTCCGGCGAAGGTCCAATCTTCCCTTCGAGCCAATGGGTGGTCATCTCGCCTTTGCCCTGAAAAATCAGATGTTTAATTTAGCGACAATCAATGATTGAATCATCATTTTGATTAGTAGCGTATCGTAGACGTTTCAATTGTTTTAATTTGAGTGATGTTTCACTCCGACTAGGGTTACTACGATGAGGATTTATTTTAGCTAATATATTTTTAATGAATAACTTCGACGTACACGATTCACATACACAAGTCTTGCTTCTACTGACTAAAACCGGCCAAGTGCAAGTAGAACTTGCGCATGAAGGGTTCCGTACCATGACTTCTTATAGGTTTTCCTGTAATCTATCCTGTTTTCAGGATTTTAGGCCCAGCAGTTTCGAAGATAAGGGATGGGAATGGTCGGGCAGACAGACAGACAGACACATGAGAGATCCTTTATGGGTTCCGTTTTTTCCTTGAAGGGAAAAACCTCTATTTACCATGAACAAGATTTCAAGGTCGAAAGGCGAGAACACTAATGAAACTCACTTTATGTTTCCAGTAGGCGTATAATTCTATTAAGAATCTCAAGAATTCACACGAACAAAAAAAAACTCCAATCCTCTTATACTACCGGGTAACGTAACCATAGAGGTACGGAACCCTAAAAACCACCCGTGTTCCTTCTTAGCCCTTTATGTTCCGGGGCCGCGGTATCTCTTTCGAACAACCCGCGGCCCCGACGGGCGTTGACCTTTGCGAACCCCTTCCGTGGTGCTGACATCTCTTTGAGGCGCGCGTGGAACACAGGTGCTGTCGACATGGCCTGTCGTCATAACCCATTGACCGCCACGGTCAAGTAAGACGACAAGCCAAAAAGTACCTTAAGCACTCGACAGACTTAGGGCACTTGGCTTGTCGTCTATACGTGACTGTGGCGCTCAAAAGGATAAGACGGACGGACAGGGAGCTTGCAAGACAAACAATGCTTACCTTTACATCGACTAAACCACGAGGAGCCGTCAGAAATTGTCCAGTCTTGTCGAGAGCCCTCTTCACATCATCTGATATTTGGATCTTCATTGCTGCAAGAAAAAAATCTTTTCATATTATTGAAACTATAAATTACCAGTTAGAGTATGTATGGGCAGAAAATAAAATATTCTATAGCTGTCGGGAGGTGTGCATCATGATTCGAGATTGAAGAACATCAGTAATTCATTGCAAAACTGGCTATCTAGGTCGTGAACGGACCCCTGACAATCAAGTAGAGCACATCCAAAAAGTCTCACTGTTAGATTTTCAACTTTCAATATGAAAAGTTATAACTAACAGCAAATAGGAGGTATAGTGATGATGGGGTAATATGTAAACGGATCCTTTTCGAAGCTATCAACTAAGCATTTTGTTTATCGAACTAACTAACTTCAGGGTTACTTAGTTTGATGAAAAAAATATTTCTGGGGAACGACTTTTTTTTACGAAAAGCTTTAACAAAGTGCTCCCGTTTGTTGACCTAAGAATATTTATGTTGGTCAAAACTATCGACCAGTTAGAGTATTTGTGGGCAGAAAATAAAATACCTAATCTATAGCTTTCGGGAGGTGTGCGTCATGATTCGATTCGAGAGTGAAGAACATCATTAAATCTTTATTCAAGGCAACACTGGCCATCTAGGTTTTGAACGGACCACTGACAATCAAGTAGAGCACATTCAAAAAGTCCCAATGTCAGATTTTCGACTCTCGGCGCTAATCAGAATGTCGAAAATTAAATGCGCGATAAAAAATCACCCGGGTTGCTGAGGTAACTTACGTTCTCCAGTGCTTTCCATTCTACTTGCAGTGTTGATAGTGTCACCGAATAAGCAATATCTGGGCATTTTACTACCCACTATGCCTGCGACACATGGCCCCATATGAATTCCACTTCGCATACAAAGAGTCTGAAATAAAAATCAGTTTTTCCTGTGATTTGTTTTCTTTAAAGCATTTGTCTAAACTTTTGAGTTCAAACATTTGAGTCAGGGCCAACATATTTATGGATTTCCAAAATTAATGTAGGTATATATATTATGTCACAGTCAAAACTGTTAATCAGTCAAAACAATTATAACAAATATTAAGTGGTTTCTGTTTTATCTGGCCTGTTGGTCTAGTGGTTAGTGACCCTAACTGCTATGCCGGAGGTCGTGGGTTCGATTCCCACCCAGGACAAATGTTTGTGTGATGAGCACGATCATTTGTTCTGTGTCTGGGTGTAATTTATCTATAATATGTATGTATTTAGAAATATATAAGTATGTTTATCAGTTGTCTAGTACCCAAAACACAAGCTCTGCTTAGCTTGGGACTAGATGGCGTTGTGTGATAGTTGTGGAATATTATTATTATTATTATTATCTCTACTAATTTCGTAAAAATTATACGTATATACATCAATAAATTTAAATAACCTAAAAGTCTTTACTGAACTTTTGAGGTTGTTTTTTTTTTGGATAACCTTGTAATCCTAACTAATATTATAAATGCGAAAGTAACTCTGTCTGTCTGTCTGTCTTTGCTTCACGCCTAAACTACTGAACCGATTTGTGTGAAATTTGGTAGAGACATAGTTTGGAACTTGAGAAAGGACATAGGATAGTTTTTTTTTTTTTTCGCGAGATAAACCAAAAATCTGCCGGAAGTCACTATTCCACGCGATCGAAGTCGCGGGCAAAAGCTAGTATTTTAATAAAGTATTATGGGTTTTGACCGACTGGAAGTTTTGACTGTGACATATACATAAAACACGTTGAAGTAGCTACTATAATTATAATATTATGATTTTAATTGTTGGAAATAATCACTACTTCAAACATTATACTAGCTTGTTAACAAAAGTTTAAACCAACAAGCAAAATGGTGCCAGCAGATGGCGAAAAAAGAGATACGAAATCAAAATAAACATAACAATATCCCGTATTTAGTGTTAATGATAGTATATTGACCATGTCAGCTAAAAACCTATAGGTTAAGAAGCTAAAAAGCCAGACGATAATTTTGGGGTTCTCCCAAAACTAAATTTTTGGGCACAACGCACACTTATAAGCACCGCAATTCCTTTTTTTTTGGTGGCCGGGAAATCATAAAATGACTCATCCCGCTGCAGAGCAGAGCGGTAGGGAGTGTCAGACTTCTACTGACTAAAAACCACCCTGTTCCTTCTTAACCCTTTGTGTCGAGGCCGTGGTATCTCTTTCGAACAACCCATAGCCCCGACAGGCTCGGATTGGGATCAGCTAGTTAAAATGATGCTTTAGCTTCTAAGTTATTTGAGAGCAAAAGTAAAAAAAAAAATATATAAAAATGTTTATTTTCTCATCACAAACGTTACAGTGAACAGTAATTATATAATCTAAACACAGGGTAAACATTTGTGAGAGACTGGTGCCCTAAAGCATACAATACCTGTGTTACGGGTCACCAGTGAAAAAAATAATAATGAAAATATGCAGGAAAAAAAGCGAAGACACAGACATATATATTACCTAGATTAGTACCTGATCAGGTCGGTGTGGTAGTCTGCACATGGATGTCGCTTCCAGTAGCTCTAGAGCCATGCTGGCTATTTCTGTCGCATGCTTATTTCCTTTAAAACGAAAAAAACATGAGCCACCTGTTAGAAACATAATAGGTAAATAATAGAATAGGAATAATATTTAGTAATTGTTTGTGAATGAAATTGAATTGACGTCTGTTTGTTATTTCAAAATAAAATCGCTTTATAGAATGCATAATAATATAAAGAATACACAAAAAGTTACGCAAAATTAAAATTTTTGAAAAAAAACCCACGACGGTAAATATCTAATTGAAAAAGAATAAAATAACTCAAAATAAACATAACTAAGGAATATCCGTCGGACTGTCTATCTGTCTGTTTGTTCCGGTTAATCTGCGAAACGGCTGAACTGATTTCGACAGAATTTTTACTGGCAGATAGCTGATGTTATAAAAAGTGCAAAAAAGCCTTGATACCGATTGCCAATAAGAATTACGGACGGAGGTCGCGGGACGCAACTATGTAGTTGACAGCTCAGCGACCCCGCAGGCATGCTGGCGATGTGGTAAGGCACATCGCTCGGCCAGGTGCCGATATGTGAATTATAGTTGTGATGAGTGTAAACAAAAGGGCCATTTACGTGTGATGTGTAAGTTAGTGAAAGATCGTGCAGACAGTCGGCAGAACTTTATCAGAGGCGAGGAAGACTCAGACGATATGTTTATATAAAGGTTTGTAACTTTACCATTTCTAACAGGTAGTCCTGAAGCAACCATGTAAGAGTCTCCAATGGTCTCAATCTTGTACACATCATAGCATTCAATTTTCTCGTCAAATACCTTGTACACAGAGTTTAGGAAACTTATAACCTGAAATAAAACAAAAAAAATATTTAATATATTTTTTTAGGGTTCCGTACCTCAAAAACACAAAACGGAACCCTTATAGAATCACTCGTGTGTCTGTCTCTCCGACCATCCCCCTCCCCTTTATATCCGAAACTACTGAGCCTAAAACTAAAAAAAAAAAACAGAAATTAGTTCAGCACTAGATTACAGGAAAATCTATAAGAAGTCTATGGTGCTAAAATAACGCGGAATATCTCTCAATATCTAATAAAATGGTACGGAACCCTTCATGTGCAAGTCTTGGCCAGTTTTTTTTAAAGTGTTCGTGAAAAGTCTGTCATCAGAAGATAAAAAATAATCAGCTACCATATGCCACTTCAATTACAGCACATAATTGTTGTAATAGTTTGGTGTGTTCTTGCCCAACACTAACAAAGACAGCGTCAATTAAATACCTTGGAGTTATTTTAGACTGTAATTTATCCTTCAGAGAACATATTCACCTGCTTACTTCAAAGACAAGAAAACTGATCTATGTATTCAAAAATCTTAGACATGTTGCGCCACCAAAATTAGTGAAACAAGTATATTTAGCCCTTGTACAGTCCATTCTCCAATATTGTATCACTGTCTGGGGAGGTGCACATAAGACTATACTAAAACCCTTAGAAATTGCTCAGAGGGCAGCTGTTTTAAAAGTTAGTACTTTTCGTCCTTACTTGTACCCAACCCACCTCCTTTATCAATCATGTGGGGTCCTGACAGTGCGACAGTTGTTTATTGTTTCTGCAGTTTTGAAGCAACACTCTTTGCTACAGTTCTCGAAAGGTGATCTATCTAGAAGACGAACTGTCATTACTAATATTGATCGACCTTCTTTCTGACATACTTATGTAAACAATTATTTTTGCTTCCTAGGGCCGTACCTATGTAATAAAATAAACGATGCTCTAGATATAAATACCCGCTAAATAAAAAAATATGTAAAGGTGAACTCTTTAAATATATTAGTAATCATACATACGACGAGACAGAAAATTTATTAAAATATTGAAGTAGCTAACTCTTATAAGTTATGATCTCACCCTCTCACACTCTTTCACACACTTTCGCACTTTACTCACCGAGAGGTTAACACTCCTCACACCCTTCTGGTTTGTTTTAATGTTAAGTTTTATTTCTGTGTAGAGATATACTCCTGATATTTTTAAGTATAATTAAGCCAGTAATGTAATGGTCACTTTAAGGAAGAGCGCTGATGTCTGAGATACAGATATTTTTATCTAGTTCAGACACAGATGCCTTCAACATAAAATTAAGATAATTAAAAATTGTACTGTATATCTGTATAAATGTAACTTATGTTTGTGTCAAATAAATAAATATTATTATTATAAGTAAAAGTAATTTTTGTCCGCCCTTGGTTGTGGTAAATGAAAACAAAAGCACGCGTGTGAAATACATTGCATGTCGAACCTAATCCTAGTGCATTAAGAGCCAGTTTTCGAGGAAGTGTATTGAAAAAGCTCTAGTAGCATCATAAAAATATGTTTGTACATTTTTTTTATTTTTAGCTGGGAGTCAAACTCATTGATTTTGAAATTTAAAAACATGTTCTGTAGTGTTACACGGAGTAACAATATTTATCAAGGTGGCTTGAGTCAAATACGTAGGTATAAATTCACCACATTCGCTGTGGTGTGGCGTGATTGCGTCTCGTCATCGAACGGTATGTGGCGAGTTACGCATTTTTTGCTTTTATTGCATCGAAATAAAGATATTTCTGATCTTTTATAACTTTTGTCAGAAACTACTATTAATATCATAAACGGGATATTTGCCATGTTTGATTGTTGTTTTGAGTTCCCGATATTTCGGCGCTGTTATAAGCACCATGATCACGGATAAACTGAAGTCATTGCGGGTGGATGTTTATGAGCAGACAAAACGGTCTACCCTCTTTCTAGTTCGTTTTTTGCGTTCGGCACCACTACCATTGTCACTCACTACACGATTCTGTTCCAGACACACAAAACTCACTGTGTCCACTCGCGAACTTTTATGATATTAATAGTAGTGTCAGTGACCATGTCAGTTTAAAAACTTATTTTGTCAGAAAGTTTTTTTTTCTTTTTTTTTTTAGAAACGTTGCCCCACACTAGGAATTTCTCCTGTATCGTGGGTGCGTTTACAAACATTGAAACTCACATACACAAATACCCAGACCCGGAACAACTAAATGTAGGCCAGACAAATATTTGTTCCGTGCGGGGATCGAACCCGCGACACGCAGCGCAGCAGTCCAATCGCTCAGCCACTGCGCCAACCGTGCCGTCACACAGTATGGTCACTTGTTACGGATCACACCCTATTGAGTATTGTCAAATAGAAATCTATCATAACATGACAGGCCTGTAATCCCGAAAGGGTATGGGACAAGGCCGCCACTCTATTCCCAAACCACTGTAACTCCTGTAAGCTAGAATCAAGAGTGGCAACCACGAGAAAAAAACCGAAACAATGAAGCCCGAAGAAGTCCCAGAGAAACGATCTAACTGTCTTGGATCCCGCAACGTAATTAATCAGAAAAGAATAGCGGAGGATTAAAAACAAAGTTTCCACTTCCCTCCTTATCAGCAGGAGACATTAACAATCTCCCAAAAGGGTTAGACAAAGATCTACCTAATACAGTGAAACCTGGTTAAGTGAGACCTCAAAGGACCTGAAAATTTGTCTCACTTATAGAGGTATTCCACTTACCCAGTGTCTCAGATATCCAAATCTGTCTCAAAGGGACCTCAGTATACCGTCGGGGCTGTGGATTATCGAAAGGTTAACGCGGCTCCGACACAAGGGCGAAGAAGGAACATGGGTTTGTTTTTTAGTCAGTAGAAGTCTGACAAGGGCCCCCTTTGTTATTCGATGATTTTCCACCAACCAAAAAAAAAAAAAAAGGGACCTCAGTATGAGTTCCAGTTATGGAGGTTTCTCACTTATCCAGGTCCCACTTAACCAAGCTTCACTGTAGTACGTTTCCCATATTTCTCTAGTTATGTTTACGTTTCATGTAATAGGGGGCGTTGTCATCAACAGGGCACAAATTCAGACTCCGTGGCTACTACCGAGAAATTCCTGATAGAAAATCCCAATCTTCTTCTTATCGTGTGGGCAGTAAGGTCTAACGACCCTACACACCCTAGTGTCAGAGTTTCTAAGCCGCTGCAAAGGCCTCTGACATGGTTTGACGACCGCCATTTGGCGGCCGGGACCACCGGCTTATACGCCTTCCGAAGCACGGAACCATCTTTTTATCAGACAATCAGGTGACTCAAGCCTGCAATGTCCTAACCAAACTGGAAACAACTTCACAAAGTATGCTTCCCGTGGGAATCGAACCCACGACCACAGGGTCACAAGGCAAATGCATAAACCACTCGACCACGGAGGCAGTTAATCTCAATAACAATGCCCGCACCGGGAAACACTAGTCCAACGAGGCAATCAACAACAAACAACAACAACAACAGAAAACTGACCAATCACAGCACGTCGTTCATTTTAGCTATGAGATTTGTTATATTTTTTTTTATTACCTGATACACACTGTTAGAAATAAGACGATTTTAAATATAACCAGCAAAAGTGAAATAAATCAATCATTGAAGAGCACCTGCCTCCCGTTCCTGTACATAAAAAGGAAAATAAAAGGAAAAGGTATCATCTCCATTTTATTTTCATTTATGAGTCGTGCTAAAACAATACAGTCACATTTAAATCACAATGACATCACTGTCTAGTAACATTTTCTGTTGCACAATGTTTTCATCGCAATTTCATAAGGTTAATAATCTTATAAATTGCGTTTTAATAGTACCTACCTAAGACCAGTATTTATTTAATTATTCAGTCGGATGACTCGGAAAAAAATAGATTACTGACTTGCATGGGTAACAACTTTACCTAAATCTACAAATCAAACTATAGGGGAGGGGGGGGGGGGGTATGTAGACCACGCGGGCCCAAAACGGGTTGGTAGATGTGGATAGAGTGGTTCTCGAGGCCTCGAGGAAGGTTTAAGTATATAATTTGTCAAATTTTTGACATCCAGGCGGGCGATGCCGCGGGCATCAGCTAGTAATTTATGAACTTAAATATTATACGTTTAGAGTATTAAAAAAGGTAAAAAGAGGAGAAGGGAGAGGAGAGCAGAGAGGTGTAGACTGAAGAGTAATGTTGTGAATTACCTGGTACGGTGTGGAGACGGCAGCAATGGCAGTAAACCCAACGATATCACTAAAGTAGACGGTTACTGAAGCAAAGAACTCAGCCGGGACCTGAAAACAAAAGTGTTTAGTTCAATCAACTGTAAGCTTTAGCATAAAAGTTACAAGATGTATTTTCTATTATTGTTTACCACTGATATAGAAAATGATCTGTGTGATTATCATTATCATGTCGAGCCTTTTTTAACCGGCTTCAAAAAAGAGGAGGTTATCAATTCGTCGGCGATCTTTTTTTTCAAGCAAGTGAATATAATAATATGAGAATGAGCGGATGCATTTTATCATGATCATGTTGTTAAGAAATCTATTGTCCAAATAGTAATTACTAGCTTTTGCCAGCGGCTTCGCCCGCGTGAATATGACGATTTTCCATACAAACTTTCATCCCCTATTTAACTACCTTAGGGGTTGAATTTCAAAAAATCCTTCCTTATTCCTTGTCTACATTATAAAGGGAACCTCTGTGCAAAATTTCAGCTTTCTAGGTCCAAGGGTTTGGGCTGGGCGTTGATGAGTCAGTCAGTCAGTCAGGACTTCTCTTTTTATTTATATAGATTAGAAATATGCCGCCTTTAACTTTGTTATACCTTATTGTATTCAAACAGCTATAACAAAATATAAACAAGTGAAAGTATTCGATATCTGGGACAATAAACTGTAATTCCTGGACACGAGGCAAGACACATAAATCCGGGACAATCCCGGATTTTCCGGCCATCTGGCAACAATTACATAACCGATCGACCCGAGCGGTTGACACGAGCTCCTACTTATCACGAAATGGGCGTGACTCAATCACGCCCTTAACATAATGTTACGAGCTGGGTATGGGATAAATAAAATCACTACCAATTAAACACACGAATTAACTTTATTACTCAATAAACACTTATCACAATCACTTCAATACTACTGAACACTTTGTCGCACTAGATATCTCTTCGAACTTTTCGTTGTCTCGCTTAAAAGTGAACTGACTCACTTCGTCCTCAATCGGTCCTTTTATACCCAAGCAAACAAAAGACATTCGAGATAATTCTCTATTATTCAAGAAAGCATCCACAAAAAAACATTAACAAAAAAATAAATTTAAAGATAAAAGAACCGACAAGGAAGAAGTTACTTTACGTCGTCGGCATACGGTCGAAATTACAATGACAACTGCCGGCGACTCCCGGCGCCTGACCTTGAATACAATGTAAGTTCTATACCTACTACGGAAATAGGTACCTACCTAAAAAAAATGAACTCGTATTTTCTAGGTACTACACAGTTATTAGCGCGGTTTCTCGAAGATTCTAGATGACCGTCGTCGTAAGCGTAACACTGCCCCCTCCTTAGACATGCTCGTCCCGAGCATCATTAGTCCCGTAATATCGCGCCAGTCGGTCCACATGCACAACCTTAGGCGCACCTCGCGGACCCTTCTGTATTCGGTAGGTGACATCGTTGATCCTGGTCACAACTCTGTATGGTCCATCCCATTTTGCTTGCAATTTCGGAGACTTTCCCTTGCTCCGCACTGGGTTATGCAACCACACCAGCGAATTTTCGTCGAAACCACGACTGTTTGCCTTCCGGTCATAACGAGTCTTCATCTTCTCAGACATCTGTTGCCCGGATTGCCTGATATGCTCATACACATCATTTAACTTGTTACGCAGGTCATTCGCGTAATCCGTTACACTGCGTGGGACATCAGGGGGAGTTCCAGTAATTAAATCTGCAGGCAACCGTAATTCCCTTCCAAAGTTCGCGAAGGCTGGAGTTACAGTCGTACTTTCGTGAACTGCACTCCGATAGGACAGAAGAAACGGCTGTATGTGCTTGTCCCAATCCCTTTGCCTGTTTTCCACAACTTTTGCCAGATATCTCTCCAACGTCTGGTTGAATCGTTCCACCATTCCATCAGATTGTGGGTGGTAAGAGGTGGTTCTGGTTTTGTGGGTACCCATCAATCGACAAGTCTCCTGAAAAACTTGCGATTCGAAATTCCTCCCTTGATCGCTGTGAATTTCTAAGGGTACTCCAAAACGACAGAAAACTTCCTGAACCAATTTATCTGCGACTGTTGTAGCTTCTTGGTTAGGAATGGCGAAGACTTCTGGCCACTTTGTGAAGTAGTCCATGACAACCATAAAGTACTTGTTTCCGCTATCGCTTTCTGGAAATGGTCCCGCAACGTCCAGTGCTATCCGCTCCCAGGGGGCTCCCACGTTGTACACTTTTAATGCCCCTCTGCTTCGCGTGTGAGGTCCTTTCACAGCCGCACAGCTGGTACATTTGCGACACCAGTCCTCCACATCATCTCGACAGTGGATCCAGTAAAAGCGCTCTCTGATCTTCAGTAGAGTCCTTTTCACCCCCATATGTCCTCCTGAGCATCCATCATGGTAGAGCCGTAAAACATCCGGTACCTTAGCTTTAGGGACAACCATTTGTAGATGACAGCTGTCCCCTCGAGCGTTTTCCCATTTACGGCACAATACTCCATCCTGGATCTCCAAACTGTTCCATTGTGCCCAATAACTCTTCGTGATGGAACTCATCGCAGCCACATCACTCCACTTGGGCTTCGGAGCACCAGCTTTGATCCAGTCGAAGATTGGCTTGATGTCCGAGTCATTTTGTTGAGCCTGTTGTAGAGTCTCCTTCCATTCATCGCTGAGATCCGTTCTAAGCATCCTCACGGGCACTACTTCCTTAGTCTCTTGCCTTGCACAGTGCTTGCAGTCTTCAGGACAAGGTCTTCTTGACAAGGCATCTGCGTTACCGTGAGTTTTCCCACTGCGATGTTCAGTTACGAAGTCAAACTCTTGCAGTAGTTCAATCCATCTCGCCACTTGTCCCTCTGGATTCTTGAACTGTAATAGCCACTTCAATGCAGCATGGTCAGTTCGTAGCTGGAATTTCCGTCCCAACAAATACTTACTGAAGTGCTGCAATGTCTTCACTACGGCGAGCAGCTCTCGTCTCGTTACGCAGTAATTCCTTTCCGGTTTAGATAAAGACTTGCTGAAGTAAGCTATAACAACCTCCTGATCTCCTTTCCGTTGAGATAACACGCCCCCAATCCCAGTATTACTTGCGTCTGTGTCGACTATAAAGTCATTTTCAGTGTCAGGATATCCCAAAATAGGAGTATTGCACAGACGTCCCTTTAATTCTTGAAATGCGGCGTCGCAGTTCTCATCCCAACAGAATTGTCGCTTTTCCTCAGTGAGTTTGTGTAGAGGTTTCGCAATGTCGGCAAAATTCTTCACAAACCGGCGATAGTAGGAGCACAAACCCAAAAATGCTCTGACCTGTGTCTTGTCTTTCGGAACTGGCCAATCCTTGACGGCGACTACTTTCTCTGGGTCTGTTTGAACACCTTCCCCCGAAACTATGTGTCCTAAAAAGTTCACTTGTTTCCTGAAAAACGAGCACTTTTTCGGACTCAATTTCAGGTTTGCTGTTTGGATCTTCGACAGCACTCGGTTGAGGTTTCTAAGGTGATCTTCAAACGTACGGCCCACAATGATTATGTCGTCTAGATAGACAAGACATGCATCCCCAATCAACCCGGCAAGTACTTGCTCCATCAGCCTTTCAAACGTTGCAGGAGCATTACATAGACCGAAAGGCATAACTTTAAACTGCCACAATCCTTTTCCTGTTGAGAATGCAGTCTTCTCCTTATCCCTGGGGTCTATTTCTACCTGCCAGTAACCACTTTTCAGGTCTAGTGTGGTAAACCACTTCATTCCCGCCAGCGTATCCAGTGTGTCATCGATCCTAGGCAGTGGATAGCTGTCCTTTTTCGTGACGTCGTTCAGTCGTCGATAGTCCACACAGAAGCGCATACTGCCGTCCTTTTTCTTTACCAGGACCACAGGAGAACACCATGGACTGGATGAAGGCTCTATGACACCATCCTTCACCATACCCTCAATCATGGTTTCCACTTCTTTTTCCCGTGCAACTGGCAGTCTCCTTGGTCGTTGACGGATAGGTAACTCGTTGCCTGTATTAATCCTGTGCTGAACCAGTCCGGTTCTGCCTATGTCAGCATCACTCGTAGAGAAAATACCGGCGTACTGAAGTAACATCTTCTTAGCCTTGTCCATTTCACCTTCCGTTAAATGACAATTTTCTAGAAGCGTTGACACGTCGAATTTGGCACTACTAATTTTGTTTCCGGTAGGTAGATCTTGCAATTGACGCATCCAGGCTACTTCCTCGCAAGTGCCGATCAAGATGCCCTTCTTAATCACTTGCTCCTTGTCACTTGGATTCAAGATTCGTACAGCTGAGATATTGTTGGCCTTTACCAGAGTTCGTGCCATCTTCCATGAAAACTCATTGTCCACCCTTTCTATCAGAACACTTCGATCTTTATGTCCAGAGTTCTGTGGTAACTTAACTGGCACGATCGTTTCTGATCTGCGAGGAAGAACAATTTCCTTCAGGCAGTACACTTTCCCTGATGGTGCACCTTCCATGAAGACTTCCTCTGAACCACATTTCAACACTCCTTGGTCAATGTCGATCTCACAACGATATTTCCGCATGAAGTCCAAGCCCAAGATGCAATCGTCGACTATGTCGGCCACGATGACATTGTGTCGGTAAATTCTATCACCCAATTTTAACTCCACCTCCTTTCTGCCTCGGACGGTTATATGCTGACCGGTAGCTGTTAATAATTGAAGACGGTCGCGGTTATTGAAGTAGCCCCCAAGAAACCGATTCGCCAGGTGAGAATTGACGACCGTGTGAGTAGCTCCAGTATCCAACGTCAGTTTGCATGGAGTTCCGTTGACTTCGCCGTTGATGGTCAGGCTGTTCCCGTCATGTACTTGTGAGATCGAGATCCTCGGGGCTCTTTCAAAACCAGCCAGCACCCGCCCCCCAGTCCTGGCATTTACTCGTTTCCCTGCTGCTGTGGTTGGGCAGCCACTTCAGCCACCTTTCCTTGCTGAGGTTGGTCTTCTCTTGGTGAGCTGCGCTTAGGACAGCTTGATCGAAGATGACCCCTTTCTCCACAAGTGTAGCACCTAGGGCTGTATCCTTGCGGGCGGTCGCGTGCAGGTGACGCAGGTGACGCTACAACCTCCCTGACCCGGTGCGTACGGTGGTCCTGCCTCACTGCCTCTACTTCTAAGGCATGGGCCAAGGCATCTTTCAGCGTCTCATGATGCCCAAGTCTCACAGCGGCTCTAACCTCCAAGTCGCGTATTCCATCGATGAACGCCTGTACCAGATTTCCATCAATAAGTGCAGGGGCGGACTGGTATGCTTTCCGAACCAGCTTTTCAACTTCCATGGCCCACTGCTGTAAGTTCTCGGCACTACGTTGAACGCGATCCCTTAACTTGGCACGAAAAACATGCTCCAGGTGCGCGTCACCGTATCTGGACTCTAATGCCTCCAGCAACTGTTCGTAGGTCACATCCTTGCCGAGGGCCTCAAGAATGTTAAGGGCCTGGTCTCGAAGACCCAAGGTGAGCGCGGTCATGGCTTGCGCTTTGGTCCACCCATTCACTTTCATAACGGCCTCGAATTGGATTTTATAGGCCGACCATGAAGAAGTTCCGTCGAATGGAGGCACTTTAAACCCACGCACCGAAGGGGCAGCAATCACTGAAGTTACAGACCCGTCTCCAACCTTAATTTCACTTAAGGCCTTCTTCACATCGGCGATCTGAATTTCGGCCTTTGCGATACGGTTGTCGTGCTGCTGTACCTGCTCCTTCACCACGCTCAGCTCTTTCCCAACTGATGCGTGAAGATCCTTCATCAGGAGCATCTGTTCTTCTTGACGGCGAGCCTGTTCCTCCTTGTCCCGTTGCAACTGCTCCTCCAACCGACGGGCTTGCTCCTCTTGACGACGAGCCTGCTCCTCCTTGTCCCGTTGCAACTGTTCTTGCAACTGGCGTCCCTGTTCCTGCAGCAGCGCCATTAAGGCAGACATGTCTGGCACTGCTGATACTGGAGAAACGCCAGATGAGCCAGCGACTGGCTCTGACGTAGGCTGGACACCACCCGGTGTCTGTGTGGGAGAGTCTCCAAATCGCCTTTGGTCCATACCTTGCTGCCGCTGACTCCTCGTACGGATACTATCCGTGTCGTCCTTCGGTAGAATCGGCATTATTTATCCCCGCTTCTGACACCAAATTGTTACGAGCTGGGTATGGGATAAATAAAATCACTACCAATTAAACACACGAATTAACTTTATTACTCAATAAACACTTATCACAATCACTTCAATACTACTGAACACTTTGTCGCACTAGATATCTCTTCGAACTTTTCGTTGTCTCGCTTAAAAGTGAACTGACTCACTTCGTCCTCAATCGGTCCTTTTATACCCAAGCAAACAAAAGACATTCGAGATAATTCTCTATTATTCAAGAAAGCATCCACAAAAAAACATTAACAAAAAAATAAATTTAAAGATAAAAGAACCGACAAGGAAGAAGTTACTTTACGTCGTCGGCATACGGTCGAAATTACAATGACAACTGCCGGCGACTCCCGGCGCCTGACCTTGAATACAATGTAAGTTCTATACCTACTACGGAAATAGGTACCTAAAAAAAATGAACTCGTATTTTCTAGGTACTACACAGTTATTAGCGCGGTTTCTCGAAGATTCTAGATGACCGTCGTCGTAAGCGTAACAATAACGAAGTAATATTGATAAATTATAAAGAGGATATAGCCACTTAACTACTTTGAAGTATGTATTATATGAACAGACGTTATCTTTTACAGTTCCGTGACTGACTCAATGTAAGAGAACGGAAATCCTTAAGACTAAAATCCTGGAAAGATAGAAATTCTTGACGTAGGTAAACAAACATTATTGCAGATAGGCAGTCGCTCCATGTTAAGTGCTGGTATTCAGCTGCATCCGGTTAGACTGGAAGCCGTCCCTAACATACTTGGGAAAAGACTAAACAGGTGATGATGAAGTAAAATTATTGCAGTTTATTGAAGAGTTAACATAACATCACGCCTGTTATCTCCGAAGGGTTAGGCAGAGGTGTGCAATCGGGCACAAACCCAGACTCCAGTAAGGCTAAAGGGAAAAAACTAATGAGACTTTTGCAAAACAACAGGCTCAACGAACGAGGCAGAAGTCGGTGACATTTCTTTGAATAATAAACTTTTTTTGCCAAAAACTTCCAAAACTTAATATTTGCACTCATTACATTGTTGTTATTTTCCATTACATTTTAGTCATAGCATGGAATCCCCCTTCCCTTGAATAAACCGTCTGGCTCATAAAACGCATCAAACATGCGTAACGCATCAAACATGCGTAATGTTGTTCTCATTTCCATACGACAGGACAAAGTCCGGCGACATACTGTAAATATCGCGTCATACGCCAACCTACACGTTATCTACATACCTAAGACCTTGGAGGCCTGACCAAGTGACCATAATGAATAAATATTATGTAATAAACGCGACAAGTTCATTACCCTATGATAACGTAACGTACATACATACGTTATGTATTTAACTGATTATTAACCAGACTGCGAGTAGACTATATCAGTAAATTAAAGAGGCATGTTTTAATAACCTTTGGTTAATTGTTTTATCGTTGTTTAAATGTTTGTTTGTCGTGTTTTACACACTGTTTTTGCTAAGAGCAGATAAACTGTTGTTTTATGCTTGTATTCGTATTTGCAAGGTCAGTTTTTTTTTCTTAATTTATGTAATGACTGATTAACTTGAACATGTTTGTTCTTTGTTAAATATGCGATTAACAGTATCATTTTGTACCCTATCACAACGTTATCCTATTTAACCTAAAGGTTGACTGGTGGATAATGCCTTTTAGCATTAAAGTCCGCCTATGTACTACTCTTGTACATGAAGTTTGAATAAATAAATTAACTTGAGCATGTTTTTTTGTTGTAATGAAACCACTGTTAATCAAATTACGCCATCCAAGTTTTATGCAAGTTTCAGAAACCTTAAAAACTCATTAAAAGTTTGAACGAAAGAAGAACTTCCAAATTACTTTTTTGACATTCAGTGTAAATTAAAATAGAATGATCCACGAGACTCACAAAACATAAAATACGATGAATTTATGATTTAAATTCAGTAATTATAATTGTACTGAATACCTACGTAAATATCGAATGTGTAATATATTTACAACACTGTTCCAGCAACAAGTTTTTGTGTAGCGTAAACATGTTGGCAATTGCAACATAATTCATTTACATCTCTCATATTCGGTAAGTAGGTCCTTATTACCCCCAAATGGGGCTTGTAGGTGACCAATTAGCGCTCTAGGGTATGATGAGGCTGAGGCTACATTAGGCCGCGACGCGACCTGCGACACATGAGCGATTAAAACAAGTAAATGAATGCTCACGTATATGGCTACACCGTACATCAATTCAATTCAGTTCAAAAAATTTCGCTCTTCCAGTCGCATCGCAAATCGCTGCCTACTGTAGCCTCAGCCTTAATGTCGCAAGAAAAGCCCTAGGGCGGTAAGTAATTAAAAAAAAACACTTCACTCTTTCAAAAAGTTCGCGTACATCTTTAACCATCATACTGGCAATAGACATCATGCATTCAGCCCAATGACAAAAGAGGTCGCTTTGCTATTCAGCCTTGTCTTCGTATGAGTATAACGCCTGTGTGGGGGAGGCTTAATAGTCATCAATTTTTAAAATATCGAACGGCGAAGCTCAATTTCGTTCTAAAAAAAAAAAAAAAAAAAAGAGATGAAAAAGGCGGTAATAGAAAACTTTACTTTCAATATTGTTTGTTTTTGGATTTTTTTTTATAATTACGTGCTAATTAGGAAAAAAACATGAGTTCTGCAAGTGATGGAGATATAAGCTGCACTCCCGATTCAATGAAAATGGAAGCTGAAGCAGCAATTAACAATATTTTGCCTGAAAGTTCTAAAGAGAGATATTTGAAAACTTTATTCTTGTAATGCCGGTTTTTTTCTTCTTACCTCATAATCGAGATGTAAAGCAGAGTAGTTAGCTCGGGTGTAAGCATCAATTGCACCCTCGAACTATTGGCGCCCTCGCTGCGCTCGTGCGCCTAAATATCTCGGGCTGCAATTGATGCCTTACAGCCCTTGGCTACTAATCTACTATTTATGTTCCTGTGTGCGAGAAATAATGTTCAGCAACTGTTTCACAGCTTTTGTTTGCCATAAAACATATGTTTCAAGAAGACGGAAAAAGGCGTTGAAAGGCCTCCCACTAAGTGAACTGATGAGTTGGTAAATAATAATAATAATAATAATCAATTTATTTTCAGGCATCTATGGCCCATAGATAAATACCTTACAGACTAACATAAATATAATAAAATACAATAAAGTAAAAGGTAAAGAATGCGGGCATCCGCTGGATGCGAGACGCATGGGTCTGGTCAATATGGCAACGTGGCGACTCTTGGGAGAATTATATATCCAGCAGTGGAAGTCTTTCGGCTGCAACGACAATGACTGACGGTTCTATAATTTTTTTTAAACTTACAAAAAAATTCCACGTGGAAAAAAACAGTATTTATCATGGTTTGACACCTACCCAAAAGGACAAAGGTTTTCTGAAGGAAAAACCCAAAAGTAAACTATGTCAAGTACTCACATAAAAGTAATTCCTATGTCTGCCAGTGAATCGACGATTGTATGCATCATCGCTATTTATGCACATACCGGAGACGTTCATGACCGTAAAGTATCTACTTCAGCAAAACCTGTCTCTTTCCAACTTATAACAGTTACTGTCTATCTATCTCACTCAGGCGCAGAATGCTGTGAGGCTCACTGCCGTGTTGAACAATCGTGACGGGCCTCGCGACCGCGGTTTCGAATAAACCGGTTAGTGGATCGTGATCGTGAAGCGAATGAAATGTACGAAGAACTTCTTTTGTTTTGACAATCTGATCGTGTATGAAAGAATGAATGACAAAAATAACATCGGTTAATGCAACATAATTATAGAAAGAGAAAATTCGTGATCCAATCCACATGTTATAGAAATGAAAGTGCTTTTATTTGTTTGCTTGTCAGGACTTCACACCTTATAGACTGAAGACACGTCGATGAAATTTAGTACGCTTATGAACCTGAAAGTATATGAATAAAAATATATAGGTTAAAGGAGACTTTCAGATGTTGCTTATAGAAATGCAATGAAAAATCTTACCCCATTTAAAAGGATGCTATGACTCTACCAGACTTACAATGGTGAACCAAAGAAATTCAGGAAAAAACCCATGATTTTCCCAGTTTACTCATAAGCAAAGTAGTACCAGGCAAACAGTGAAATGAGGTAATGAATCCGAATTGAGGTGACGGAATAAAATATTAGAACAATTCTTATACGACTGATTCACAATCCCATATGGGTCATCAATACAGTGGATTAATGCAAACAGTATTACAACTAGGATATATTAATAACTTAGGAGGAAGTTTGAAAGTGGAACCGCTGACTGAAAAGACATTTGTAGTAAATGGTTTGGTACCTAATGGTTGATCTGATGCGGAAGAATATGCAAAATGTCGTGAGGATAATTTTGGATAGCTATAAGTGAAGGGATGCGATGGATGGACTGTGTGATATTTGATAGTGCTAAAACTACTGAGATGATGAACAATAGAGGAGTTTTGAAAAAAGATGCTCTTGTGCATATCTATAGAAGAAGAAGACAATTATATTTTGCTACCCTAATGATGACGAGCAAGCAAAAGGAGTAAAAAACGTGTATGAGCCCCGACGCGGCGACGCCATGTTACATAGGACAAGAGCAGAATGATGGTGATGATGACATAGACGTATAATAGTAGCTGTCGATAGAACATCGAAACTAGTGGGTTTTTACTTGACACGCTGTTCTATATTTCCTCTATTATAGATCAAGTTCTTCTAATAATAGCACATAACAATGCATTTCTGAAGAAACTAGAATGAATACAGGACAAAACTGTCATTTATTAGTAATTTCAACTTGATCAGCAGTAATTACTTAGAAATTGATCCAGAAATAATTATTACAAATATGCATGTTTTATTAATACACAAAAACACGGGAAGCTGATAGATGAGGGACGCATAGAACAGGAAAAAATAGCAGAAGATAGGGGTGGTCAAAGATGAATAATACATGTTAGTAGATACGCATAACGTGAATGTGGATGGGTCCAAGAGGACGAATACCAAAGAAACGATGGATGCATTTTGTGAAGGATGATGTGACTTAGAAAGGACTGTTAGGGTGACTGCGACGACGTCTGAATATCTTCGTCAAAATCTATTCAGACGTCATCGGTTAGGATAGAGAGCGTAGAAGTTATAAAGTTTCGTATGTTTTTTTTCTGTTTTGTATGATGTGATATCGATCTATGAATGAGTTTTAATCACAACACAACAGAGGTAGGTACATCGCTAGTAATGTTTAAGGTCTATGTAACAGAGGCGAGCCTATTGCCATCAAACAGACACGAAACCTGTTTCCGGACGGCTACTAAATTCCTCATACGTGAGTCAGTCATCGCATAGCTTGACCAAAAGAGTATATACAGAGTTGCTTTGACAACCATACGCGTGGGCGCGATTCTGAGAACTCAACTTAGACGTAGGTCTTACGACATCCATCATTATTGGAATCAACTCAATGTTCTCATTGCTGGGATACACGCTTCCTCTCTGTGAGAGAGAATGAGGCACCTCGTGTGGGTTTAGCGCGTGTTAGTGCATCATAATCATTTCATCACCTTCATCTGCCTAGCCCTTTCCCAACTTTGTTGGAATCGAATTCCATGATAACCGAATGCAGCTGAATATCAGTATTTTACATGGAGCGACTGCCTATCTGAATCCACAACCCAGTTCATCATTTCATCCAAAAGACGTCCACTGCTGGACATAGGCCTCCCCCAGGCGTCGCCACATTGACCGGTCCCGTGCGTCTCTCATCCAGCGGGTTCCTGCAACCTTGACCAGGTCATCGGTCCACCTAGTGGGAGCCTTCCAACGCAACGTTTTCCGGTTCGCGGTCGCCATTCGAGAACTTTTCGGCCCCATCGGCCATCCGTTCTGCGAGCAATGTGCCCTGCCCATTGCCACTTAAGTCTGGCGATTCTTCGGGCTACGTCGGTAACCTTGGTTCTCATGCGGATGTCCCAGACAACCCAGTTAGCACTGGGTAATACGATAACCCTTGGTAAGCCTGGTTGTCAGGCTTTTAGGTCGCGGACTACTTAACGACTATCAAAGATCTAGACAATTAACAGCCTAGACCAACGACTAGATCATAGTCATTTATTTGTCAGAAAATGGAAGACGTGTGTCAATATACATTAATATTTTACAACAGGATTACAGATATTTCATGTCTGTGATGGTTCTAGGAAGTGCCACTTTCCTTATAAGTGTGCTTTCATCTTTTTGAGAAGTGTGGTGACGAAATATATTAACACAAACCGTGCTTACATACTACTAATATTATAAACGCGAAAGTTTATATGTATGGATGGATGTTTGTTTACTCTTTCACGCAAAAACTTCAGAACAGATTTAGATAAAATTTGGTACACAGATAGTTGATAACCTATAGGATAGGTTTTATGGCGATTTTATCTTTCCGTGGGATAATTTTCGAGTTGTAGCGAGCGAAGCCGCTGACAACACCTAATAATCTTAAGATATTTTGGTTCCACAATATCTATGGTGTTTCGATTTCACTTTCACATCTTTCTGAAGGCTCCCTTTATTATTTTATTTTACGCCCTTTATTAGTATTTTATAAGAAAAAGTCTAAATGAAACATTGTTTCGGAAACATGTTGTTCGACATGTTTGTTATTAAACTTATCAAAGATGTTCCGGGAAACAATATTGCACAACAGTTTTCAAACAATAATTAAACAATTTTATTACCTGTTGAGTTTGTTTTAGTTGTTTGGCAATGCTCGGAGGTAGCATCTGGTATAATAAGGAGTCACTTAGTTCTTTTTCATATTCAAGTTCACGCGCCTTTTCTGCTAAGTTGCTCGCGTATACCTGAAAAACAAATAAAGAAATAAACATTATTAGAGAATAATAAAATAGAGCTTACAGGGAGGAAGTTGCAAATTTGAATTAGACCAACTAACAAATTTTTTGGTTATTTTACCATCAACAGGCCACATAATCCAGACATCTGGTTGCTGAAAAAAATTAGAGACCTAGGAATATACCGCGTCAAGCCAAACCGGAATCACGTGTAGCACTTGCGTTTTATGACTCATACATACATAATTTCCATCCATTTGCCCAGGCCGAAATCATAGAACTTCTTCCTTACATACTTCTTTTACCTCGTTCACATTCATACATCTGGTTTTATCCCTACGCCGATTTCAAGTACCTACTACTACGCACCTGCCCTAAGGTCGGTGTATGTCTTTTTAGGGCATCCCCTCTCGGCGTTGCCAGTCACACTTATGACTCATTATCATCGTTTTAGACCAGAATCACCAACTAATGGGTAGTTTTATCTGTCCTTTCTTCTACCATACTCTCCAGTTCACTCATATTTAACTAAGAAGCACGCTACATTCGAATATGACGAAACTTACAAGAAAATTCCACAATGTATGAATGGATACGTAACACAATGTGCTCACGCTCAATGTTATCTCAATTTAGCTGGCATTGACCAAGGCCAACGGCCAACGCACTACAAGTAGTACGCTGCCTTGTAACGTTTGCTAAAACAATTGACGGCCACGCCTCCTTCGCGGCATTCAATTATTTTAAGCATTCACTGCACTCTTGTTAATCGTATTGATTCCTTTGAGAATGTTTATAGAATACAGACTTTTTTCTATGGAGGTAGGCAGAAACCCTCAGACCCCTAAACAATTTTCGATTTGGCAAACGATGCACCAAACATCTTGAATGTCTTCTCAAAGATTAGGGTCGTAATGTTATTATGAAATAGTTACCTGTATAGTATTGACTGCATTCCTGACCAGGACGATGATAATCGGGGACACCACACAGACTAGTATCAAAATCCCTGCGCAAACGACTTCTTGCCTTCTTGCATCCGTTAGACTTACTGTCACTTTGTCCCTGAAAAGTAGAAAGCCATTTATTATTATTTCGAAGTCATCATCATTTCAGCCAGAATACGTATAATGCTGGACATAGGCCTCCCCCAGGTGTCGCCACATTGACCGGTCCCGTGCGTCTCGCATCCAGCAGCTCCCCGCAACGTTCACCAGGTCATCAGTCCACCTAGTGGGACGTCACGGCAACGTCTTCCAGTTCCCGGCTTCGTAATATTTCGAAGTAGATTTGTAGCTTTGGAGCCCTGACATAGACAGAAGGTGACGTGGTAGACCTAGCTGGAAATGAGCAGAACCAACGACCAATGATCAACATTGGCACTATATTGAAAGATTTGGAACGTCTGAACGACCGGTTATAAGAGTAGTGGAAGACCAAAGAAATGATGGATGAACTGTTTGAAGGATGATATCGCAGGAAAGGAGGTGTGGCTGCGGGTTGTTTAAAAGAGATACCGCGGTCTCGACACAAAGAGCTAAGATGGAACATGGGTGGATTTTACTCAGTAGAAGTCTGACACTCCCCTTCGCTCTGCCCAAGAGCGGGGGGGGGAGTTATGCGATGATTATCCATCCACCAAAAAAAAAGGAGGTGTGGCTGCGGGTTGTTTAAAAGAGATACCCCGGTCTCGGCACATAGAGCTAAGATGGAACATGGGTGGTTTTCAGTCAGTAGAAGTCTGACACTCCCTACCGGTTTACCCACAGCGGGAGGAGTCGTTTGACGATTTCACAACCTTCAAAAAAGGGCTGAGTCACTTATGAATTAATCCCTGAATTTAGATAAGAATTTGTATAACTTCAAAAATTTTATAACAATTACAAAACCTGGGGAAGGGCGGAGCATCCTAAAACAAGCATACTATTTGCTTACTTGGATTCTAACAATTGTAGTTATATAAGATGAAGCAATAAACATTTTTATTTTTTATTATTATTATTTATTATATTATAGATAAGGCAAGAGAATGATGATTTCAATGATGCTGAATAATTATTATAACAAAAATTATGCAATTAGTTTTACATAATCAAACGTAACATAACTGTAAACGCGGCAACAAGGCACGGCATGGCAAGGCATAATCTCTACCCAACGTAAATTCACACTTAACCAGTCGTAGTAAGATACAGATTCAAATGTTCAATGCCGCGAAGGGAAATCCCCTTTGATGCCTTGGATTATCTAAACATTGTAATTTGTATCTTGTTACTACTTACTAGGTCTGAATTTACCATTGGTGCTTGGCCATGCCTTGTGCAAAGAACTGTAGTATTTTTAGCTCGGACCGCGGTTCGCGTTGGCATTACAGGCTGGATGAAAAACAGGTCTAAGTACAAAGGGAAAGTACCTTTATAAGGTTGAATGTCCTCAAAGCCGATAGCCATGAATCATACTATGACGAACCAAGGAGTTGGCTATTTATATTGATGACATCAATCTCAACTGGCCTTAATTTTTTTGAGAAAGTTACAATGTAAGTTTTTAAACTGACATGGTCACTGACACTACTATTAATATCATAAACGGGATATTTACCATGTTTGATTTTTGTTTCGAGTTCCCGATATTTCGGCGCTGTTACAAGCACCATGATCACGGATAAACTGAAGTCATTGCGGGTGGATGTTTATGAGCAGACAAAACGGTCTACCCTCTTTCTCGTTCGTTTTTTGCGTTCGGCACCACTACCATTGTCACTCACTACACGATTCTGTTCCCGACACACAAAACTCACTGTGTCCACTCGCGAACTTTTTTCGGCACTTTTTCGGTTTTTACACAGTTGAACCACTGGATTCCAGGCTCTCGACAGTTGAAACCCATCCTCCCGGTTAAAGTTGTCATATTTGGTAATTTCAATGGCCTCTCTGACCAGACGAGGTATATAGTGGCGTTCTGTCGAGATGACCTGAGGGTTATGCAACTCAATCCAGTGGTTTGATCCCGATTCCAGCAGATGTTCAGCTATGGCCGATTTTTGGGTGTCGTTATTTTTCACCGCCCTAATAAGCTCGGATATACGACAAGCCACCGTACGTTTTGTCTGACCGATGTACGACTTGCCGCAACTACAGTCTACTTTATAAACACCGGGTTTTTCCAGCGGAAAGTTGTCCTTCGGCGAACGCAGCATCTGGGACACTTTCCTGAAGGGAGTGAAAATGGTCTTTACGGCGTATTTCCGAAGAATATTCGCAACCTTATCTGTCACTCCCCTCACGTATGGCAAGAATGCTGGCTGCCTCTCAACTTCACATTTCCGGTGCTTATGAGTCGTTTTCCGTTTAGGTTGTGCGGACTTCCCTGTATATCCGTTTTTCTGTAGGACCTCCTGTACATGTGTTAACTCAACACGTAAATGTTCCTCGTCGCATAGATCGTATGCCCGGTTGATGAGCGACGTCACTACAGAATTCAGCTGTCTGGGATGGTGATGTGAATCGGCGTGTAGATATCGATCCGTGTGAGTCGATTTCCTATAGACAGAGTGGCTGAGAGAACCGTCAGTATTACGGACCCCTATTTCACGAAACAAAAATCAAACATGGTAAATATCCCGTTTATGATATTAATAGTAAGTTACAATGTATTTGTAAAAGATATTTCTAGCCTAGTTTTATATAATAAATCGAATTTTACAGTTATTTTTAAACCTAAAGATGTTCAAGTTAAGTTCGTGTTGACTCTATGAGAGGGTATGGTTAGTGTAATGGCTTCGCTGCATGTCACGGGTTCGAAGCTCGCACGAAAAAAAAAATTGTATTGCCTACAGATAGTTGTTCCGGGTCTGGCTGTTTGTGTATGTGAGTTTAAATATTTGTAAATGCACCCACGGTACAGGATAAATGCCTAGTGCGGTGTAACGTTGGTTTTAAGAAAAAATGAGAGGTTTATAATCGGTGTAATGATAATAACACATATGTAATGATAACCTAACCTAACCGAAACCGAAAGGTCTTTGACCCTTATTTTTAAAGCCATTGAGTTTTTTTTTAAAGATATCTTTTTAACAACCATCTAGTGGCAGATATAATGAAGGTCAAACTTCCAACTTTTTCACGAGTTTTTTTCTTTAAATATATTTTTAATGTTTAGCTCTTTACTTTAAATACCTCCAGAACCCCAAATTATTCAATACATCTATCAGTACAATGTTATGACGTCGCCAGCTCTAGCCTTGAATTTCAAAAATATTCACATTCGATTCTTACTACTAAGTGTATTTAAACTACAATAATTAAAGTCCACCCATCCATAAACCAACCTCAACAAAACGTTATTAAATCTCGATCGACACTTGTGGCTATTATTCATGGTTTGTGTAACAATAGATTTGACTGTATTGAAATCACAAATAAGTTATGCTATACAGTACCTAGAACTGTAATCAGACGGGCGGCGCGCGTGCCCCGGTTGTTCCATGTAGATTCATGCAGGACTAACGCCGGAGCACGAGTGCCTCTTCGTCAACTTGTGGAGGCCTATAACGCACACTTCATCGACATAGATATTTTCTCTCTTTCTAGTATAAAATTTAAAACCTTAGCAATAAATTCTCTTTCACCGCAGTCTTAACTTATATTCGCTTAATTCATTTAAACGTGACAAGATTTATTGTACTTAAGTACATTTCCGTTACTTACTTCTTCATATATTAATCCGTGGACAATGGTGTGGGTTATATGTTTACATATTTATGTAACGAATCATAATTGTTAAACTTAACATGTAACTGTTTTTTTGTCCCTAATAAATAAAATAAAATAAATTACTAATCCACCAGCTGTTCTAACAGGAAAATACCCATTTGTACTCTAAATAAATAACTAAAACGTTTTAAATTGCATAGTTATTAATTATTACTAAATACGGTACAATTATGAATTAACAACAGCGCAATTACAACTCTGTTATAGACGAGTGACATCACAGTTTTGTGGTTGGGAAGTTTCATTCAACTACCGTAAGTTGTCATACTGCGGCTGCACTATGTATTTCGTCATAGACCAAAAGGTTCAGGATAAATTAATTAGTGGAGCAATAGCTCCACTAATTAATTTATCCTGAACCTTTTGGTTAATAAATATATTACCTACCTTATTTGGACCGATAGTATGGTATACCAGGAATCTATGACGGGATTCAGTTCCCTTGAAAGATGATAACTAAAATGAAGTCATCTGGAAAGGCTAGCTATGTTAGAAACTCCAGTTAGCAATACAAGCTAAAGTATAGGGGACTGGCTGTCTGTAGAAGGAGCAATGGCCGAAACGAGTCCCAGAGTCCTGGAGTGGAGTCCGCGTTTTGACAAGCATAGGACGCGAGCGGATGATAAATTCAATGCCTTTTCCCAAACATATTTTTCAGTCCACTGGATTCAACTGAATACAAGTATTTTCCATGGACCGTCAAAATATTCATCCGATAAAGTGCACGAATGAGGAAATTAATTTCGTATCCCACTTTTTCCAAAAAAAAATCTCATCAGGCCGTGTGCTTAACCAAACCTTCTTTTTGTCTCACAGACCACCAAAACATTTCTTCACTGATTCTCATAATCATCATTCTTCTGCTCTGGTCGGTCTAGCATGTCTTCTTCTTCTAAACTTCTCAATTACTCGTCATCTTAGCAGTCACCTCCATCTAGTCATAATCATACTTCACACATTATTTTTTCATTTTGTTGGTCTTCCTCTACACTTATATATTCATATTCTATATTTTCCTCCGCAGCACACTATGTCAGTATAAGTTTAAAGCTATTTCTGAAGACATCGCTTGTTTACTAGACTCAACTTATCAATAAAACCCCGAGATGTGCTCACCCTGCGAAGGCATACAAGTGTGAAGATAGGGAAATGGGAAGCCAGCCAAGTATTTATAGTTTCCGCTGTGTTATTCACATATACGCGTGAATAAATATGAACTGAAAAATATTATTGCGATAATGAAATGCAGAACGTGTAACCAAAGATTGTCATGCAAAAATGCAAAAAAAAACATTGAATAATGTGATTTTAGTTTTAGTAACCAACATTTTAAAGTATTTTCGTTACCTGATTAATTTTCTTGGAAGTATCTGATGCGTTTTTCTTATTTTTTATACCACTGTTCTTATTTTGGTGGTCTAAAAGTTTGCCCTCTATCTATCTATTTCAATGGAACCTTATAATTATAGATTAAGTAGAATGTATGAGAGCCTGCTGCGCTGACCTCAAATGAGTTTGGACAGGATAGAGAAATTATAATAAATAAATAAGTATACATTAATTCTACTTCGGAGAAAAGTAGTATAGTGACCTAACGGTAAAGACCCGAACTAACAAATTCAGGTCGTGAGTTTGACTCCAAGCAGATCTACCAAGCTTGATTTATAAACAAAGAAAGAGAAGAACTCGTGGTTAGATAATAACAGCCGCTCGGATCAATCTACAGGTTAAGTCGTGCTTGCCTAGGTTGGTCTGGGGTTGGGTTACCACCCATTGCATACTTCGTTTGCCTGGAAAGCAAAGAAGTCGTTGGTCCCGGCTGTCATCTGTGAGATCAGATAACCAGTTGCTCCATGAAAAATACTGGCTTGCAACTGCATTCAGTAAGACTTGAAGCCGATCCCAACAAATTTGGAAAAGGAAAGAAAAAAAAAATAAACGAATCGTTTTAAATCAAACGCACCAGAAGTCCAGAACCGTGAACTTGATACACGTGCGGGGGTTATTGTAACAGATTTTATCAGTGAGTCAATTGAACGGAAGCGGTGACTAACCACATGGGCTGGCGCCGCATCGTCTGCAAACAGACGCCACGTGGCACACATATATTTCAAGCGTTTTAAAACGTCCGTATAAATTAGATGAATGCGATGCGACGTATCATTAATTATGATTACATTGAAGATATAATTATTTGCAGAGAGAGCAGTTGTGGCAAAGTGGTGGCGGCCCCGACTTACGAACAGTGAGTCGTGGGTTCGAACCCCGTCAGGCGCATTACTTTGTGCAATTTATTTCATCACCACTGCTCTCGAAACGGTGAAGGAAAACATCGTGAGGAAACCGGCATGTCTTAGAACCAAAAAATTCGAAGACATGTGACATCTACCAATCCGCACTGGGCCCGCGTGGTAGATTATAGCCCATCCCTCTCCTATAGAGGAGGCCTGAGTTCCTGCAGTGGGAACATCATAGGCTGATGATGATAATTATTTGTCTTTAGTCGCGTTTTTACTGCCTGAGAGAAGATTTATTTGTTCTAAGAAAAACAGAATTATGTGTTCCGTACGCGTAAAATCAGCTGTTCACTTCCTGCCTAGCTACCGAGTTCATCGAACTTCTCGCCGCGCTTGCCGTTCGCTGCGTGCGTTATGCCTCGGTAACGATACCTACATTGCGTATGAGGAAATAAAACAAATACCTAACATTTATTGGATCAACCATAACGTTCCTGAAATAATTTATGGTACCGGTCATCTTAATCCTTACTAACGTAATTATAATATTATAAATGCGAAAGTAACTCTGTCTGTCTGTCTGTCGCACTTTCACGCCAAAACTACTGAACCGATTTTAATGAAATTTGTTACACAAATAGACAAAGAACAGAGTCGGACAAAGAACAAAGGATATAGGACTTTATAACGCGAAAAAGGGTTGTAAGGGGTTGAAAGGGAGAAATTAAGGGATTAGTTTTGGTCGCGATAACCGACATCCACGCGGACGATGCCGCGGGCATCAGCTAGTTGTAATAATATAATTCACCCTATCAGTCTGCGGAGGGCCGTCTCTTTCAAATTATTTTGAACTTAATTAATAAATCAAATTCCTAAAGTGTAATGATATTTAGAGCTGCATTTAACCGTCGTCGCATAGTGTTGGTCAAACCGAGCATAAAATGTTCCTTTGAGGAGTATTACTAACTAGCTTTTGCCAGCGGCTTCGCCCGCGTGAAAATTAAGATTTGCCATACAAACTTTCATCCCCTATTTAATTCCCTTAGAGGTTGAATATCGAAAAATCCTTCCTTATTCCTTGTCTACATTATAAAGGGAACCTCTGTGCAAAATTTCAGCTTTCTAGGTCCAAGGGTTTGGGTTGGGCGTTGATGAGTCAGTCAGTCAGTCAGGAGTTCAGGACTTCTCTTTTTATTTATATAGATATATAGATGTTTAGTGCCTACCCTGCTGTCAGTTTTTATACCACCCTTGAGCAGGAGCTACGGCAACGGCCACGTAAAGCCAAACCTCTTGGCTTGGCTTTACATGCCGTCGAGAAATATCTCTCAGACAAGCTGGTTTCCTCACGATGTTTTCCTTCACCGAAGCAAGTGATAATCAAACAATGCACATGTACCCGAAAAATCAATGTAATAAAAAGAAAATCCTGACTGACTAGTCAGGATTTTCTTTTTATTACCCGACTGCGGCGAAGCCCAAAAGGAGGGTTATGTGTTTGACGTGTATGTAAGTTTGTATGTATGTCTGTTTCTTTGTTCCCTCATAACTCCTAAACGGATGAAGGGATTAGAATGAAACATACGTCGTTAGATTTGTCTTGATGGCGCGAGTGTTATAGGCTACATTAAAATTAAAAAACAAAGAAAAATTGCTGATTTTGGTTGACTTTTTTTTAATATAGATAGAATATTCTACCAAATATCCATTCTGAGGAAAACCATAGAACTGTATTACACAATATTTCAAGCTTCATTTGAAGATTTCAAGCAGTTACTGGCCGTTTTGGTTCCATTGAATGTAAGACAGCAGACGGCACAAACATTTGCTTGCTCCATTACACACATATGCCACTGACGACAATCTCTCCACCATTTTCTTCCTCAAGGACACACAAAGAATGCCGGTAGTTTGAAAGAGATACCGCAGCCTCAACACAAAGGGCTAAGAAGGAACATGGGTGGTTTTTAGTCAGTAGAAGTCTGACACTCCTTACCGCTCTGCCCAAAACGGGAGGAGTCATTAGATGATTTTCCACCCTCCAAAATAAAAGGACATTTTAAAGATGGGCTTGTGGTTGGAACCATGACGTTTTGAGTTCGGTTGCCAAGTCGGGTAACATATTATTGGGTTTTTGGTCAGGAATTTCGAAGTAACAGCCACAGACTCTGATTTCCATGCCCAGTTAATGGCAATTGGCTTGCCCGCTATAACATGGGACTTAAACATAACCCGTTAGAGTAGGTACTATTAGGTTCACCCCTGCCTACTCCTTCAGGGTTTTTTTTTTTTTTTAAACGTTGCCCTACACTATGAATATCTCCTGTATCGTGGGTGCGTTCACAAACATTTAAACTCACATACACAAATACCCAGACCCGAAACAACTATTTGTAGGCCGTACAAATATTTGTTCCGTGCGGGGATCGAACCCGCGACACGCAGCGCAGCAGTCCAATCGCTTAGCCACTGCGCCAACCGTGCCGTCAAAATCGGATTTCACGTGTCATGTTATGTTGAGCTTAAAATCTCTGATATCCGCACATGCAAGTCTTGATCTTGCTAGTAATTTTCTAGTTAAGTTATTGCGAATTACAACCAGTAATTACTCTAGATAATTGTGCTGTCAATCGGCAATTATCGTGTCTTGTCGCGGCGCCTAGACGTGGTTCAAGACATCTATAATAATAAAAAAGACTAGCTTTGCATGCGTGGATGTCGAAAAGTATCCTAACAATCCAATCCCCTATTTAACTTCCTTAGGGGTTGAATTTTGAAAAAAAAATATACTAAAACCTTCCTCGATAACCACTCTATTCATTGGTGAAAACGGCATGAAAATCGCTGCTGAAGTTTTTGAGTTTATCACGAACAGACAGAGAGACGCGGCGGAGTACTTCGTTTTATAATTTACTAGTGACTTGCCCCGGCTTTGCACGGGTGCAAAAAAGGTATTAAAACCTGCCTCTTGAATCACTCTATCTATTAAAAAAACCGCATCAAAATTCGTTGCGTAGTTTTAAAGATTTAAGCATACAAAGGGACATAGGGACAGAGAAAGCGACATTGTTTTATACTATGTAGTGATGTATTGATACATCACATGTGTTATCTTCGAACGCTTAGACAGAGGTTTACCTAATAAACATATTACACTCACATTTTCGCTAGTCATGTCTAAGTTCTTAATAGGGGTCGAGCAGAATCCTTGGCTGCCACTGAGAATATCCTTTTAAAAAACCTATAACTCTTGACTCAACACGGTTTAATCCATGACATTCCGATAAAATACTAAATAGTGTCAATCGCACACCTTTAGTCAAATAAGAACACACTTACACAAAGAAAATAAAATTGCAAATATCGCTGCTGCTCTTTCAAGAATATACTGAAATAGCAACGACAAAAACGAACCTTAAGCGATTGGGAATTGAATCTAGAATAGACTTGTTTGATTCACGTCACGTTTCAAATTAAATCAAGCGTGTTTGACTTAGGGCAATCAAAGGTGGCGGATCGTGTGCTTGCTACGTGTATGTTATTGACGATATTCTCGGGTGAGAAACGAATGCGTTTTATTACCAGAGGTCGGAATTAGGTAGAGTTATTTATGAACTTTCATCGAAATGTTGATATAAATATTGAATCAATCTTTTATAATCAATAATCAATGATTTATAATACATCCAGTGTGGTCAACAATATTTCAAATAAATAATAATAAAAACCTCAGCGATAGATAATACAAGACAAATAAAACAAAGATAATTAACATACAATTTTCATTAGTATTTACATAAATTCTCATAGTTATACCTACTTCTTCACCTTTTTATAAATCACGGGGTTTTTCTGCTCTTTAAAATTAATCTCTGGATTTTAGGCTGAACCGCTTTATTCTTTCGCTGTATGAAATCAGAGAAAAAAGTACACACGGCTACACATCAAGCTATACAAAACCAGTTAATCTTGGCCTCACTTTACTAGATCTTTTCGCACAATGAACGATCAGATTATACTGGTTTTGTATAGCTTGATGTGTAGCCGTGTGTACATAAATAACTCTACCTAATTCCGACCTCTGTTTAATACCCTTATTTCATTCAACCGTTCACTTGACAAACTGAATGAAAATATAGGTTTGAAGACGCCTTCATTTCGTTATTACGAGTATAACCTTTAATTTTATCTTGTCTTGTTACTAGTTAGCTAGTAGGTATGTATTGGTTAAATCATTGAACCAAAATGCAGTTCGCCGAAACCGGTGACAATACATGACAGATATGATTTGATCAGGCAGCCAGGATCATCTCCTCACGAGAAAACTCCTCAACGGTTAATAGCACGGCCACGATTTTTTGTAAATTGATGTTTTTGTTTATCAATTCTACATTTAATCACATACTCAAAAAAAATGTTACCGGTATTTTGTTTTGTTAGGCTCGCCATACTAATATGCAAACCACTGCAACTCCTGCACTAATGGGACAAAGGATGACGTCATGACAAGAAAGGAGGTAACGGCTGATATGACGAATAATAGAGAATTTTGGAAGAAGAAGAAGAGAAGCAGTGCTGATCCCAATTAAATGGGGATTACAGGCAGGAGAACAGAAGAATAATGACGACTGATAGGAATTGAAGTGTTATAATGTATTGTCTCTGCATCACAAATCCCCAAGGCATTAAGTCCGCCTTTGAACGATTTTTTGTGCATAAAGTTTTAATAAATAAATAAATGTTTTAGTTGAAAAAATATTCTATAACTTTGACGTTCGGTACTGACCTGATGTTCTCTCGCAGTTGCTTCTGTACAGCTCTCAGCTTATCAAGGAACGTAGCAGTCTGATCAAAGTACTCAATAGCATCAGCGACGCTGCCATCCTGGTGTTTATTGTCCACAATCTGCTGGTTCCTGCAACCAAAACAGACCAATATAATTCTCTATGGGAACAAAAACAAAAGAAGTTTGAGATATCACCTGTACTGCTAGGCTTAAAAAGTCACGAAGAAGCAATGATAGTTCAAATATGAGCTCAATTTTTGGAGATTAGCAGAAACTCAGAAAACAGAGGTACATAGAAAATCTGGTCTGGTCATCCCTTGAGACCTAACAATGACTGACCGATGAAGAATTTGACGGTTTTTGGTTCCTGCCAGAGTTTTAATGTCACCCATTGGGCCTGGTTTGGTTTTCTGACAGCGTTGAGGAGGAGTTTTTCGATATCTTTTTATAGTTTGTTTTGTACTTAGTTTAGATTAAATATTTTGTTGTTATACGCAAATGAATTCGAAAAATAAGAGGTTCGAACTCGAGACCTACTTATGACTTGTCAGTTAACGGTCATACCACTAAACCATGACTGCTAATATGGTGGATGTTAAAATATGTTCCATGGTCCATCGTGATAAAGTTACAGATTACATGCTCATTTTCCATAATGAGGGAGTGCATACAAAATTAATGGAACTATTTTACTCGCACTGATCGGTTTCAATCCATTTCAACTTGTACTGTAAACTTGTAACCCGTAATCTACTTTCATACATATTCTCAACTTATATTAGGACATATTATAATAGGCCTTACAAGAATTTGTTCAAACGCAGCCCAGACGGTAGTCTATATTATAGACTACCGTCTGGGCTGCGGCTTGTCCGAAAGAGATACCACGGCCTCGAAACAAAGGGCTAAGAAGGAACATGCGTGGTTTATAGTCAGACAATCCCTACGGAGGAGTCATTTGATGATTTCACACCCTCCAAAAATGAGCCCTATAGACTAAAAACAGCATCAAATTGGTCTACTCACTTTTTCTCTAAGTCCTGGTACTCATTGCTGTCTTCCTTGATATCCTTATGAAGAGGAATGAGAGACGGCACTAGGTTCAGCGTGTTGTCTAGCAGATCTCGTCCCAAAATCATATGGGCTATGTACCTGGGAAAAAAATAGCTATTAAAATATGCAGATATTGATGATTATCGAAAAATTAAAATCGAAAAATATTGGACACATTTTTTTTTTCTTTTTTCACGTAACCAAAAAATAAAGACGGCACAGTGCTTCGAAAACTCATGTGACGTACAATTTCAGTACATTTTTTACCGGAAAGTGACGTCACAAGCCTCCGCGCACGACCATTGTCTCGTTTTATCTTCGTCAACTTTTATTAATTTGATAAAAAAAAACGATAATCCAACTGACGAAGAACAATTAGAACAACAGTTTTGTTTTTGTCAGGAAACATCCATATAGAAAACTTATCCTATTATTTATTTAATTAAAAACTTTTAGATATTTATTTGTTTGTTTTCGCTTGTTATGCTGTCTGCTTACCTTTCATAAGCTCGGGGTTGTAGATACCCTCTTGCAAAGTAGTTTATACCTAGTACGGAGCCGATGCCCTTACATTCGATGCTCCGGAGCAGATTCTTGAATCCAACCAGGTACCTGGGGAAAAGCAGTTTGTTAATCAGGACCTTTTTCCACCCATTGCCAGGCCAGCGAGGCGGATATAGGTTAAAGAAAACTTAGTTGCACTCAGAGGCGTCGGTAAGTTATAATATTATAAGTGCTGCCATACAACATGGCTATTAATATTTATTCAGTATCGGACAACAATACAATCCATTTTGTTAGTAAACAGTGCCTTATACCTAATGTTAGTAATACACAACAAAACACAATCAACATCAGCAACACATTAATATTTATCTGTCTGAGGCCAGTTGCCCAGAGAGTAATCAAGCAGAAGACGAGCTATCTAAGCTATCTAGTTGACCACCCTCTCCACAAAATGCCTCAGAACAGGGAGGCTATGCCTCCAGTCTCTTGGGCACATGACCAGCTGACACCGTTAAGGAGAAGTTCTATAATTCACTTTTATAGTTTGTTGTTACTTTAATTTATTTAATCGTATACGGTTTTTATTTAACATCTTAATATTTGAATACTGCCAAAATGCTGATTAAAAGCAAATTATTAAAAGTAAATGAGTACCATGAAAAGTTTGCGATATTAAAGGAACATGACGGTCTTTGTAGAAATATAATAATAGTATATTAATATATGAACCTGAACGAGGAAAATATATTGTGTAAAGATGAAACACGTGTAGATAATGTGCTTTTGTCCTGAAAGGAAAATCACGTGAGTATACCATAATACCGTGGCTGAAATTCGCACTTTATCACTTTTACTTGTTTTCTAACCACCGTTGCAGTAACCTTCACCGCTGCTGCACCATAATTTGGTCCTTCGAGCCGGATCCTTAATCATCAAAAGCTAAATGAGTCATGTAATTTTGTCAAGGATTCTGCCATGATGATTTTGATTAAGTAGAGTAGGATAACTATCATGTTTTTGATGTCATCATCTGCCTAGCCTTTTCCCAACAACGTAACTCGTAAGGGTCGGCTTCCAGTCTAACCAGATGCAGCTGAATACCAGTATTTTATATGGAGGGACTGCCTATTTGGCCACCGCAACCCAGTTAACACTGGGTAATAGTCCTCCTGACCGTTTTTCGGCCACGGCGGCCAATCTTAGTGGAGATTGGCCATCGGCGCTGGAGATATTATAGTGCACAAGTGTGTGCGCAGGCACAAGTGCACTCTCTGTTCCTATATCTCTCATAGTCCGATAGGACGGCAATCTGACACGACCGGAGAGAGATCAGGCGCAGGACCAGCGGCTTAACGTGCTTTCCGAGGCACGGGGGTATTATACCACCAACTTCCAAACTCCGGGCTACTACTGGGAAATTACTAATGAAAAAACCCAATAGCACTTTTTGTCCGACCCCGGAATCGAACCCAGGACCTCACGCTCTGCAGTCGCGCTTGCGACCACTAGACCAACGAGGCAGTTAATACGATCCTATTGGTAAGACTGGTTGTCAGACTTTCAGGTCCCTGACTACTTGTAACGTGCCTAACATTATGTTTTTGATGAAAACTTTCTATTTGCGCGCAAGCAGTAAAACCGTTTCGTATGCCGTGACGGAAGATGGCATGAAACTGTTATGGCGTGATGCCTGCTGAAATGAAACTTTTACCATTGGGAAAGAATTCCTCTCCAAAACACCAGTAATTAGATTAGGCAAGTTTGTGTCAAACTTTTTACATTTCTGTCTGAAAATATTTTGATTGTGTATCAAGGACGTTACACAAAACTGTTGTTTTCGTAGCGTTTTAAGATCTAAATTACCATATATAACTTTGGACCATTGTGAGCTCAAATATCTCGATATTCTTATGCATTCATATTTAAGTGGGATTCTGACCTCGGCTATATTCCTGGCTATTCGAGCGTGTTTTCTTGTCATTTGGAGAAAGTTTAGAAAATAAAGATATTTGCAAGACTGTTACAGGTTGAATGGAATAACAAAACGATTAGATTCCATATAAATATGGGCGTCGTTCAAAATTAACTCGAGAGGATAAAAACTTTGTTTTTATTTCATAGTTTCAATTAGAAATGAAAAAATTCTTATAACATTCATTTTGACGTGACAACGTCTTATAATTCGATAGAGCCGGCTGCACGCACGAAAAAACATGACTCATGAGGCGTTACCTCTGAGGCGTTACCTCTGAGGCGTTACCTCTGAGGCGTTACCTCTGAGGCGTTACCTCTGAGTCGTTACCTCTGAGGCGTTACCTCTGAGGCGTTACCTCTGCGTTACCTCGCTCTGAGGCGTTCCATGTAAGGCTTGAAGTGCAAGCGAGAGCGCGGAACGAGCGACAAAGAAGCACAATCGGCCTTTGCGTTCGGCAGCGTTCGACATCCGTCTCTCTCCTACTTGAGTGAGCGATGCGTCTGCGTGGACAGCTGCTATACTGTACATTTACATGTTTTGATCGAGTATCAAGTGCAGTGTAAAGTGAATGTGGTGTCAATTGTTTATGGCAACGATAATTACAGCGATAAAGGTAATGATTCTGGCTCATTCCCATTAGTTCGATTCATTATTTCGATCGTCGAACTAGTGAGAATTTTTTTGACGTGACAACGTCTTATAATTCGATAGAGCCGGCTGCACGCACGAAAAAACATGACTCATGAGGCGTTACCTCTGAGGCGTTACCTCTGAGGCGTTACCTCTGAGGCGTTACCTCTGAGGCGTTACCTCTGAGTCGTTACCTCTGAGGCGTTACCTCTGAGGCGTTACCTCTGCGTTACCTCGCTCTGAGGCGTTCCATGTAAGGCTTGAAGTGCAAGCGAGAGCGCGGAACGAGCGACAAAGAAGCACAATCGGCCTTTGCGTTCGGCAGCGTTCGACATCCGTCTCTCTCCTACTTGAGTGAGCGATGCGTCTGCGTGGACAGCTGCTATACTGTACATTTACATGTTTTGATCGAGTATCAAGTGCAGTGTAAAGTGAATGTGGTGTCAATTGTTTATGGCAACGATAATTACAGCGATAAAGGTAATGATTCTGGCTCATTCCCATTAGTTCGATTCATTATTTCGATCGTCGAACTAGTGAGATTTTTTTTGACGTGACAACGTCTTATAATTCGATAGAGCCGGCTGCACGCACGAAAAAACATGACTCATGAGGCGTTACCTCTGAGGCGTTACCTCTGAGGCGTTACCTCTGAGGCGTTACCTCTGAGGCGTTACCTCTGAGTCGTTACCTCTGAGGCGTTACCTCTGAGGCGTTACCTCTGCGTTACCTCGCTCTGAGGCGTTCCATGTAAGGCTTGAAGTGCAAGCGAGAGCGCGGAACGAGCGACAAAGAAGCACAATCGGCCTTTGCGTTCGGCAGCGTTCGACATCCGTCTCTCTCCTACTTGAGTGAGCGATGCGTCTGCGTGGACAGCTGCTATACTGTACATTTACATGTTTTGATCGAGTATCAAGTGCAGTGTAAAGTGAATGTGGTGTCAATTGTTTATGGCAACGATAATTACAGCGATAAAGGTAATGATTCTGGCTCATTCCCATTAGTTCGATTCATTATTTCGATCGTCGAACTAGTGAGATTTTTTTTGACGTGACAACGTCTTATAATTCGATAGAGCCGGCTGCACGCACGAAAAAACATGACTCATGAGGCGTTACCTCTGAGGCGTTACCTCTGAGGCGTTACCTCTGAGGCGTTACCTCTGAGGCGTTACCTCTGAGTCGTTACCTCTGAGGCGTTACCTCTGAGGCGTTACCTCTGCGTTACCTCGCTCTGAGGCGTTCCATGTAAGGCTTGAAGTGCAAGCGAGAGCGCGGAACGAGCGACAAAGAAGCACAATCGGCCTTTGCGTTCGGCAGCGTTCGACATCCGTCTCTCTCCTACTTGAGTGAGCGATGCGTCTGCGTGGACAGCTGCTATACTGTACATTTACATGTTTTGATCGAGTATCAAGTGCAGTGTAAAGTGAATGTGGTGTCAATTGTTTATGGCAACGATAATTACAGCGATAAAGGTAATGATTCTGGCTCATTCCCATTAGTTCGATTCATTATTTCGATCGTCGAACTAGTGAGAATTTTTTTGACGTGACAACGTCTTATAATTCGATAGAGCCGGCTGCACGCACGAAAAAACATGACTCATGAGGCGTTACCTCTGAGGCGTTACCTCTGAGGCGTTACCTCTGAGGCGTTACCTCTGAGGCGTTACCTCTGAGTCGTTACCTCTGAGGCGTTACCTCTGAGGCGTTACCTCTGCGTTACCTCGCTCTGAGGCGTTCCATGTAAGGCTTGAAGTGCAAGCGAGAGCGCGGAACGAGCGACAAAGAAGCACAATCGGCCTTTGCGTTCGGCAGCGTTCGACATCCGTCTCTCTCCTACTTGAGTGAGCGATGCGTCTGCGTGGACAGCTGCTATACTGTACATTTACATGTTTTGATCGAGTATCAAGTGCAGTGTAAAGTGAATGTGGTGTCAATTGTTTATGGCAACGATAATTACAGCGATAAAGGTAATGATTCTGGCTCATTCCCATTAGTTCGATTCATTATTTCGATCGTCGAACTAGTGAGTTTTTTTTTGACGTGACAACGTCTTATAATTCGATAGAGCCGGCTGCACGCACGAAAAAACATGACTCATGAGGCGTTACCTCTGAGGCGTTACCTCTGAGGCGTTACCTCTGAGGCGTTACCTCTGAGGCGTTACCTCTGAGTCGTTACCTCTGAGGCGTTACCTCTGAGGCGTTACCTCTGCGTTACCTCGCTCTGAGGCGTTCCATGTAAGGCTTGAAGTGCAAGCGAGAGCGCGGAACGAGCGACAAAGAAGCACAATCGGCCTTTGCGTTCGGCAGCGTTCGACATCCGTCTCTCTCCTACTTGAGTGAGCGATGCGTCTGCGTGGACAGCTGCTATACTGTACATTTACATGTTTTGATCGAGTATCAAGTGCAGTGTAAAGTGAATGTGGTGTCAATTGTTTATGGCAACGATAATTACAGCGATAAAGGTAATGATTCTGGCTCATTCCCATTAGTTCGATTCATTATTTCGATCGTCGAACTAGTGAGTTTTTTTTTGACGTGACAACGTCTTATAATTCGATAGAGCCGGCTGCACGCACGAAAAAACATGACTCATGAGGCGTTACCTCTGAGGCGTTACCTCTGAGGCGTTACCTCTGAGGCGTTACCTCTGAGGCGTTACCTCTGAGTCGTTACCTCTGAGGCGTTACCTCTGAGGCGTTACCTCTGCGTTACCTCGCTCTGAGGCGTTCCATGTAAGGCTTGAAGTGCAAGCGAGAGCGCGGAACGAGCGACAAAGAAGCACAATCGGCCTTTGCGTTCGGCAGCGTTCGACATCCGTCTCTCTCCTACTTGAGTGAGCGATGCGTCTGCGTGGACAGCTGCTATACTGTACATTTACATGTTTTGATCGAGTATCAAGTGCAGTGTAAAGTGAATGTGGTGTCAATTGTTTATGGCAACGATAATTACAGCGATAAAGGTAATGATTCTGGCTCATTCCCATTAGTTCGATTCATTATTTCGATCGTCGAACTAGTGAGAATTTTTTTGACGTGACAACGTCTTATAATTCGATAGAGCCGGCTGCACGCACGAAAAAACATGACTCATGAGGCGTTACCTCTGAGGCGTTACCTCTGAGGCGTTACCTCTGAGGCGTTACCTCTGAGGCGTTACCTCTGAGTCGTTACCTCTGAGGCGTTACCTCTGAGGCGTTACCTCTGCGTTACCTCGCTCTGAGGCGTTCCATGTAAGGCTTGAAGTGCAAGCGAGAGCGCGGAACGAGCGACAAAGAAGCACAATCGGCCTTTGCGTTCGGCAGCGTTCGACATCCGTCTCTCTCCTACTTGAGTGAGCGATGCGTCTGCGTGGACAGCTGCTATACTGTACATTTACATGTTTTGATCGAGTATCAAGTGCAGTGTAAAGTGAATGTGGTGTCAATTGTTTATGGCAACGATAATTACAGCGATAAAGGTAATGATTCTGGCTCATTCCCATTAGTTCGATTCATTATTTCGATCGTCGAACTAGTGAGATTTTTTTTGACGTGACAACGTCTTATAATTCGATAGAGCCGGCTGCACGCACGAAAAAACATGACTCATGAGGCGTTACCTCTGAGGCGTTACCTCTGAGGCGTTACCTCTGAGGCGTTACCTCTGAGGCGTTACCTCTGAGTCGTTACCTCTGAGGCGTTACCTCTGAGGCGTTACCTCTGCGTTACCTCGCTCTGAGGCGTTCCATGTAAGGCTTGAAGTGCAAGCGAGAGCGCGGAACGAGCGACAAAGAAGCACAATCGGCCTTTGCGTTCGGCAGCGTTCGACATCCGTCTCTCTCCTACTTGAGTGAGCGATGCGTCTGCGTGGACAGCTGCTATACTGTACATTTACATGTTTTGATCGAGTATCAAGTGCAGTGTAAAGTGAATGTGGTGTCAATTGTTTATGGCAACGATAATTACAGCGATAAAGGTAATGATTCTGGCTCATTCCCATTAGTTCGATTCATTATTTCGATCGTCGAACTAGTGAGATTTTTTTTGACGTGACAACGTCTTATAATTCGATAGAGCCGGCTGCACGCACGAAAAAACATGACTCATGAGGCGTTACCTCTGAGGCGTTACCTCTGAGGCGTTACCTCTGAGGCGTTACCTCTGAGGCGTTACCTCTGAGTCGTTACCTCTGAGGCGTTACCTCTGAGGCGTTACCTCTGCGTTACCTCGCTCTGAGGCGTTCCATGTAAGGCTTGAAGTGCAAGCGAGAGCGCGGAACGAGCGACAAAGAAGCACAATCGGCCTTTGCGTTCGGCAGCGTTCGACATCCGTCTCTCTCCTACTTGAGTGAGCGATGCGTCTGCGTGGACAGCTGCTATACTGTACATTTACATGTTTTGATCGAGTATCAAGTGCAGTGTAAAGTGAATGTGGTGTCAATTGTTTATGGCAACGATAATTACAGCGATAAAGGTAATGATTCTGGCTCATTCCCATTAGTTCGATTCATTATTTCGATCGTCGAACTAGTGAGAATTTTTTTGACGTGACAACGTCTTATAATTCGATAGAGCCGGCTGCACGCACGAAAAAACATGACTCATGAGGCGTTACCTCTGAGGCGTTACCTCTGAGGCGTTACCTCTGAGGCGTTACCTCTGAGGCGTTACCTCTGAGTCGTTACCTCTGAGGCGTTACCTCTGAGGCGTTACCTCTGCGTTACCTCGCTCTGAGGCGTTCCATGTAAGGCTTGAAGTGCAAGCGAGAGCGCGGAACGAGCGACAAAGAAGCACAATCGGCCTTTGCGTTCGGCAGCGTTCGACATCCGTCTCTCTCCTACTTGAGTGAGCGATGCGTCTGCGTGGACAGCTGCTATACTGTACATTTACATGTTTTGATCGAGTATCAAGTGCAGTGTAAAGTGAATGTGGTGTCAATTGTTTATGGCAACGATAATTACAGCGATAAAGGTAATGATTCTGGCTCATTCCCATTAGTTCGATTCATTATTTCGATCGTCGAACTAGTGAGTTTTTTTTTGACGTGACAACGTCTTATAATTCGATAGAGCCGGCTGCACGCACGAAAAAACATGACTCATGAGGCGTTACCTCTGAGGCGTTACCTCTGAGGCGTTACCTCTGAGGCGTTACCTCTGAGGCGTTACCTCTGAGTCGTTACCTCTGAGGCGTTACCTCTGAGGCGTTACCTCTGCGTTACCTCGCTCTGAGGCGTTCCATGTAAGGCTTGAAGTGCAAGCGAGAGCGCGGAACGAGCGACAAAGAAGCACAATCGGCCTTTGCGTTCGGCAGCGTTCGACATCCGTCTCTCTCCTACTTGAGTGAGCGATGCGTCTGCGTGGACAGCTGCTATACTGTACATTTACATGTTTTGATCGAGTATCAAGTGCAGTGTAAAGTGAATGTGGTGTCAATTGTTTATGGCAACGATAATTACAGCGATAAAGGTAATGATTCTGGCTCATTCCCATTAGTTCGATTCATTATTTCGATCGTCGAACTAGTGAGTTTTTTTTTGACGTGACAACGTCTTATAATTCGATAGAGCCGGCTGCACGCACGAAAAAACATGACTCATGAGGCGTTACCTCTGAGGCGTTACCTCTGAGGCGTTACCTCTGAGGCGTTACCTCTGAGGCGTTACCTCTGAGTCGTTACCTCTGAGGCGTTACCTCTGAGGCGTTACCTCTGCGTTACCTCGCTCTGAGGCGTTCCATGTAAGGCTTGAAGTGCAAGCGAGAGCGCGGAACGAGCGACAAAGAAGCACAATCGGCCTTTGCGTTCGGCAGCGTTCGACATCCGTCTCTCTCCTACTTGAGTGAGCGATGCGTCTGCGTGGACAGCTGCTATACTGTACATTTACATGTTTTGATCGAGTATCAAGTGCAGTGTAAAGTGAATGTGGTGTCAATTGTTTATGGCAACGATAATTACAGCGATAAAGGTAATGATTCTGGCTCATTCCCATTAGTTCGATTCATTATTTCGATCGTCGAACTAGTGAGTTTTTTTTTGACGTGACAACGTCTTATAATTCGATAGAGCCGGCTGCACGCACGAAAAAACATGACTCATGAGGCGTTACCTCTGAGGCGTTACCTCTGAGGCGTTACCTCTGAGGCGTTACCTCTGAGGCGTTACCTCTGAGTCGTTACCTCTGAGGCGTTACCTCTGAGGCGTTACCTCTGCGTTACCTCGCTCTGAGGCGTTCCATGTAAGGCTTGAAGTGCAAGCGAGAGCGCGGAACGAGCGACAAAGAAGCACAATCGGCCTTTGCGTTCGGCAGCGTTCGACATCCGTCTCTCTCCTACTTGAGTGAGCGATGCGTCTGCGTGGACAGCTGCTATACTGTACATTTACATGTTTTGATCGAGTATCAAGTGCAGTGTAAAGTGAATGTGGTGTCAATTGTTTATGGCAACGATAATTACAGCGATAAAGGTAATGATTCTGGCTCATTCCCATTAGTTCGATTCATTATTTCGATCGTCGAACTAGTGAGAATTTTTTTGACGTGACAACGTCTTATAATTCGATAGAGCCGGCTGCACGCACGAAAAAACATGACTCATGAGGCGTTACCTCTGAGGCGTTACCTCTGAGGCGTTACCTCTGAGGCGTTACCTCTGAGGCGTTACCTCTGAGTCGTTACCTCTGAGGCGTTACCTCTGAGGCGTTACCTCTGCGTTACCTCGCTCTGAGGCGTTCCATGTAAGGCTTGAAGTGCAAGCGAGAGCGCGGAACGAGCGACAAAGAAGCACAATCGGCCTTTGCGTTCGGCAGCGTTCGACATCCGTCTCTCTCCTACTTGAGTGAGCGATGCGTCTGCGTGGACAGCTGCTATACTGTACATTTACATGTTTTGATCGAGTATCAAGTGCAGTGTAAAGTGAATGTGGTGTCAATTGTTTATGGCAACGATAATTACAGCGATAAAGGTAATGATTCTGGCTCATTCCCATTAGTTCGATTCATTATTTCGATCGTCGAACTAGTGAGATTTTTTTTGACGTGACAACGTCTTATAATTCGATAGAGCCGGCTGCACGCACGAAAAAACATGACTCATGAGGCGTTACCTCTGAGGCGTTACCTCTGAGGCGTTACCTCTGAGGCGTTACCTCTGAGGCGTTACCTCTGAGTCGTTACCTCTGAGGCGTTACCTCTGAGGCGTTACCTCTGCGTTACCTCGCTCTGAGGCGTTCCATGTAAGGCTTGAAGTGCAAGCGAGAGCGCGGAACGAGCGACAAAGAAGCACAATCGGCCTTTGCGTTCGGCAGCGTTCGACATCCGTCTCTCTCCTACTTGAGTGAGCGATGCGTCTGCGTGGACAGCTGCTATACTGTACATTTACATGTTTTGATCGAGTATCAAGTGCAGTGTAAAGTGAATGTGGTGTCAATTGTTTATGGCAACGATAATTACAGCGATAAAGGTAATGATTCTGGCTCATTCCCATTAGTTCGATTCATTATTTCGATCGTCGAACTAGTGAGATTTTTTTTGACGTGACAACGTCTTATAATTCGATAGAGCCGGCTGCACGCACGAAAAAACATGACTCATGAGGCGTTACCTCTGAGGCGTTACCTCTGAGGCGTTACCTCTGAGGCGTTACCTCTGAGGCGTTACCTCTGAGTCGTTACCTCTGAGGCGTTACCTCTGAGGCGTTACCTCTGCGTTACCTCGCTCTGAGGCGTTCCATGTAAGGCTTGAAGTGCAAGCGAGAGCGCGGAACGAGCGACAAAGAAGCACAATCGGCCTTTGCGTTCGGCAGCGTTCGACATCCGTCTCTCTCCTACTTGAGTGAGCGATGCGTCTGCGTGGACAGCTGCTATACTGTACATTTACATGTTTTGATCGAGTATCAAGTGCAGTGTAAAGTGAATGTGGTGTCAATTGTTTATGGCAACGATAATTACAGCGATAAAGGTAATGATTCTGGCTCATTCCCATTAGTTCGATTCATTATTTCGATCGTCGAACTAGTGAGAATTTTTTTGACGTGACAACGTCTTATAATTCGATAGAGCCGGCTGCACGCACGAAAAAACATGACTCATGAGGCGTTACCTCTGAGGCGTTACCTCTGAGGCGTTACCTCTGAGGCGTTACCTCTGAGGCGTTACCTCTGAGTCGTTACCTCTGAGGCGTTACCTCTGAGGCGTTACCTCTGCGTTACCTCGCTCTGAGGCGTTCCATGTAAGGCTTGAAGTGCAAGCGAGAGCGCGGAACGAGCGACAAAGAAGCACAATCGGCCTTTGCGTTCGGCAGCGTTCGACATCCGTCTCTCTCCTACTTGAGTGAGCGATGCGTCTGCGTGGACAGCTGCTATACTGTACATTTACATGTTTTGATCGAGTATCAAGTGCAGTGTAAAGTGAATGTGGTGTCAATTGTTTATGGCAACGATAATTACAGCGATAAAGGTAATGATTCTGGCTCATTCCCATTAGTTCGATTCATTATTTCGATCGTCGAACTAGTGAGTTTTTTTTTTTCTCATCTGTTCGACCGTCGAACTAGTGAGAACTTTTTGACGTGACAACGTCTTATAATTCGATAGAGCCGGCTGCACGCACGAAAAAACATGACTCATGAGGCGTTACCTCTGAGGCGTTACCTCTGAGGCGTTACCTCTGAGGCGTTACCTCTGAGGCGTTACCTCTGAGTCGTTACCTCTGAGGCGTTACCTCTGAGGCGTTACCTCTGCGTTACCTCGCTCTGAGGCGTTCCATGTAAGGCTTGAAGTGCAAGCGAGAGCGCGGAACGAGCGACAAAGAAGCACAATCGGCCTTTGCGTTCGGCAGCGTTCGACATCCGTCTCTCTCCTACTTGAGTGAGCGATGCGTCTGCGTGGACAGCTGCTATACTGTACATTTACATGTTTTGATCGAGTATCAAGTGCAGTGTAAAGTGAATGTGGTGTCAATTGTTTATGGCAACGATAATTACAGCGATAAAGGTAATGATTCTGGCTCATTCCCATTAGTTCGATTCATTATTTCGATCGTCGAACTAGTGAGTTTTTTTTTTTCTCATCTGTTCGACCGTCGAACTAGTGAGAACTTTTTTTCTCATTTGTTCGACCGTCGAATTAATTAGATTTAAAAATAGTTCTACTACATTTAAATGTTTTACTAATTTCGTAATAAAATAAAAAACGCAATATTATAGGCTGTTGCTAGTCGTCCGCTAAGTGGATGAATCACCGTTTCGCGACAGTATCCTTTATGGGCGGCATGGGCACCGGGCCGTAGGCCGACGAAGGAGGCCGGCGGAGGCCCGGCACTTCGGGGACAGAAGATATTAGTGTTATTTAATATGCGAGCGAAGCGAGCGCGCGTCATGGAGTACATGCGTTGCATGTATGAGTGTTATCTATTACGAATTAAATCTAATTAATTCGACGGTCAAACAAATGAGAAAAAAAGTTCTCACTAGTTCGACGGTCGAACAGATGAGAAAAAAATTCTCACTAGTTCGACGATCGAACTAATGAATCGAACTAATGGGAATGAACGATGATTCTTTCGATATTAATTATATATTCAGTGATATATTGTCGAATATTCGTGCTTTCATCATTAAAATGAATAGCATCGGTCCGCTAGTGCAGCGATTGTAGGTTATGTTATAATTGACAAAATTAAAACAATAAGTTAACAGAACTATTTCACGATGAGTAAAAAATCGATGGCTTTACTATTCAATCGAAATAATTATCGAGCGTAGCTATGATTTAAAAAAAATAAAACATAAATATTAAATCTTCCACTTAACACAACAACGTGTCTGAAATGACAGGTTGGACCAGCCATCCGTCAAAGGGAACATTTTCTCCTATATCAAACACATTGAGGCGGGCTTTTTAAAAACTAGATTTACGAAAATTTTAATGTTTCAAATTTTAAATGTAAGATTTATAAACAATAATTTAATCATTGTTTATTCTTATAATGAATTATTTAAAATTATTACTTTTTTATAACAAATTACAATTAAATTTGCTAAAATAATTAAGTAGCTAATTGAAAAAAATTAATTATATTATTAAAATAATAATATCAAAATTTTAATTTTAAAAATTGAGTAGTAATTTAAACAATAAATTTTATTCAAGTATTTTGTTGTATTTTTATTTTTTAAATTTAAAATGATTTTCTGAATGAAGAATTTTATGTACCTAAATCAGTATTTTCTTAAGACGTTGTCACGTTCAACTATCGTCAGTAAACCGACTTTACAGACAACCAATTTTTTTTTTGACGTGACAACGTCTTATAATTCGATAGAGCCGGCTGCACGCACGAAAAAACATGACTCATGAGGCGTTACCTCTGAGGCGTTACCTCTGAGGCGTTACCTCTGAGGCGTTACCTCTGAGGCGTTACCTCTGAGTCGTTACCTCTGAGGCGTTACCTCTGAGGCGTTACCTCTGCGTTACCTCGCTCTGAGGCGTTCCATGTAAGGCTTGAAGTGCAAGCGAGAGCGCGGAACGAGCGACAAAGAAGCACAATCGGCCTTTGCGTTCGGCAGCGTTCGACATCCGTCTCTCTCCTACTTGAGTGAGCGATGCGTCTGCGTGGACAGCTGCTATACTGTACATTTACATGTTTTGATCGAGTATCAAGTGCAGTGTAAAGTGAATGTGGTGTCAATTGTTTATGGCAACGATAATTACAGCGATAAAGGTAATGATTCTGGCTCATTCCCATTAGTTCGATTCATTATTTCGATCGTCGAACTAGTGAGAATTTTTTTGACGTGACAACGTCTTATAATTCGATAGAGCCGGCTGCACGCACGAAAAAACATGACTCATGAGGCGTTACCTCTGAGGCGTTACCTCTGAGGCGTTACCTCTGAGGCGTTACCTCTGAGGCGTTACCTCTGAGTCGTTACCTCTGAGGCGTTACCTCTGAGGCGTTACCTCTGCGTTACCTCGCTCTGAGGCGTTCCATGTAAGGCTTGAAGTGCAAGCGAGAGCGCGGAACGAGCGACAAAGAAGCACAATCGGCCTTTGCGTTCGGCAGCGTTCGACATCCGTCTCTCTCCTACTTGAGTGAGCGATGCGTCTGCGTGGACAGCTGCTATACTGTACATTTACATGTTTTGATCGAGTATCAAGTGCAGTGTAAAGTGAATGTGGTGTCAATTGTTTATGGCAACGATAATTACAGCGATAAAGGTAATGATTCTGGCTCATTCCCATTAGTTCGATTCATTATTTCGATCGTCGAACTAGTGAGATTTTTTTTGACGTGACAACGTCTTATAATTCGATAGAGCCGGCTGCACGCACGAAAAAACATGACTCATGAGGCGTTACCTCTGAGGCGTTACCTCTGAGGCGTTACCTCTGAGGCGTTACCTCTGAGGCGTTACCTCTGAGTCGTTACCTCTGAGGCGTTACCTCTGAGGCGTTACCTCTGCGTTACCTCGCTCTGAGGCGTTCCATGTAAGGCTTGAAGTGCAAGCGAGAGCGCGGAACGAGCGACAAAGAAGCACAATCGGCCTTTGCGTTCGGCAGCGTTCGACATCCGTCTCTCTCCTACTTGAGTGAGCGATGCGTCTGCGTGGACAGCTGCTATACTGTACATTTACATGTTTTGATCGAGTATCAAGTGCAGTGTAAAGTGAATGTGGTGTCAATTGTTTATGGCAACGATAATTACAGCGATAAAGGTAATGATTCTGGCTCATTCCCATTAGTTCGATTCATTATTTCGATCGTCGAACTAGTGAGATTTTTTTTGACGTGACAACGTCTTATAATTCGATAGAGCCGGCTGCACGCACGAAAAAACATGACTCATGAGGCGTTACCTCTGAGACGTTACCTCTGAGGCGTTACCTCTGAGGCGTTACCTCTGAGGCGTTACCTCTGAGTCGTTACCTCTGAGGCGTTACCTCTGAGGCGTTACCTCTGCGTTACCTCGCTCTGAGGCGTTCCATGTAAGGCTTGAAGTGCAAGCGAGAGCGCGGAACGAGCGACAAAGAAGCACAATCGGCCTTTGCGTTCGGCAGCGTTCGACATCCGTCTCTCTCCTACTTGAGTGAGCGATGCGTCTGCGTGGACAGCTGCTATACTGTACATTTACATGTTTTGATCGAGTATCAAGTGCAGTGTAAAGTGAATGTGGTGTCAATTGTTTATGGCAACGATAATTACAGCGATAAAGGTAATGATTCTGGCTCATTCCCATTAGTTCGATTCATTATTTCGATCGTCGAACTAGTGAGAATTTTTTTGACGTGACAACGTCTTATAATTCGATAGAGCCGGCTGCACGCACGAAAAAACATGACTCATGAGGCGTTACCTCTGAGGCGTTACCTCTGAGGCGTTACCTCTGAGGCGTTACCTCTGAGGCGTTACCTCTGAGTCGTTACCTCTGAGGCGTTACCTCTGAGGCGTTACCTCTGCGTTACCTCGCTCTGAGGCGTTCCATGTAAGGCTTGAAGTGCAAGCGAGAGCGCGGAACGAGCGACAAAGAAGCACAATCGGCCTTTGCGTTCGGCAGCGTTCGACATCCGTCTCTCTCCTACTTGAGTGAGCGATGCGTCTGCGTGGACAGCTGCTATACTGTACATTTACATGTTTTGATCGAGTATCAAGTGCAGTGTAAAGTGAATGTGGTGTCAATTGTTTATGGCAACGATAATTACAGCGATAAAGGTAATGATTCTGGCTCATTCCCATTAGTTCGATTCATTATTTCGATCGTCGAACTAGTGAGTTTTTTTTGACGTGACAACGTCTTATAATTCGATAGAGCCGGCTGCACGCACGAAAAAACATGACTCATGAGGCGTTACCTCTGAGGCGTTACCTCTGAGGCGTTACCTCTGAGGCGTTACCTCTGAGGCGTTACCTCTGAGTCGTTACCTCTGAGGCGTTACCTCTGAGGCGTTACCTCTGCGTTACCTCGCTCTGAGGCGTTCCATGTAAGGCTTGAAGTGCAAGCGAGAGCGCGGAACGAGCGACAAAGAAGCACAATCGGCCTTTGCGTTCGGCAGCGTTCGACATCCGTCTCTCTCCTACTTGAGTGAGCGATGCGTCTGCGTGGACAGCTGCTATACTGTACATTTACATGTTTTGATCGAGTATCAAGTGCAGTGTAAAGTGAATGTGGTGTCAATTGTTTATGGCAACGATAATTACAGCGATAAAGGTAATGATTCTGGCTCATTCCCATTAGTTCGATTCATTATTTCGATCGTCGAACTAGTGAGTTTTTTTTTTTCTCATCTGTTCGACCGTCGAACTAGTGAGAACTTTTTTTCTCATTTGTTCGACCGTCGAATTAATTAGATTTAAAAATAGTTCTACTACATTTAAATGTTTTACTAATTTCGTAATAAAATAAAAAACGCAATATTATAGGCTGTTGCTAGTCGTCCGCTAAGTGGATGAATCACCGTTTCGCGACAGTATCCTTTATGGGCGGCATGGGCACCGGGCCGTAGGCCGACGAAGGAGGCCGGCGGAGGCCCGGCACTTCGGGGACAGAAGATATTAGTGTTATTTAATATGCGAGCGAAGCGAGCGCGCGTCATGGAGTACATGCGTTGCATGTATGAGTGTTATCTATTACGAATTAAATCTAATTAATTCGACGGTCAAACAAATGAGAAAAAAAGTTCTCACTAGTTCGACGGTCGAACAGATGAGAAAAAAATTCTCACTAGTTCGACGATCGAACTAATGAATCGAACTAATGGGAATGAACGATGATTCTTTCGATATTAATTATATATTCAGTGATATATTGTCGAATATTCGTGCTTTCATCATTAAAATGAATAGCATCGGTCCGCTAGTGCAGCGATTGTAGGTTATGTTATAATTGACAAAATTAAAACAATAAGTTAACAGAACTATTTCACGATGAGTAAAAAATCGATGGCTTTACTATTCAATCGAAATAATTATCGAGCGTAGCTATGATTTAAAAAAAATAAAACATAAATATTAAATCTTCCACTTAACACAACAACGTGTCTGAAATGACAGGTTGGACCAGCCATCCGTCAAAGGGAACATTTTCTCCTATATCAAACACATTGAGGCGGGCTTTTTAAAAACTAGATTTACGAAAATTTTAATGTTTCAAATTTTAAATGTAAGATTTATAAACAATAATTTAATCATTGTTTATTCTTATAATGAATTATTTAAAATTATTACTTTTTTATAACAAATTACAATTAAATTTGCTAAAATAATTAAGTAGCTAATTGAAAAAAATTAATTATATTATTAAAATAATAATATCAAAATTTTAATTTTAAAAATTGAGTAGTAATTTAAACAATAAATTTTATTCAAGTATTTTGTTGTATTTTTATTTTTTAAATTTAAAATGATTTTCTGAATGAAGAATTTTATGTACCTAAATCAGTATTTTCTTAAGACGTTGTCACGTTCAACTATCGTCAGTAAACCGACTTTACAGACAACCAATTTTTTTTTTTCTCATCTGTTCGACCGTCGAACTAGTGAGAACTTTTTGACGTGACAACGTCTTATAATTCGATAGAGCCGGCTGCACGCACGAAAAAACATGACTCATGAGGCGTTACCTCTGAGGCGTTACCTCTGAGGCGTTACCTCTGAGGCGTTACCTCTGAGGCGTTACCTCTGAGTCGTTACCTCTGAGGCGTTACCTCTGAGGCGTTACCTCTGCGTTACCTCGCTCTGAGGCGTTCCATGTAAGGCTTGAAGTGCAAGCGAGAGCGCGGAACGAGCGACAAAGAAGCACAATCGGCCTTTGCGTTCGGCAGCGTTCGACATCCGTCTCTCTCCTACTTGAGTGAGCGATGCGTCTGCGTGGACAGCTGCTATACTGTACATTTACATGTTTTGATCGAGTATCAAGTGCAGTGTAAAGTGAATGTGGTGTCAATTGTTTATGGCAACGATAATTACAGCGATAAAGGTAATGATTCTGGCTCATTCCCATTAGTTCGATTCATTATTTCGATCGTCGAACTAGTGAGTTTTTTTTTTTCTCATCTGTTCGACCGTCGAACTAGTGAGAACTTTTTGACGTGACAACGTCTTATAATTCGATAGAGCCGGCTGCACGCACGAAAAAACATGACTCATGAGGCGTTACCTCTGAGGCGTTACCTCTGAGGCGTTACCTCTGAGGCGTTACCTCTGAGGCGTTACCTCTGAGTCGTTACCTCTGAGGCGTTACCTCTGAGGCGTTACCTCTGCGTTACCTCGCTCTGAGGCGTTCCATGTAAGGCTTGAAGTGCAAGCGAGAGCGCGGAACGAGCGACAAAGAAGCACAATCGGCCTTTGCGTTCGGCAGCGTTCGACATCCGTCTCTCTCCTACTTGAGTGAGCGATGCGTCTGCGTGGACAGCTGCTATACTGTACATTTACATGTTTTGATCGAGTATCAAGTGCAGTGTAAAGTGAATGTGGTGTCAATTGTTTATGGCAACGATAATTACAGCGATAAAGGTAATGATTCTGGCTCATTCCCATTAGTTCGATTCATTATTTCGATCGTCGAACTAGTGAGATTTTTTTTGACGTGACAACGTCTTATAATTCGATAGAGCCGGCTGCACGCACGAAAAAACATGACTCATGAGGCGTTACCTCTGAGGCGTTACCTCTGAGGCGTTACCTCTGAGGCGTTACCTCTGAGGCGTTACCTCTGAGTCGTTACCTCTGAGGCGTTACCTCTGAGGCGTTACCTCTGCGTTACCTCGCTCTGAGGCGTTCCATGTAAGGCTTGAAGTGCAAGCGAGAGCGCGGAACGAGCGACAAAGAAGCACAATCGGCCTTTGCGTTCGGCAGCGTTCGACATCCGTCTCTCTCCTACTTGAGTGAGCGATGCGTCTGCGTGGACAGCTGCTATACTGTACATTTACATGTTTTGATCGAGTATCAAGTGCAGTGTAAAGTGAATGTGGTGTCAATTGTTTATGGCAACGATAATTACAGCGATAAAGGTAATGATTCTGGCTCATTCCCATTAGTTCGATTCATTATTTCGATCGTCGAACTAGTGAGATTTTTTTTGACGTGACAACGTCTTATAATTCGATAGAGCCGGCTGCACGCACGAAAAAACATGACTCATGAGGCGTTACCTCTGAGGCGTTACCTCTGAGGCGTTACCTCTGAGGCGTTACCTCTGAGTCGTTACCTCTGAGGCGTTACCTCTGAGGCGTTACCTCTGCGTTACCTCGCTCTGAGGCGTTCCATGTAAGGCTTGAAGTGCAAGCGAGAGCGCGGAACGAGCGACAAAGAAGCACAATCGGCCTTTGCGTTCGGCAGCGTTCGACATCCGTCTCTCTCCTACTTGAGTGAGCGATGCGTCTGCGTGGACAGCTGCTATACTGTACATTTACATGTTTTGATCGAGTATCAAGTGCAGTGTAAAGTGAATGTGGTGTCAATTGTTTATGGCAACGATAATTACAGCGATAAAGGTAATGATTCTGGCTCATTCCCATTAGTTCGATTCATTATTTCGATCGTCGAACTAGTGAGAATTTTTTTGACGTGACAACGTCTTATAATTCGATAGAGCCGGCTGCACGCACGAAAAAACATGACTCATGAGGCGTTACCTCTGAGGCGTTACCTCTGAGGCGTTACCTCTGAGGCGTTACCTCTGAGGCGTTACCTCTGAGTCGTTACCTCTGAGGCGTTACCTCTGAGGCGTTACCTCTGCGTTACCTCGCTCTGAGGCGTTCCATGTAAGGCTTGAAGTGCAAGCGAGAGCGCGGAACGAGCGACAAAGAAGCACAATCGGCCTTTGCGTTCGGCAGCGTTCGACATCCGTCTCTCTCCTACTTGAGTGAGCGATGCGTCTGCGTGGACAGCTGCTATACTGTACATTTACATGTTTTGATCGAGTATCAAGTGCAGTGTAAAGTGAATGTGGTGTCAATTGTTTATGGCAACGATAATTACAGCGATAAAGGTAATGATTCTGGCTCATTCCCATTAGTTCGATTCATTATTTCGATCGTCGAACTAGTGAGTTTTTTTTTGACGTGACAACGTCTTATAATTCGATAGAGCCGGCTGCACGCACGAAAAAACATGACTCATGAGGCGTTACCTCTGAGGCGTTACCTCTGAGGCGTTACCTCTGAGGCGTTACCTCTGAGGCGTTACCTCTGAGTCGTTACCTCTGAGGCGTTACCTCTGAGGCGTTACCTCTGCGTTACCTCGCTCTGAGGCGTTCCATGTAAGGCTTGAAGTGCAAGCGAGAGCGCGGAACGAGCGACAAAGAAGCACAATCGGCCTTTGCGTTCGGCAGCGTTCGACATCCGTCTCTCTCCTACTTGAGTGAGCGATGCGTCTGCGTGGACAGCTGCTATACTGTACATTTACATGTTTTGATCGAGTATCAAGTGCAGTGTAAAGTGAATGTGGTGTCAATTGTTTATGGCAACGATAATTACAGCGATAAAGGTAATGATTCTGGCTCATTCCCATTAGTTCGATTCATTATTTCGATCGTCGAACTAGTGAGAATTTTTTTGACGTGACAACGTCTTATAATTCGATAGAGCCGGCTGCACGCACGAAAAAACATGACTCATGAGGCGTTACCTCTGAGGCGTTACCTCTGAGGCGTTACCTCTGAGGCGTTACCTCTGAGGCGTTACCTCTGAGTCGTTACCTCTGAGGCGTTACCTCTGAGGCGTTACCTCTGCGTTACCTCGCTCTGAGGCGTTCCATGTAAGGCTTGAAGTGCAAGCGAGAGCGCGGAACGAGCGACAAAGAAGCACAATCGGCCTTTGCGTTCGGCAGCGTTCGACATCCGTCTCTCTCCTACTTGAGTGAGCGATGCGTCTGCGTGGACAGCTGCTATACTGTACATTTACATGTTTTGATCGAGTATCAAGTGCAGTGTAAAGTGAATGTGGTGTCAATTGTTTATGGCAACGATAATTACAGCGATAAAGGTAATGATTCTGGCTCATTCCCATTAGTTCGATTCATTATTTCGATCGTCGAACTAGTGAGATTTTTTTTGACGTGACAACGTCTTATAATTCGATAGAGCCGGCTGCACGCACGAAAAAACATGACTCATGAGGCGTTACCTCTGAGGCGTTACCTCTGAGGCGTTACCTCTGAGGCGTTACCTCTGAGGCGTTACCTCTGAGTCGTTACCTCTGAGGCGTTACCTCTGAGGCGTTACCTCTGCGTTACCTCGCTCTGAGGCGTTCCATGTAAGGCTTGAAGTGCAAGCGAGAGCGCGGAACGAGCGACAAAGAAGCACAATCGGCCTTTGCGTTCGGCAGCGTTCGACATCCGTCTCTCTCCTACTTGAGTGAGCGATGCGTCTGCGTGGACAGCTGCTATACTGTACATTTACATGTTTTGATCGAGTATCAAGTGCAGTGTAAAGTGAATGTGGTGTCAATTGTTTATGGCAACGATAATTACAGCGATAAAGGTAATGATTCTGGCTCATTCCCATTAGTTCGATTCATTATTTCGATCGTCGAACTAGTGAGATTTTTTTTGACGTGACAACGTCTTATAATTCGATAGAGCCGGCTGCACGCACGAAAAAACATGACTCATGAGGCGTTACCTCTGAGGCGTTACCTCTGAGGCGTTACCTCTGAGGCGTTACCTCTGAGGCGTTACCTCTGAGTCGTTACCTCTGAGGCGTTACCTCTGAGGCGTTACCTCTGCGTTACCTCGCTCTGAGGCGTTCCATGTAAGGCTTGAAGTGCAAGCGAGAGCGCGGAACGAGCGACAAAGAAGCACAATCGGCCTTTGCGTTCGGCAGCGTTCGACATCCGTCTCTCTCCTACTTGAGTGAGCGATGCGTCTGCGTGGACAGCTGCTATACTGTACATTTACATGTTTTGATCGAGTATCAAGTGCAGTGTAAAGTGAATGTGGTGTCAATTGTTTATGGCAACGATAATTACAGCGATAAAGGTAATGATTCTGGCTCATTCCCATTAGTTCGATTCATTATTTCGATCGTCGAACTAGTGAGAATTTTTTTGACGTGACAACGTCTTATAATTCGATAGAGCCGGCTGCACGCACGAAAAAACATGACTCATGAGGCGTTACCTCTGAGGCGTTACCTCTGAGGCGTTACCTCTGAGGCGTTACCTCTGAGGCGTTACCTCTGAGTCGTTACCTCTGAGGCGTTACCTCTGAGGCGTTACCTCTGCGTTACCTCGCTCTGAGGCGTTCCATGTAAGGCTTGAAGTGCAAGCGAGAGCGCGGAACGAGCGACAAAGAAGCACAATCGGCCTTTGCGTTCGGCAGCGTTCGACATCCGTCTCTCTCCTACTTGAGTGAGCGATGCGTCTGCGTGGACAGCTGCTATACTGTACATTTACATGTTTTGATCGAGTATCAAGTGCAGTGTAAAGTGAATGTGGTGTCAATTGTTTATGGCAACGATAATTACAGCGATAAAGGTAATGATTCTGGCTCATTCCCATTAGTTCGATTCATTATTTCGATCGTCGAACTAGTGAGTTTTTTTTTGACGTGACAACGTCTTATAATTCGATAGAGCCGGCTGCACGCACGAAAAAACATGACTCATGAGGCGTTACCTCTGAGGCGTTACCTCTGAGGCGTTACCTCTGAGGCGTTACCTCTGAGTCGTTACCTCTGAGGCGTTACCTCTGAGGCGTTACCTCTGCGTTACCTCGCTCTGAGGCGTTCCATGTAAGGCTTGAAGTGCAAGCGAGAGCGCGGAACGAGCGACAAAGAAGCACAATCGGCCTTTGCGTTCGGCAGCGTTCGACATCCGTCTCTCTCCTACTTGAGTGAGCGATGCGTCTGCGTGGACAGCTGCTATACTGTACATTTACATGTTTTGATCGAGTATCAAGTGCAGTGTAAAGTGAATGTGGTGTCAATTGTTTATGGCAACGATAATTACAGCGATAAAGGTAATGATTCTGGCTCATTCCCATTAGTTCGATTCATTATTTCGATCGTCGAACTAGTGAGTTTTTTTTTGACGTGACAACGTCTTATAATTCGATAGAGCCGGCTGCACGCACGAAAAAACATGACTCATGAGGCGTTACCTCTGAGGCGTTACCTCTGAGGCGTTACCTCTGAGGCGTTACCTCTGAGGCGTTACCTCTGAGTCGTTACCTCTGAGGCGTTACCTCTGAGGCGTTACCTCTGCGTTACCTCGCTCTGAGGCGTTCCATGTAAGGCTTGAAGTGCAAGCGAGAGCGCGGAACGAGCGACAAAGAAGCACAATCGGCCTTTGCGTTCGGCAGCGTTCGACATCCGTCTCTCTCCTACTTGAGTGAGCGATGCGTCTGCGTGGACAGCTGCTATACTGTACATTTACATGTTTTGATCGAGTATCAAGTGCAGTGTAAAGTGAATGTGGTGTCAATTGTTTATGGCAACGATAATTACAGCGATAAAGGTAATGATTCTGGCTCATTCCCATTAGTTCGATTCATTATTTCGATCGTCGAACTAGTGAGAATTTTTTTGACGTGACAACGTCTTATAATTCGATAGAGCCGGCTGCACGCACGAAAAAACATGACTCATGAGGCGTTACCTCTGAGGCGTTACCTCTGAGGCGTTACCTCTGAGGCGTTACCTCTGAGGCGTTACCTCTGAGTCGTTACCTCTGAGGCGTTACCTCTGAGGCGTTACCTCTGCGTTACCTCGCTCTGAGGCGTTCCATGTAAGGCTTGAAGTGCAAGCGAGAGCGCGGAACGAGCGACAAAGAAGCACAATCGGCCTTTGCGTTCGGCAGCGTTCGACATCCGTCTCTCTCCTACTTGAGTGAGCGATGCGTCTGCGTGGACAGCTGCTATACTGTACATTTACATGTTTTGATCGAGTATCAAGTGCAGTGTAAAGTGAATGTGGTGTCAATTGTTTATGGCAACGATAATTACAGCGATAAAGGTAATGATTCTGGCTCATTCCCATTAGTTCGATTCATTATTTCGATCGTCGAACTAGTGAGATTTTTTTTGACGTGACAACGTCTTATAATTCGATAGAGCCGGCTGCACGCACGAAAAAACATGACTCATGAGGCGTTACCTCTGAGGCGTTACCTCTGAGGCGTTACCTCTGAGGCGTTACCTCTGAGGCGTTACCTCTGAGTCGTTACCTCTGAGGCGTTACCTCTGAGGCGTTACCTCTGCGTTACCTCGCTCTGAGGCGTTCCATGTAAGGCTTGAAGTGCAAGCGAGAGCGCGGAACGAGCGACAAAGAAGCACAATCGGCCTTTGCGTTCGGCAGCGTTCGACATCCGTCTCTCTCCTACTTGAGTGAGCGATGCGTCTGCGTGGACAGCTGCTATACTGTACATTTACATGTTTTGATCGAGTATCAAGTGCAGTGTAAAGTGAATGTGGTGTCAATTGTTTATGGCAACGATAATTACAGCGATAAAGGTAATGATTCTGGCTCATTCCCATTAGTTCGATTCATTATTTCGATCGTCGAACTAGTGAGATTTTTTTTGACGTGACAACGTCTTATAATTCGATAGAGCCGGCTGCACGCACGAAAAAACATGACTCATGAGGCGTTACCTCTGAGGCGTTACCTCTGAGGCGTTACCTCTGAGGCGTTACCTCTGAGGCGTTACCTCTGAGTCGTTACCTCTGAGGCGTTACCTCTGAGGCGTTACCTCTGCGTTACCTCGCTCTGAGGCGTTCCATGTAAGGCTTGAAGTGCAAGCGAGAGCGCGGAACGAGCGACAAAGAAGCACAATCGGCCTTTGCGTTCGGCAGCGTTCGACATCCGTCTCTCTCCTACTTGAGTGAGCGATGCGTCTGCGTGGACAGCTGCTATACTGTACATTTACATGTTTTGATCGAGTATCAAGTGCAGTGTAAAGTGAATGTGGTGTCAATTGTTTATGGCAACGATAATTACAGCGATAAAGGTAATGATTCTGGCTCATTCCCATTAGTTCGATTCATTATTTCGATCGTCGAACTAGTGAGAATTTTTTTGACGTGACAACGTCTTATAATTCGATAGAGCCGGCTGCACGCACGAAAAAACATGACTCATGAGGCGTTACCTCTGAGGCGTTACCTCTGAGGCGTTACCTCTGAGGCGTTACCTCTGAGGCGTTACCTCTGAGTCGTTACCTCTGAGGCGTTACCTCTGAGGCGTTACCTCTGCGTTACCTCGCTCTGAGGCGTTCCATGTAAGGCTTGAAGTGCAAGCGAGAGCGCGGAACGAGCGACAAAGAAGCACAATCGGCCTTTGCGTTCGGCAGCGTTCGACATCCGTCTCTCTCCTACTTGAGTGAGCGATGCGTCTGCGTGGACAGCTGCTATACTGTACATTTACATGTTTTGATCGAGTATCAAGTGCAGTGTAAAGTGAATGTGGTGTCAATTGTTTATGGCAACGATAATTACAGCGATAAAGGTAATGATTCTGGCTCATTCCCATTAGTTCGATTCATTATTTCGATCGTCGAACTAGTGAGTTTTTTTTTTTCTCATCTGTTCGACCGTCGAACTAGTGAGAACTTTTTGACGTGACAACGTCTTATAATTCGATAGAGCCGGCTGCACGCACGAAAAAACATGACTCATGAGGCGTTACCTCTGAGGCGTTACCTCTGAGGCGTTACCTCTGAGGCGTTACCTCTGAGGCGTTACCTCTGAGTCGTTACCTCTGAGGCGTTACCTCTGAGGCGTTACCTCTGCGTTACCTCGCTCTGAGGCGTTCCATGTAAGGCTTGAAGTGCAAGCGAGAGCGCGGAACGAGCGACAAAGAAGCACAATCGGCCTTTGCGTTCGGCAGCGTTCGACATCCGTCTCTCTCCTACTTGAGTGAGCGATGCGTCTGCGTGGACAGCTGCTATACTGTACATTTACATGTTTTGATCGAGTATCAAGTGCAGTGTAAAGTGAATGTGGTGTCAATTGTTTATGGCAACGATAATTACAGCGATAAAGGTAATGATTCTGGCTCATTCCCATTAGTTCGATTCATTATTTCGATCGTCGAACTAGTGAGTTTTTTTTTTTCTCATCTGTTCGACCGTCGAACTAGTGAGAACTTTTTTTCTCATTTGTTCGACCGTCGAATTAATTAGATTTAAAAATAGTTCTACTACATTTAAATGTTTTACTAATTTCGTAATAAAATAAAAAACGCAATATTATAGGCTGTTGCTAGTCGTCCGCTAAGTGGATGAATCACCGTTTCGCGACAGTATCCTTTATGGGCGGCATGGGCACCGGGCCGTAGGCCGACGAAGGAGGCCGGCGGAGGCCCGGCACTTCGGGGACAGAAGATATTAGTGTTATTTAATATGCGAGCGAAGCGAGCGCGCGTCATGGAGTACATGCGTTGCATGTATGAGTGTTATCTATTACGAATTAAATCTAATTAATTCGACGGTCAAACAAATGAGAAAAAAAGTTCTCACTAGTTCGACGGTCGAACAGATGAGAAAAAAATTCTCACTAGTTCGACGATCGAACTAATGAATCGAACTAATGGGAATGAACGATGATTCTTTCGATATTAATTATATATTCAGTGATATATTGTCGAATATTCGTGCTTTCATCATTAAAATGAATAGCATCGGTCCGCTAGTGCAGCGATTGTAGGTTATGTTATAATTGACAAAATTAAAACAATAAGTTAACAGAACTATTTCACGATGAGTAAAAAATCGATGGCTTTACTATTCAATCGAAATAATTATCGAGCGTAGCTATGATTTAAAAAAAATAAAACATAAATATTAAATCTTCCACTTAACACAACAACGTGTCTGAAATGACAGGTTGGACCAGCCATCCGTCAAAGGGAACATTTTCTCCTATATCAAACACATTGAGGCGGGCTTTTTAAAAACTAGATTTACGAAAATTTTAATGTTTCAAATTTTAAATGTAAGATTTATAAACAATAATTTAATCATTGTTTATTCTTATAATGAATTATTTAAAATTATTACTTTTTTATAACAAATTACAATTAAATTTGCTAAAATAATTAAGTAGCTAATTGAAAAAAATTAATTATATTATTAAAATAATAATATCAAAATTTTAATTTTAAAAATTGAGTAGTAATTTAAACAATAAATTTTATTCAAGTATTTTGTTGTATTTTTATTTTTTAAATTTAAAATGATTTTCTGAATGAAGAATTTTATGTACCTAAATCAGTATTTTCTTAAGACGTTGTCACGTTCAACTATCGTCAGTAAACCGACTTTACAGACAACCAATTTTTTTCTCATTTGTTCGACCGTCGAATTAATTAGATTTAAAAATAGTTCTACTACATTTAAATGTTTTACTAATTTCGTAATAAAATAAAAAACGCAATATTATAGGCTGTTGCTAGTCGTCCGCTAAGTGGATGAATCACCGTTTCGCGACAGTATCCTTTATGGGCGGCATGGGCACCGGGCCGTAGGCCGACGAAGGAGGCCGGCGGAGGCCCGGCACTTCGGGGACAGAAGATATTAGTGTTATTTAATATGCGAGCGAAGCGAGCGCGCGTCATGGAGTACATGCGTTGCATGTATGAGTGTTATCTATTACGAATTAAATCTAATTAATTCGACGGTCAAACAAATGAGAAAAAAAGTTCTCACTAGTTCGACGGTCGAACAGATGAGAAAAAAATTCTCACTAGTTCGACGATCGAACTAATGAATCGAACTAATGGGAATGAACGATGATTCTTTCGATATTAATTATATATTCAGTGATATATTGTCGAATATTCGTGCTTTCATCATTAAAATGAATAGCATCGGTCCGCTAGTGCAGCGATTGTAGGTTATGTTATAATTGACAAAATTAAAACAATAAGTTAACAGAACTATTTCACGATGAGTAAAAAATCGATGGCTTTACTATTCAATCGAAATAATTATCGAGCGTAGCTATGATTTAAAAAAAATAAAACATAAATATTAAATCTTCCACTTAACACAACAACGTGTCTGAAATGACAGGTTGGACCAGCCATCCGTCAAAGGGAACATTTTCTCCTATATCAAACACATTGAGGCGGGCTTTTTAAAAACTAGATTTACGAAAATTTTAATGTTTCAAATTTTAAATGTAAGATTTATAAACAATAATTTAATCATTGTTTATTCTTATAATGAATTATTTAAAATTATTACTTTTTTATAACAAATTACAATTAAATTTGCTAAAATAATTAAGTAGCTAATTGAAAAAAATTAATTATATTATTAAAATAATAATATCAAAATTTTAATTTTAAAAATTGAGTAGTAATTTAAACAATAAATTTTATTCAAGTATTTTGTTGTATTTTTATTTTTTAAATTTAAAATGATTTTCTGAATGAAGAATTTTATGTACCTAAATCAGTATTTTCTTAAGACGTTGTCACGTTCAACTATCGTCAGTAAACCGACTTTACAGACAACCAATTTTTTTCTCATCTGTTCGACCGTCGAACTAGTGAGAACTTTTTGACGTGACAACGTCTTATAATTCGATAGAGCCGGCTGCACGCACGAAAAAACATGACTCATGAGGCGTTACCTCTGAGGCGTTACCTCTGAGGCGTTACCTCTGAGGCGTTACCTCTGAGGCGTTACCTCTGAGTCGTTACCTCTGAGGCGTTACCTCTGAGGCGTTACCTCTGCGTTACCTCGCTCTGAGGCGTTCCATGTAAGGCTTGAAGTGCAAGCGAGAGCGCGGAACGAGCGACAAAGAAGCACAATCGGCCTTTGCGTTCGGCAGCGTTCGACATCCGTCTCTCTCCTACTTGAGTGAGCGATGCGTCTGCGTGGACAGCTGCTATACTGTACATTTACATGTTTTGATCGAGTATCAAGTGCAGTGTAAAGTGAATGTGGTGTCAATTGTTTATGGCAACGATAATTACAGCGATAAAGGTAATGATTCTGGCTCATTCCCATTAGTTCGATTCATTATTTCGATCGTCGAACTAGTGAGTTTTTTTTTTTCTCATCTGTTCGACCGTCGAACTAGTGAGAACTTTTTTTCTCATTTGTTCGACCGTCGAATTAATTAGATTTAAAAATAGTTCTACTACATTTAAATGTTTTACTAATTTCGTAATAAAATAAAAAACGCAATATTATAGGCTGTTGCTAGTCGTCCGCTAAGTGGATGAATCACCGTTTCGCGACAGTATCCTTTATGGGCGGCATGGGCACCGGGCCGTAGGCCGACGAAGGAGGCCGGCGGAGGCCCGGCACTTCGGGGACAGAAGATATTAGTGTTATTTAATATGCGAGCGAAGCGAGCGCGCGTCATGGAGTACATGCGTTGCATGTATGAGTGTTATCTATTACGAATTAAATCTAATTAATTCGACGGTCAAACAAATGAGAAAAAAAGTTCTCACTAGTTCGACGGTCGAACAGATGAGAAAAAAATTCTCACTAGTTCGACGATCGAACTAATGAATCGAACTAATGGGAATGAACGATGATTCTTTCGATATTAATTATATATTCAGTGATATATTGTCGAATATTCGTGCTTTCATCATTAAAATGAATAGCATCGGTCCGCTAGTGCAGCGATTGTAGGTTATGTTATAATTGACAAAATTAAAACAATAAGTTAACAGAACTATTTCACGATGAGTAAAAAATCGATGGCTTTACTATTCAATCGAAATAATTATCGAGCGTAGCTATGATTTAAAAAAAATAAAACATAAATATTAAATCTTCCACTTAACACAACAACGTGTCTGAAATGACAGGTTGGACCAGCCATCCGTCAAAGGGAACATTTTCTCCTATATCAAACACATTGAGGCGGGCTTTTTAAAAACTAGATTTACGAAAATTTTAATGTTTCAAATTTTAAATGTAAGATTTATAAACAATAATTTAATCATTGTTTATTCTTATAATGAATTATTTAAAATTATTACTTTTTTATAACAAATTACAATTAAATTTGCTAAAATAATTAAGTAGCTAATTGAAAAAAATTAATTATATTATTAAAATAATAATATCAAAATTTTAATTTTAAAAATTGAGTAGTAATTTAAACAATAAATTTTATTCAAGTATTTTGTTGTATTTTTATTTTTTAAATTTAAAATGATTTTCTGAATGAAGAATTTTATGTACCTAAATCAGTATTTTCTTAAGACGTTGTCACGTTCAACTATCGTCAGTAAACCGACTTTACAGACAACCAATTTTTTTTCTCATTTGTTCGACCGTCGAATTAATTAGATTTAAAAATAGTTCTACTACATTTAAATGTTTTACTAATTTCGTAATAAAATAAAAAACGCAATATTATAGGCTGTTGCTAGTCGTCCGCTAAGTGGATGAATCACCGTTTCGCGACAGTATCCTTTATGGGCGGCATGGGCACCGGGCCGTAGGCCGACGAAGGAGGCCGGCGGAGGCCCGGCACTTCGGGGACAGAAGATATTAGTGTTATTTAATATGCGAGCGAAGCGAGCGCGCGTCATGGAGTACATGCGTTGCATGTATGAGTGTTATCTATTACGAATTAAATCTAATTAATTCGACGGTCAAACAAATGAGAAAAAAAGTTCTCACTAGTTCGACGGTCGAACAGATGAGAAAAAAATTCTCACTAGTTCGACGATCGAACTAATGAATCGAACTAATGGGAATGAACGATGATTCTTTCGATATTAATTATATATTCAGTGATATATTGTCGAATATTCGTGCTTTCATCATTAAAATGAATAGCATCGGTCCGCTAGTGCAGCGATTGTAGGTTATGTTATAATTGACAAAATTAAAACAATAAGTTAACAGAACTATTTCACGATGAGTAAAAAATCGATGGCTTTACTATTCAATCGAAATAATTATCGAGCGTAGCTATGATTTAAAAAAAATAAAACATAAATATTAAATCTTCCACTTAACACAACAACGTGTCTGAAATGACAGGTTGGACCAGCCATCCGTCAAAGGGAACATTTTCTCCTATATCAAACACATTGAGGCGGGCTTTTTAAAAACTAGATTTACGAAAATTTTAATGTTTCAAATTTTAAATGTAAGATTTATAAACAATAATTTAATCATTGTTTATTCTTATAATGAATTATTTAAAATTATTACTTTTTTATAACAAATTACAATTAAATTTGCTAAAATAATTAAGTAACTAATTGAAAAAAATTAATTATATTATTAAAATAATAATATCAAAATTTTAATTTTAAAAATTGAGTAGTAATTTAAACAATAAATTTTATTCAAGTATTTTGTTGTATTTTTATTTTTTAAATTTAAAATGATTTTCTGAATGAAGAATTTTATGTACCTAAATCAGTATTTTCTTAAGACGTTGTCACGTTCAACTATCGTCAGTAAACCGACTTTACAGACAACCAATTTTTTTCTCATCTGTTCGACCGTCGAACTAGTGAGAACTTTTTGACGTGACAACGTCTTATAATTCGATAGAGCCGGCTGCACGCACGAAAAAACATGACTCATGAGGCGTTACCTCTGAGGCGTTACCTCTGAGGCGTTACCTCTGAGGCGTTACCTCTGAGGCGTTACCTCTGAGTCGTTACCTCTGAGGCGTTACCTCTGAGGCGTTACCTCTGCGTTACCTCGCTCTGAGGCGTTCCATGTAAGGCTTGAAGTGCAAGCGAGAGCGCGGAACGAGCGACAAAGAAGCACAATCGGCCTTTGCGTTCGGCAGCGTTCGACATCCGTCTCTCTCCTACTTGAGTGAGCGATGCGTCTGCGTGGACAGCTGCTATACTGTACATTTACATGTTTTGATCGAGTATCAAGTGCAGTGTAAAGTGAATGTGGTGTCAATTGTTTATGGCAACGATAATTACAGCGATAAAGGTAATGATTCTGGCTCATTCCCATTAGTTCGATTCATTATTTCGATCGTCGAACTAGTGAGTTTTTTTTTTTCTCATCTGTTCGACCGTCGAACTAGTGAGAACTTTTTTTCTCATTTGTTCGACCGTCGAATTAATTAGATTTAAAAATAGTTCTACTACATTTAAATGTTTTACTAATTTCGTAATAAAATAAAAAACGCAATATTATAGGCTGTTGCTAGTCGTCCGCTAAGTGGATGAATCACCGTTTCGCGACAGTATCCTTTATGGGCGGCATGGGCACCGGGCCGTAGGCCGACGAAGGAGGCCGGCGGAGGCCCGGCACTTCGGGGACAGAAGATATTAGTGTTATTTAATATGCGAGCGAAGCGAGCGCGCGTCATGGAGTACATGCGTTGCATGTATGAGTGTTATCTATTACGAATTAAATCTAATTAATTCGACGGTCAAACAAATGAGAAAAAAAGTTCTCACTAGTTCGACGGTCGAACAGATGAGAAAAAAATTCTCACTAGTTCGACGATCGAACTAATGAATCGAACTAATGGGAATGAACGATGATTCTTTCGATATTAATTATATATTCAGTGATATATTGTCGAATATTCGTGCTTTCATCATTAAAATGAATAGCATCGGTCCGCTAGTGCAGCGATTGTAGGTTATGTTATAATTGACAAAATTAAAACAATAAGTTAACAGAACTATTTCACGATGAGTAAAAAATCGATGGCTTTACTATTCAATCGAAATAATTATCGAGCGTAGCTATGATTTAAAAAAAATAAAACATAAATATTAAATCTTCCACTTAACACAACAACGTGTCTGAAATGACAGGTTGGACCAGCCATCCGTCAAAGGGAACATTTTCTCCTATATCAAACACATTGAGGCGGGCTTTTTAAAAACTAGATTTACGAAAATTTTAATGTTTCAAATTTTAAATGTAAGATTTATAAACAATAATTTAATCATTGTTTATTCTTATAATGAATTATTTAAAATTATTACTTTTTTATAACAAATTACAATTAAATTTGCTAAAATAATTAAGTAGCTAATTGAAAAAAATTAATTATATTATTAAAATAATAATATCAAAATTTTAATTTTAAAAATTGAGTAGTAATTTAAACAATAAATTTTATTCAAGTATTTTGTTGTATTTTTATTTTTTAAATTTAAAATGATTTTCTGAATGAAGAATTTTATGTACCTAAATCAGTATTTTCTTAAGACGTTGTCACGTTCAACTATCGTCAGTAAACCGACTTTACAGACAACCAATTTTTTTCTCATCTGTTCGACCGTCGAACTAGTGAGAACTTTTTGACGTGACAACGTCTTATAATTCGATAGAGCCGGCTGCACGCACGAAAAAACATGACTCATGAGGCGTTACCTCTGAGGCGTTACCTCTGAGGCGTTACCTCTGAGGCGTTACCTCTGAGGCGTTACCTCTGAGTCGTTACCTCTGAGGCGTTACCTCTGAGGCGTTACCTCTGCGTTACCTCGCTCTGAGGCGTTCCATGTAAGGCTTGAAGTGCAAGCGAGAGCGCGGAACGAGCGACAAAGAAGCACAATCGGCCTTTGCGTTCGGCAGCGTTCGACATCCGTCTCTCTCCTACTTGAGTGAGCGATGCGTCTGCGTGGACAGCTGCTATACTGTACATTTACATGTTTTGATCGAGTATCAAGTGCAGTGTAAAGTGAATGTGGTGTCAATTGTTTATGGCAACGATAATTACAGCGATAAAGGTAATGATTCTGGCTCATTCCCATTAGTTCGATTCATTATTTCGATCGTCGAACTAGTGAGTTTTTTTTTTTCTCATCTGTTCGACCGTCGAACTAGTGAGAACTTTTTTTCTCATTTGTTCGACCGTCGAATTAATTAGATTTAAAAATAGTTCTACTACATTTAAATGTTTTACTAATTTCGTAATAAAATAAAAAACGCAATATTATAGGCTGTTGCTAGTCGTCCGCTAAGTGGATGAATCACCGTTTCGCGACAGTATCCTTTATGGGCGGCATGGGCACCGGGCCGTAGGCCGACGAAGGAGGCCGGCGGAGGCCCGGCACTTCGGGGACAGAAGATATTAGTGTTATTTAATATGCGAGCGAAGCGAGCGCGCGTCATGGAGTACATGCGTTGCATGTATGAGTGTTATCTATTACGAATTAAATCTAATTAATTCGACGGTCAAACAAATGAGAAAAAAAGTTCTCACTAGTTCGACGGTCGAACAGATGAGAAAAAAATTCTCACTAGTTCGACGATCGAACTAATGAATCGAACTAATGGGAATGAACGATGATTCTTTCGATATTAATTATATATTCAGTGATATATTGTCGAATATTCGTGCTTTCATCATTAAAATGAATAGCATCGGTCCGCTAGTGCAGCGATTGTAGGTTATGTTATAATTGACAAAATTAAAACAATAAGTTAACAGAACTATTTCACGATGAGTAAAAAATCGATGGCTTTACTATTCAATCGAAATAATTATCGAGCGTAGCTATGATTTAAAAAAAATAAAACATAAATATTAAATCTTCCACTTAACACAACAACGTGTCTGAAATGACAGGTTGGACCAGCCATCCGTCAAAGGGAACATTTTCTCCTATATCAAACACATTGAGGCGGGCTTTTTAAAAACTAGATTTACGAAAATTTTAATGTTTCAAATTTTAAATGTAAGATTTATAAACAATAATTTAATCATTGTTTATTCTTATAATGAATTATTTAAAATTATTACTTTTTTATAACAAATTACAATTAAATTTGCTAAAATAATTAAGTAGCTAATTGAAAAAAATTAATTATATTATTAAAATAATAATATCAAAATTTTAATTTTAAAAATTGAGTAGTAATTTAAACAATAAATTTTATTCAAGTATTTTGTTGTATTTTTATTTTTTAAATTTAAAATGATTTTCTGAATGAAGAATTTTATGTACCTAAATCAGTATTTTCTTAAGACGTTGTCACGTTCAACTATCGTCAGTAAACCGACTTTACAGACAACCAATTTTTTTTCTCATTTGTTCGACCGTCGAATTAATTAGATTTAAAAATAGTTCTACTACATTTAAATGTTTTACTAATTTCGTAATAAAATAAAAAACGCAATATTATAGGCTGTTGCTAGTCGTCCGCTAAGTGGATGAATCACCGTTTCGCGACAGTATCCTTTATGGGCGGCATGGGCACCGGGCCGTAGGCCGACGAAGGAGGCCGGCGGAGGCCCGGCACTTCGGGGACAGAAGATATTAGTGTTATTTAATATGCGAGCGAAGCGAGCGCGCGTCATGGAGTACATGCGTTGCATGTATGAGTGTTATCTATTACGAATTAAATCTAATTAATTCGACGGTCAAACAAATGAGAAAAAAAGTTCTCACTAGTTCGACGGTCGAACAGATGAGAAAAAAATTCTCACTAGTTCGACGATCGAACTAATGAATCGAACTAATGGGAATGAACGATGATTCTTTCGATATTAATTATATATTCAGTGATATATTGTCGAATATTCGTGCTTTCATCATTAAAATGAATAGCATCGGTCCGCTAGTGCAGCGATTGTAGGTTATGTTATAATTGACAAAATTAAAACAATAAGTTAACAGAACTATTTCACGATGAGTAAAAAATCGATGGCTTTACTATTCAATCGAAATAATTATCGAGCGTAGCTATGATTTAAAAAAAATAAAACATAAATATTAAATCTTCCACTTAACACAACAACGTGTCTGAAATGACAGGTTGGACCAGCCATCCGTCAAAGGGAACATTTTCTCCTATATCAAACACATTGAGGCGGGCTTTTTAAAAACTAGATTTACGAAAATTTTAATGTTTCAAATTTTAAATGTAAGATTTATAAACAATAATTTAATCATTGTTTATTCTTATAATGAATTATTTAAAATTATTACTTTTTTATAACAAATTACAATTAAATTTGCTAAAATAATTAAGTAACTAATTGAAAAAAATTAATTATATTATTAAAATAATAATATCAAAATTTTAATTTTAAAAATTGAGTAGTAATTTAAACAATAAATTTTATTCAAGTATTTTGTTGTATTTTTATTTTTTAAATTTAAAATGATTTTCTGAATGAAGAATTTTATGTACCTAAATCAGTATTTTCTTAAGACGTTGTCACGTTCAACTATCGTCAGTAAACCGACTTTACAGACAACCAATTTTTAAGTGACTTTTTATCTTGTGATACACGATTGGAAAGGGCCAGAAGTAGATAATTATGATTACAGTAAACATCAATCTTCATCATCATCATTTCAGCCCGTAATCACCCACTGTTGGGTATAGGCCTCCCCTTTCTTCTGCCAGTCTTCTCTGTTTTGTGCAACATCAATCTTAATCGATCAAAAACACACTACACGTTTTCACCTACGTTTTTAGGGTTCCGTAGTCAACTAGGAACCCTTATAGTTTCGCCATGTCTGTCTGTCTGTCTGTCCGTCTGTCCGTCCTCGCTTAATCTCTGTGACCGTTAGCACTAGAAAGCTGAAATTTGGTACCAATATGTGTATCAATCACGCCGACAAAGTGCTAAAATAAAAATTGGAAAAAAATGTTTTATTAGGGTAGCCCCCCTATATGTAAAGTGGGAAGTGATTTTTTTTTTAATTTTAACCCTAACGTGTGATATATTGTTGGAAAGGTATTTAAAAATGAATAGGGGTTTAGTAAAATCATTTTTTGATAATGTCAATAATTTCGGAAATAATCGCTCCAAAAGTAAAAAACAAAGCGTCCCCCCCCCTCTAACTTTTGAACCATAAGTTTAGAAAATACGAAAAAAATCTGAAAAGTAGAACTTTATAAGGACTTTCTAGGAAAATTATTTTGAACTTGGATGGAAACAACAGATGGAAACTGCAGTTAACCAATATAATTTGGTCCCTGAATCGTATGAGCGCCTATACAATCCAGAGGTCAAGTTTCATTGGCCCGTATTTCAAACAAAAAAAGAATTATTACTACGGAACCCTACACTGAGCGTGGCCCGACACGCTCTTGGCCGGTTTTTTATTTTATTTTTTCCCGACTGCGGTGAAGTTCAAAACAAAGTTTATATGTTATGTATGTCCGTTTCTTTGTTCCTTCTTAACTCCTAAATGGATGTACACAGATTTGTATTTGTAACATTGTTACTGACATGAACAGCCAAATCTGAGGTCCATGGGCGGTATAAAGACAGACCTCTTCTTATCTTAATTATTGTATGTTTCTCTTACAGTTTAATAAGAGTTCTATTTCACCAAGATACCAAACTAAAGAATTCAAGTATAACATGACCTCGCAATGTATAGATTTCCCGTGAAATGAGAGATCCACCTATATTCTTATAGTTTGTTTGGTCGTCGAAACTTTCTTGCTAAAGTCTACTGAACTTTGGATGGCATTTGGCACACAGATAGTCTATTAATCTACGTTAACACATTAAGATATTTTTGTCCAAGAAGTAAAAAAATACAGTGCGTGTATGACCAGATGTATGAATGTGGACGAGGCAAAAGGAGTTTGTAAGGATCGTATCAGGTAGCGTTCTGTGGTTTCTACCTACTTCAGGGAACAGATAAATTATCTATTCTGTTCCTTACTCCCATGGGGAAAGAGCGTGAGTTTATGCATGTATGTACATATGTTTTATCCAATTAGTAAGATACCGTGAAAAACATACCGAAATCTACGAACAAGAAGCGGGTGGGCGTTTATAATCAAAAATATTATCATAATCTTCTTGTTCGATTGCCAATTATTTTTTTCAATGTCAGACACACAAACAACGTGACGACTGATCTAATTTCAGAACATTAGAACTCCGTAGTCTGACTCAATCGTATCACGTACGCATTTTCCGCATCTTAAGGAAAACGATTAAGATTTAGAGGACTCTGAGTCACAGTACATTTTAATTGATACTTTCTGATTTTCAGTACGGTCATCTTGAACAATTATGCTTGGTTCGGACTGAATCATTTGTGTTAGGAGATTAGTCATAATTGGTAGTAAAATGTGCGTAAGGCTAGGACCATGGTGTCATAAGATAATGTGTTACAATTTTGATGACAATCTTCAGAAGTGATTGTGGGGCGTGCAAAGACGTAAGTGAAGTTATGACACATTCATAATAGAAGAGATTGCAGGACGTTTCAAGACGTTAATTAAATTATGACACAAGTTGTTACCCGCGATTATGTTCCCGTGGTCATTATGATGAGGAGTTTGTGTGGGAAAAATGGCAAATGACTCACCCCCTATGTATATGTGTGACTTTTAGATTACTAGCAAAATCTATCTAGGTATATAAATAAAAAGAGAAGTCCTGACTGACTGAATGACTCATCAACGCCCAGCCCAAACCCTTGGACCTAGAAAGCTGAAATTTGCGTACATAGCACATATATGCACAGAGGTTCCCTTTTTAATGTAGACAAGGAATAAAGAAGGATTTTTCGAAGTTCCACCCCTAAGGGAGTAAAATAGGGGATGAAAGTTGTGTGGAAAATCGTCTCGGGCGAAGCCGCGGGCAAAAGCTAGTGTAAGTATATAATATTCTTATTTCGCTGCGTGTTGCGGGTTTGATCCCTCAGCCACTGCTCCAACCGTCTTACCAGGGTTTAACATATTATCCAAGACTTACTTTAAGAAGCGACCCGTAGCACATAGCAGATCTGTGTAAATAGGTAATTAAAAGTTCAAAAAATGCCTAAAACTTTGGCAAATATCAATATCAACCCAATACCCAAACTAAGAGAAGTGTGCTGTGTGGAGCTAAGTAGTCACTATAGTTATGTAAAACACTGGTATTCAGCTACATTCGGTTATATCGGAAGCCGACCTAAACATAGTTGGGAAAAGGCTGGGCAGATGATGAACGCCACAGACTGACCCACAAACTTGTGCCCGGTTAATGGCAACAGGCTCGCCATGTCATCGCCATGTACCTAATAACATGGGATATCAACATACAGTTCCTGCGTCGGTACGCGGCGGACTTAGCGTGCTGTCCACGTGCTCGGCAGCGAGGCCGGCAGCGGCGCCCTACGGGTGCTGTCGTCCAGTTGGCGGGCTCGGTGGCAGCTGCGAGGTTTGAGCTGGTTTGACTCTTGGATGCCTCGGTTAGATTGAACATTTTAATTCACTTTACCTTTTTCATTGTTGGAAGTTAGTGAAGCATAGTGTTAAATTCGTAGAAATCGTAAAACAAAACAAAATGTCGGACAGTAAACAAGCTAACGATAGTTCTGATTTTCCATTCAGTACATATCAGTCTATATTATAGCGAAATGTGGGTGTACTATTAGGTACTCCTCTGCCTAACCCTTCAGTTATCACTGGCGTAATGTTATGTTATGATATTGTAAAGATTGTAAAGTAAAACATAGATTATGTCAATACAATAAAGTTAATTAAGTGTGTGATTGGTAAGCAATAAATGCTAGCGGACAAAGGGTTAATCTTTGCTTTAGAATGTTTGTCATAGACAAATAGAAATAAAGATAGATTGGCCCCAACCAGTCGTGGGTCGGGGTCAATGCTTTTAGCCTCGTTGGGAAAAAGGTAAAGATTAACTTGATTATTATTTACACGGGAATTCATATGGTAGTTGACTAAAACAATCGATTTCCAAAAAAATATTGGACACATTTTTTTATTGTTTCACTTAAACAAAAACCGGCCAAGAGCGTGTCGGGCCACGCTCAGTGTAGGGTTCCGTAGTAATAATTCTTTTTTTGTTTGAAAAAAGATACGTTCAGGCTAATAAAATATGTAAACGAAGTTAAAAAAAATGCTTGCATAAACGATTATACTACAAACTTAGTCCAGAAATTATTTTGTACAACTTTTTGTCTTTTATGTACAAAAACTGTTTCCATCCAAGTTCAAAATGATTTTCCTAGAAAGTCCTTTTAGAGTTCTACTTTTCAGATTTTTTTTCATATTTTCTAAACTTATGGTTCAAAAGTTAGAGGAGGGACACATTGTTTTTTACTTTTGGAGCGATTATTTCCGAAATTATTGACATTATCAAAAAATGATTTTTGTAAACCCCTATTCATTTTTAAATACCTTTCCAACAATATATCACACGTTAGGTATGAAATTAAAAAAAAAAACACTTCCCACTTTACATAATTATAGGGGGGGGGGGGGCTACCCTAATAAAACATTGTTTTCCAATTTTTATTTTACCACTTTGTCGGCGTGATTGATACACATAATTATTATTGGTACCAAATTTCAGGTTTCTAGTGCTAACGGTCACAGAGATTAAGCGAGGACGGACGGACGGACGGACGGACAGACAGACATGGCGAAACTGGGTTCCTAGTTGACTACGGAACCCTAAAAAATGAAGGCGATACAGTGCTTTGAAAAGTCGTGTAACGTCACAGTTTGGTACTTTTTTACCAGAAAGTGACGTCACAACCCCATTTCATGATTTTTGATACGTTTTATTTTTGTAAATTTTATAAATTTGTCAAAACAAAAAACACGAATTCAATATTTTTCGATAATCTAATTGACGGATTTGGATCGTTTCGGATAGTTTGTTATAATAAGCGCTCGCTGGTTGTAAAGAGTTCAACGAAGTAAAGTTTTTTATAGTTTTGTAAAGTTTGGCCTAATTTTATTGGGTTAGGTGTATGGTTCACACTGCGTCGTGTCTAAACGTTGCAAATACTACGAAGACGCAGGATTCTTATGTCAAGCGCTTTAAACATAGTGGTTCGAATCGCCCCATTCCTAAGAGCTATTGGTCGATTCACACCACTCGGCGCTCCAAGAACCGCCGTGGTGCGAAACAGCCCATTCTTAATAGCTCATCTGCGTTTCACACCGCGGTCCGAACCGCTCGTGGTGCGAAACGACGAAAGACCCTGAAATTCTTCGTTGGAATTTTCGAACACGGGTGCTATAAAGTGAGGCGATAAATCGTAACACCACAATATCCCTTTCAAAGCGTCCATAGTTAAAAAACGAAAACGAGATATGTGGACAAGAGAACTCACTCACAAAATGTACAGCCACTAGCACAAATCTATACACAAATCAAATTTTAAAAGTGATTTTCTATTACTGTTTTTTTAACGTTTTACGTTTTTCACTAACATAGCACTTTGGAAGACAAAGTTTTACGAAATAGGTCTTCTCTCAAAGTGTAGCCATAGCATTTTACTAAGTGTACGTATATTTTCGCTCGAACACCGTTGTGTATTCGCAAATCAGTCACTTTAGTAAAGACATAACCTTAGAATCAGGGGATCTAAAATGGTCACTATAGCTCAGCAGATCTTAATATGAATTGCGTTAAAATTCGTAAAATGAACTATTCATAAAAGTAACTGCATCTGTGACCGTTTTATGATTTTTTACGGAATTCATATTATGATCTGTTAAAGTAGACATTTTTTCTTTTGACATCAACATTTATTTAGAGAAAGGTTCTGTCAATAAACTTGCAGGATGCGTTGACTCAGAAGAAAAATGTTTAAAAAGAGAATCTAAACCAAATATTGGCGTAAAGATAAAATATTTCTGATGAATCAGTTTTGGTTGTGATTCACTCGAAGGCTCTTACTGCGGTTACTTTAGATCTTATAATACTGGCGCCAATGGGATATAAGATGTACTTTAGAAGGACAGTCAGAAGAGAAAAATTGAAATAAAAAAACCAAGTTTGACAGAGTACATAGAGTGTAAGAGTGTCTTATAAACATACATAAAAACTGTGTACATTAATTAAAAACTATTAAATAAACTAACAAGAAACTATAAAAAGGCATCAAATAACTGCTCCTCAACGCTGTCAGCCGGTAAAGTGCCCAAAAGACTGGGCGTCATTGTCACGTTGTATGGCAACACCTTAGCCTCTGACCAAGATAAAAGCCAGCCCTTGGGTCATGAGAAGCGGCATGTAAGTTTTGAAATTTCCTTAAACAGGCTTATGAGCAGTCGGACCCCACGGCCCCAAAGTTTCAACCCCAAACAAATAAAAAAAAACATACATACACTTCAATTTTAATGTATTTGACATTAAAATTGAAGTGTCTGTTTGGAATTTCAAAATAATAGCTTTTTACTGAATGCATGACGAAACGAGATTCATAAAGCGATAAGTATGATGAAGCTACACGATAAACTTTAATTGTTGTTTTTTCCGTACCGATGACATCAGTATTACACATTCCAATGCAACCGGAATGTGTGGAATCATTTCTTTTCAGAATTCTCAAGACGACCTTGAGGATGAATGGGGTACCAGGTATGGGTTTTATCCAAAAGAAATCTGAATCTTTCACTTGGCCTTGGATCTTGTACAAAAACATCCTTTTGCATTTATATGAACTTTTATGAATAGTTGAATCATTATGCGAGAAATTCAAAGGAGCTCGTGGCCAAAAGGTTGGGTAGTGAATAGACCTTTTATATACTGAGCTTCCTCCGAGCCTCGGAAAGCATGTTAGGCTATTGGTCCCGGCTGCCAATTGTAGATCTTTGACAGTCGTCAAGTAGTCATCAGGCTGGAGGTCTGACAACCATGCAGACTTACCATGGAGTATCGAACTGGTCCGATAGGCAGTCGCTCCATGTAAAAGACTGGTATTTAGCTGTATACGTTTTGACTAAGAGGCGACCCCAGCACATTTGTGAAAAAGTTAGGCAGATGATGGTGTATGAACCACAGAAGACCCAAACAAAGTAATATTTTTGCTAAGTATAACGATGAAGAACAAGTAAAACATGTTGTATGAGAATGAGATAATAAATTACTGAAGAGTTTATGATAATTATGTTAAAATCAATTGCAGAAATACTTAAAGCCTTGCAAAAATAATTAATTGTGTTATGCTATTTTCAAATACATACATTTGGGGATGAGGATTCTGTCAGAAGCCTTTCATGCAGCTGCCTATATGGGAGATTTCTTATCATTAGATACAAATTTATAATTATTTAATGTATGCAAGGTGCCTTCACAGCTCACATAAACATTAATATAACAATCATAACGGCAATTACGAAGTAAACAAAGAAAAATACGACTCGAATTAATTGACATTAAAATGTATTGTGTGTAGACGCAAAAAAAGCGACATATTCACATAATTAGTGGAGGCCGAAGGAACTGCTAACAGAGAGGTATGTCTCGTACATTATACATAAAAGTAGGTCATATAAAATGTAAATAAGGTTTAGTTAACGTAGTGCGGACGGGATTTTCTCCACCGATGTCGGGATTGTATCCAAATAAGAATACCGGGATCCGATCGGTATGATGGATCATTTATTTACATTGTTCGTTTGCTTGTGTATGAATTTGTATTTAGGTATCTTTTTTTTTTGTTTGCTTTAAAGAACAATAATTTTAATAAGAATAAATCTTAATAATCATCGACACGAAGTTGTATCATGTAGTCAGTGGCCTGAAAGTCTGATGCCCAGTCTTATCAAAGGGTACTTACTAGTAATTGTAGATGTCAGATAAGCAGTCGTACTATCTATATATATCCTTCCTTACATAGTATAAAACAAAGTCGCTATTTTTGTGTGTTTATTTGTCTGTATGCTTAAATCTTTAAAACTACGCAACGGATTTTGATGCGGTTTTTTTAATAGATAGAGTGATTCAAGAGGAAGGTTTTAGTATATAATTTAAACGACATCCACGCGGGTGAAGCCGCGGGCATCAGCTAGTATATATATTATATATATATATATAAATAAAAAGAGAAGTCCTGACTGACTGACTGACTCATCAACGCCCAGCCCAAACCCTTGGACCTAGAAAGCTGAAATTTTGCACAGAGGTTCCCTTTATAATGTAGACAAGGAATAAGGAAGGATTTTTCGAAATTCAACCCCTAAGGGAGTTAAATAGGGGATGAAAGTTTGTATGGAAAATCGACATTTTCACGCGGGCGAAGCCGCTGGCAAAAGCTAGTGTTAAATACTGGTACCCATTTGCATCCGGTTAGACTAAAAGCCGACCCCAACATATTTTGTAAGAGGTTAAGAAGAAGAAGAATCATCGACACGAAGGATACTTAATAAATACAGTTTTGGCTAAATTTCCAAAGGACACCCTTTTTGGGCAACATCCGGTCATATTAATTTTACATAACTACTGCATCATTCCGTTTGCGGTTCCAACAATTAACATAGCAATTCCTTAGTCATCTCACCGCGAGACTCCTAGTTATACGTACATGCAAATATGCGGCACGTGTGATACGTCCGCATGTAAATCACTTTGCTAATTATTCAAATTCAAATTATTTATTAACAACCAAGTACATAAACATAGCGATTTGAATGGTGATCCCGTTAGTCCCGTTAGTCTGTATCTTGGGAATAAGAAATGTTTCTGGTTTCGTCAAAAGTAGGTGTCTGTCGTATTGGCCTTGTTGAAGTGAAAACTTCTTTAGCGGCGTTGAGCACTTTGGGAAATTGTTCTGTGATGGGTATAAAATCTTAAACTCGCGTCAGGACACGTGACCACGTGACCCTGATCGAAAAAGCGTAAGACGGATGGAGAGTAGACAGCTATCCCCTCTCTACGGCGCGGCGAAAATGTATGCCTGGGCCTACTGTTTCGTTTAGGCAGCGCAGGGCGCTTAATAATAATAATAATTATTATTAATAATAATAATAATAAAATTATTAATAATAATAATATAATTAATAATAATAATAATAATAAAATTATTAATAATAATAATAATAATAATAAAATTATTAATAATAATATAATTAATAATAACAATAATAATTAATAATAATAATAATAATTAATAATAATAATAATTAATATGTATCAAACATGTCAAGCATCTATACTCTTATTTTCATTTAACTATAAATATTGGAATATACATAATTGAAACTTGATAATATATTTTTTAAAACGGTTTTGTAAGGAGATATTTGGAAAATAAATAGACAACGTTTAATTCGAAAACCAGAAAGGACAAAAATACAATAGTCACAAAAATTTCCAGAATGACATATTATGTCAATAACGTCAACACGAAAATGAAAAAATTTAAAATGAAATAATGAAATTATGATGAAAATATGATTACGAGGGCCGCTCAACGTGCACGACAACCAGCTCCGGGCTCGTCGCTCAGCTCCGCCTCACCGCCGCCGGAACCCAGTCTCTCCGTGAGTGCTGTGACACCGGCCGTGGCAGTCGCGTCGAGCTCGAGCGACGAGTATTCTTCTTCGTCTCCGACGCCAACACCTGTTCGTCGACGAAGAGGACGCCGGCCACCGGATGGCTTAGGACCTCGAGGCCCACCGGCTTCTGATAGGGTCTCAGCTCCCGGCGAAAGTGTGCAGCGCATGCGATGGACGCAAGCCATCAACGAAAATGTCATGCGCTCATACTATGGGGCTACAGAGGGAGGAAACAACCTGACCGCGTACCGTGTTCGGATGCTTTCTCTGTTTCGGGTACTTGAGCCGGCTGTCAACGTATCGGCACAACGACTATCGGATCAGGTGCGAGTCATCCAACGTAATCGTATGTTGGATGACACCGTACTTGATCGCTTGCGGACTGAAACGCAGGGTAGCCATGTCATTACTGCGTCGTCACAGGCTGTGGTACCACCACAGTCTACCACAATACTTATCAGTGAAAACGACGTAAGTAATGACATGGTTAGTAACGTAAGTACACAGTGCAGTGAGGAGATGAGGAGTACTTTGGAGGGTGCGATCCGAGAGTATCGTTTCATGTCGCCCGAACTTAGACCACGATTACCTCGTTTGCCCATGCATAACAGAAATAGGGCGCTGGTGGCTGCTCTGGATTCGCAGTTGTCAAGCTATTTTGATAACTGCGAAAACCTCACTGATGCTCATTCGATCCTGTATTGCGCAGCTGTAGCGGCATGTCGTGTAGCTCATGTCAAATTTCTGAATGACAGAGCTACACGACCGAAACCAGCCGTTCCGGCTTGGCAGTACAGGATTGAACGACGCATTGCTGGGGCCAGAGCGTTCATCGGCAAACTATCCTGCTTCCGGGAGGGCAACAATCGCCCTCGAGTGATGCGCTTTGTGAGGCGGGCATTTGCGGGGACCGATATCAGTCCTCGAGACTACATGTCCCGTATCACAGAGCGCATCGACTTCTGGAAGCAGAAAGTGTATGCATGGGCAAACCGTATTCGTAGGTATAAGCGTCGGGTGGAACGGTTCGCTCTAAATCGCACCTTCCAAAGTGATGAAAGGTGGGTCTACAGAGCATGGGAGCGACCGGACCAAGGTGTGACTGACACGTGCCTACCGGATGACAACGCCATGTGTTCATTTTGGCGCAACATCTGGTCGGTACCTGTCAGTCATTCCGAGGGTGAATGGACTCGGGAGGTCGAGCGAGCATGCGATCCAATAACAGAAATGGGGGCAATAACGATCAGCCCCCAAGATGTAAGTTGTGCAGTTCGTCCGTTGCCTAATTGGAAATCACCAGGGCCGGACGGACTGCACAACTTCTGGATTAAATGGTTTACAAGATCGCATGCTTGCTTGGCAGCCCTATTCCAGTCAGCCTTAGAGTCAGGGTCGCTACCAGAGTTCTTGACAACTGGAATAACCCACCTGCTCCATAAATCGGGTAGTACTGCGGAACCCAAAAATTATAGACCGATTACGTGTCTTCCAACGGTCTATAAAGTTCTTACCTCCATTTTGAGAGCTAAAATTAATAAACATATTAACGAAAATTCTGTTATGTCTGCTTCTCAAAATGGATGTAGGAACGGGTCCCGTGGTACTAAGGAGCTACTCCTCATTGATATGGCCATTAGCCAACAGGTTCGCCGTTTCCGAAAGGATTTGTCGACATGCTGGATAGACTATAAGAAGGCCTATGACTCGGTGCCACATACATGGCTCATGAGGGTGCTAGAGTTGTATAAAATTGATACAACCCTGCGCACCTTCCTGATGTCGTGTATGGGGCAATGGAGGACAGTCCTTCGCTATCCAGGATGTCGGCAGACTCAGAGGAATAGCGAACCGATAAGGATAGAGCGGGGTATATTTCAGGGCGACAGTTTGAGTCCACTTTGGTTCTGCTTAGCCTTGAATCCTCTTAGCACGCTGCTGGAGGATTCAGGTCTGGGCTATCGGTTGAGGAGAGGTGGTCAGATTATATCTCACCTCCTTTACATGGATGACCTAAAACTTTTTGCCACCAACGAGTTGCACCTGATGGAGCTACTGAAGGTTACTGAAGCTTTCAGTGGCGCCATCAGAATGGAATTCGGTGTAGATAAGTGTGCGGTCATGCATGTAAAGCGAGGGGGGATTGTGGAGTCTGTGGGAACCCAGCTCACAGATTCCATAAATCTTAGATCCCTCTCAGCAACCGAAACCTACAAGTATTTGGGTATGTCGGAAGCGCTGGGTATTAACGTTGCTGACATGAAGCAATCGTTGAGGGAGCGCTTCTTTGGTCGCCTGAGAAAAGTATGTAACAGTCTTTTATCAGGCGGAAATAGGGTGCGTGCCTTCAACGGTTGGGTCATGCCGGTTTTGACGTACTCTTTCGGCATACTCAAGTGGACTCAAACAGAGCTAGACGCCCTGGATAGACGGATCCGTAAATTGTTGATGGCATATCGAATGCATCACCCACGTTCTTCGGTTATGAGACTGTATATCCCACGGAAATGTGGAGGTCGAGGCTTTTTAAATGCTAAGACTCTCCACAATCGTGAGATATGCAGTCTCAGGGAATATTTCCTGGAAGCCGACGTGGGGATGCATCGAGATGTTGTCGCGGTGGACAAGGGCCTCACCCCGCTCTCCTTGGCTAAAGAGAACTGGCGCAAACCTGTAGTGCTTGACACTAAAGACCGCATGGAGGTATGGCAGAGCAAGGAGCTCCACGGACGCTTTTTCCGGGCCCTACATGGACCTGATGTAGACTTCCTAGCGTCCGTAGCCTGGCTACGTTCCGGGGAACTCTTTGGAGAAACCGAAGGTTTTGTCTGTGCAATTATGGACGAAGTTATGATGACGAATAACTACCGGAGATTTATTGTGAAGGACGGTACGGTTGACATATGTCGGGCATGCCACCGTCCGGGCGAATCAATCCGTCACA